>CM035112.1:20519627-20886263 GCA_020205505.1 Panax japonicus | reverse complement strand
CTACAGGAATTATTAGATATCGGTTTCATTCGTCCTAGTACATCTCCTTGGGGTGCTCCTATTTTATTTGTAAAGAAGAAAGACGGGAGTATGCGACTTAGTATTGACCACCTGGAATTAAACCATGTCACCATCAAGAATAGGTATCCGCTACCTCGCATTGATGACCTGTTTGACCAGTTGCAAGGAGCACAATACTTTTCAAAGATCGATCTTCGTTCTGGATATCATCAGCTGAAGATTAAAACTGAGGATATTCCGAAGACTGCCTTCAGAACTCGGTATGGGCATTATGAATTCTTAGTAATGTCTTTTGGATTGACTAATGCTCCTGCTGCTTTCATGGATATGATGAACCATGTATTCAAGGAATATTTGGATCAGGTCATTGTTGTCTTTATTGATGACATTCTCATCTATTCCAAAAGCCGTGAAGATCATGAGCACCATTTGAAGCTGGTACTTCAATAACTTCGTGACAACAACCTATATGCCAAGCTGAAGAAATGCAAGTTCTGGCTTAAGGAAGTAGCATTCCTTGGGCACGTGGTATCAAAACATGGAGTATCTGTTAACCTGGCGAAGATTGAAGCAATACAAAGTTGGGAACAACCAAAGTTGGTGACCGAAGTACGTAGCTTTTTGGCCTTAGCTGGTTATTATCGGATATTCGTGGAAGGATTTTCTCGAATCGCTACTCCGTTAACTCAGCTGACTCAGAAAGATGAAAAATTCGTATGGAGCGAGGAATGCGAGAAGAGTTTCCAAGAGCTCAAGAGGAGACTCATTTCGGCACATGTTCTGACAATACCATCTGGTTCGGATGGATTTGTTATCTACAGCGATGCTTCAGGCAAAGGGTTAGGATGTGTTCTCATACAACATGGGAAAGTTATAGCCTATGCCTCGCGTCAACTCAAAGAATATGAGAAGAATTATCCTACTCATGATCTGGAGTTGGAAGCAGTCATTTTTGCGTTAAAAATCTGGAGACACTACCTGTATGGAGAGAAAGTGGAGATTTATAAGGATCATAAAAGCCTCAAATATTTCTTCACCCAAAAGGAACTCAACATGCAGCAACGACGTTGGCTCGAGCTGTTAAAGGATTACGACCATAGCATTTAATATCATCCTGGAAAAGCAAACGTTATAGCTGACGCATTGAGTAGAAGATCATATGCGGGTACGAGTGCAATGTTGTTAACACAAAGGCCCATTTTATATGACTTACAAAGGATGAAGATAGAGTTAAAGTCTCAAAGTACCCACGTGATGATATCAAACATACGATTAGAACCGACTTTAATAGATAAAGTTAAAGCTGCTCAAGCTACGGACCTGGGGCTGATGCGTATGATGAAGAAAGTACAAGAAGGTGCTATTCCAAAAGCAAGAATCGATGAAGAAGGAATACTTCGAGTCAACTCCAGACTTTGAGTTCCTAACGATTCTGACTTAAAACATAGAATCATGATGGAGGCACACAACACACCATTTCCGATCCATCCTGGGAGTACCAAAATGTATCATGATCTTCGACATACATTTTGGTGGAACAATATGAAGAGAGAGATTGCGGAGTTTATCTCGAGGTGTTTAACCTATCATTGTGTAAAGGCGGAGCATCAAATGCCAAAGGGTCCATTGAAACCACTTGAGATTCCAAAATGGAAGTGGGAACACATTACTATGGATTTCGTTACGGGTCTTCCCAAGGTTTCTCAAGGTATAGATGCGATTTGGGTTATTATTGATAGATTAACCAAGTCTGCTCATTTCTTACCTATACATGAGACTTATTCCCTTGAACGACTTTCTCATATGTATGTGAATGAGATTGTGAGATTGCATGGCATGCCAGTATCCATAGTTTCAAATCGTGACCCAAGATTCACTTCACGATTTTGGGTTAGCTTGCAGAAAGCTATGGGCACGAATTTACATTTCAATTCGGCATACCATCCTCAAACGGAAAGACAATCAGAAAGGACTATTCAAACCCTTGAAGATCTATTAAGACTTTGTGTCCTAGATTTTAAAGGAAGTTGGGATAAGTACTTGTCACTGGTGGATTTCTCCTACAACAACAGTTATCAAGCAAATATAGGAATGGCTCCATTTGAGGCATTATATGGACGAAAGTGTCATTCTCCAGTATGCTGGAACGAGGTGGGATAAGCAACGTTGTTGGGACCAGAATTAGTACGCATGACTACAAAAAAGATTCAAATGATCCGACAACATATAAAGACCTCACAAGATCGACAAAAGAGTTATGCCGATCTTCATCGAAAGGACGTGGAGTTTAATATTGGAGATCATGTACTGTTACGTATTGCTCCATGAAAGGGAGTTACAAGATTCAGGAAGAGAGGAAAGCTCAATCCATGATTTATTAGTCCATTTCAGATTCTTGACCGAGTAGAAAATGTGGCCTATAGACTCGTGTTACCTCAAAGCATGTCTCGTGTTCATAATGTTTTTCACATATCTATGCTTCGTAAATATGTGAAAGACCCAAACCACATTATTGAGTTAGAACTAGACGAGATAGTCGAAGATTTAACTTACGAGGAGGTACCTGTTAAGATCTTGGATAGGAAAGAGCATGTCCTGCACGCCAAGGTTATACCACAAGTTAAGGTCTTGTGGAGGAACCATGCTATTGAAGAAATGACCTGGGAGTTGGAATAGGAAATGAAAGTGAGGTACCCTCACCTTTTCGAAACACCAGGTACGTACGTCAATTTCGAGGACGAAATTTTATAAGGAGGGGAGGTTGTAAGACCCCATCTTATTATGAATAAAAATAAAATTTTCTCTATTTGTTAACTTGAAATAAAAAGGAGTTAATTTGATATAATACTTTGGTTATGAGTGAAATGTGCAAATTTTACAAAATAAGCAAGTGGTTATAAAATATTCATTTTTTGTCGAGAAATATTTGTTTGGTCGTGAAATATTCTTGTGCTCGGGGAATATTCGTACGACGGCACAGCCATTCGTGGGCCTCATAAAAGAATAACTATCGGATGAAGAAAATGACAAGTTTGAGTTTTTATAAATAACGACGTAGTTGTTACCGTTAACACTGTTGGAATACCCGGTGGTTAAAATACAGTAATACGCGTGGTTACACAGTAGCACACGGTATTGCACAATATTTTTGAATTATTTTGTAAGACCCCAAATTATTAATAATTAAAATTTAATTTCCTCTATTTATCATTTTGAAATAGTAAGGGTTGATTTGATTAATGTGGTTAGTTATGGGTAAAACGCATAAATATTTCAAATAAGCAGGTGGTTATAAAATATTCATTGTTGTCAGGGAATATTCGTTTGGTCGTTAAATATTCTTGCGGTCGGGGAATATTCGTACGACGGAACAGTTGGATGAAGAAAACGACAAGTATAAGTTATTTATAAATAACGTCGCAGTTGTTACCGTTAATACTGTTGGAATACCCGGTGGTTAAAACACAGTAATACATGTTGTTGCACAATAGCACACGGTATTGCACCAATTATTGATTCTTACGTAAGAAGGCATTACTCAATAATTGTTACAGTAATTACTGTTCAGTATTTTATTTTATTGATTCAATAATTGCTACGTTGATATTTTATATTACTGTTGTTTCAATAATTATCACTACATAATATTTTCCATTATCGAAGCAATAATTCATATTATCTGAGTAATATTATTAGAAAATATTATTGGCAATGTCTAAAAAGTTCTGTCTAAGGAGAGGTTTGGTCACCTAATTGCGCGCCAGTAAGGAGAAATTCTTATTGGAAAGCCCCCTCTTTCCTGGGAACGGCCTGGTTGCCAGTACTGTGATTCTGTAATATTATTTATGAATAATTAATTATTAATTTATATGATGAGGAAAATATTGATTTTATGTGGATATAGATGGAGAAATTTTTTTAAAGTAACAATTGTTAAAAATTGATATTTTATCTTTTCTGATAAAATAATATTTTATTATATTATTATAATATAATAACGGTGATATTTTTATAATGAATGTGGGATATATAAGTATATGAGGAGGAAGAGTATTTTTGTTACAAAAGTTGTTTAAAACATGTTAAACATGTTGGTCGACCTATTTCTTGACTGAAATTTGATTATAGTCTGTAAAATCGCCCGTTTATGGATTTCGGTCAATTTTTGTTTGGAATTCAAAAAAACTTTCTTCTGAAAAGTTGTAGAGAATTGAATTTCCTATAAAAAAATTGCGAGATTCGAATTTTCTGATAAAAGGGCTATTTATTATGAATTATTGAAGTTCTGAAGTTCTGAAATAATTGATTTTTGAAAGTTTTTATTATTTTAAATAACAAAAACTTTTTTGGAATGTGTGGAGGCATCATTAACATCTGTAAGGGCTGAATTCGGATTCTTGGATGCGTAGGAAGATGTGGAAAAATAAATAATATTAATTTATTAAATTTTCTGCTTTGGTGTTCTAAGCATTTTTCTATAAATAGGGTGCTTAGGTTAGAATTGAAAATCACACCAGAAACTGAAGTTTTCTCTATATTTCTCTCTCTATATATTGAGCGTATTCTTGTGAGGATTCTGATACTTTGAGTATTGTTATACGGTGCAAGTTTCCTTCAGCACTATACCCAGTATTCCAGCTAGAAGTACTAATCTTTCGAGGTAAGGGATGTTAGTTTCTTTGTAAATGATATTATTTCTTCAATATCATTATGCCGAAATATTGGTTAGAACTTTTTATCAAATTTGGAACTTTTTCATGTCGGGGTTACTATTCACGAGTTACTATTCATGAGTTACTATTCACAAATATTATTCACGAAGCATGATGATATTTTTGTGAAATTTCTATCTTTTGGTGCCAGAGTTACTATTCACGTATACGACACTATTCACGAATACGACACTATTCACAGAAAAATTAAATTTTTATTTTTTGTCCAAAATATCTATTATGGATACTAGCTTTGATTGTATCCATGTTTTGATCATTCTTGAATTTTACTCCACTCTGGTTATTTATGAAGTATTTTTGAACTTGGATTGTTTAAAGTACGAATCCTTAATATTTGTTCTTTTGTTTCACTGGATTCGTTTTCTTTAAAATATTTTTCATCATCCTCAGTCCTAAATGATGATATAATTGAATATCTTTGGCCTGTATTGCAAAGATGAATGATTTTTGATGAATATCTTTGGCCTGTAGTGCAAAGATGAACAGGTGTTTAGATGAGCATGACCAACTGATGAATATCTTTGGCCTGTAGTGCAAAGATGAATATTTGATTCCAGATATATATTGATTGATGTTATAGGGATAAAATAATGATGATGGACTGTTAAATTCATAGATATTAGTAGATTTCATCCTCTACGTAACTCTTCTATGAATTATTATTTTTCGCTGCGAATATTGATCTAAAACTTGTTGTTTAGTGTATTCTCTCAGATTTTTCCCTGTTGAAGACTAACGATAATTTGTTGTATATTATCTTAGTCATAATATTCTTTACTGGACTAGTTGACCTCACCCTTTTCCTTTTTGTTCCATTTTTTTTCTCAGGAGGCGAGAATATAGCGAGTACTAGTCGGGGTATGGAATGAAGGTTCTAGAGAGAGTTGTTTAGTAGTCCTCACCATTTTTTGTAAAATAATGTATCAATAAATGTGATGAGGATTTATTTGGGTATAGATATTGTCTAGAAGATAATATTTGTATTTAAACTCACAGTTTTACTGTTGTAATAATAAAGTTGTAGTTGTTTCTGTACCATATATTGATAACTCAGAATGGGTGATGTATACCTATTTTAGGGGCGTCACATATTGATTCTTACGTAAGAAGGCACTACTCAATAATTGTTACAGTAATTACTTTTCAATATTTTACTTTATTGATTCAATAATTGCTGCGTTGATATTTTATATTATTGTTATTTCAATAATTGTCACTACACAGTATTTCTCATTATCAGATCAATAATTCATATTATATGAATAATATTATTAGATAACATTATTGGCAATGTCTAAAAAGTTCTGTCTAAGGAGAGGTTTTGTCACCTAATTACGCACCAGTAAGGAGAAAACCTTATTAAAAAGCCCCCTCTTTCCAGGGAACCGCATGGTTATCATAATTGTGATTCTGTAATATTATTTGTAAATAATTAATTATTGATTATATGATAAGAAAATATTTATTTGATGTGGATATAAATGATGGATTTATTTATTTTATATTATAATTGAAGGATTTAATGTAGAGGTGTTTTATCAGTATTTTTGTCGGAATGGAGGTATTAAAAATCAAATCAGTATTTTTACGATATATTGCGTGAGTTATAATTTTTAATCCGACCGTTGGATCGTTGTGATTTTTGGATATGTTATACATATATAAGTTGATTATATGTCCACAAATTTTGAACCGTTAAAAATAAACGAATGATTTGTTATAAATTTTAAGAGGTGTCTGATTCGAAAATTAGGGTTATAATTGATTTTGATGGAAAATTCTAGAAATGAGTGGGCCCCACTCGTGTTTGGTGAAAAAATGTGCTGAATTTAATTTCAAATGTAGTGATGGCAATAGTAGCAGGTAAAGCCATCAGGTAGCAGGTCAAGTCTGCTTCGGCGGGCTAACATTTTCCTATAAATAGAGGGCTAAGTTAGAATTAAAAATCACACCAGAAACATAAGTTTTCTCTCTTTCTCTCTCTATATTATCGAGCATATTTTGTGTGTATTTAGATACTTTGAGAGTTGTTATTTAGTACAAGTTTCATTCAGCATCATATCCGACGTTTCATTCCGAAGTACTGTTTTTTTGAGGTAAGGGATGTTATTTTCTTCTTAAATGATATTATTTTCTGCAATATCATTATGCCGAAATATTGGTTTGAACGTTTTAATCAAATTTGGAAATTTTGTGTCGGGGTTACTATTCACGTATACGGCACTATTCACGAATACGGCACTATTCACCGAAAAATAAAATTTTCTCTTTTTCATCCCAGATGTCTTTTATGGTTACTATCCTCTATTGTATCCATGTTTTGATCTTTATTCTACTTCACACTTGGTTATTATGGAGTATTATTGAATTTGGATAAATCGAAATACGAATCTTTAATATTTGTCCTTCTGTCTTACTAGATTCGTTCTCTAAAATGTTTTACATCATTCTCAGTCCTTAATGGTGACACTTGATGAATATCTTTGGCCTGTAGTGCAAAGATGAATGATTACCTGAGGAATATCTTTGGCCCGTAGTGCAAAGTTGAACAGGTGTTGAGATGAACATGACCAACTGGTGATACAAATGAATATCTTTGGCCCGTAGTGCAAAGATGAATATTTGATGCAAGATGTATATTGATTGATGTTACAGGGATAAAATATTAATGATGGACTTTTAAATTCATAGATGATAGTAGAATTCCTTCTCTACTTAACTCTTCTAATGAATTGTTGTTTCCGTTGCAGTTGTTGATCTAAAACTTGTTGTCTAATGTATTCTATCAGATTTTTTCTTGTTGAAGACTAAGGATAATTTGTTGTATATTATTTTAGTTATAATATTCTTTATTGGGCTAGTTGAGCTCACCCTTTTCCATTTTGTTCCATTTTTCTTCTTAGGATGTGAGAATTTAGCAGGGACTAGCCGGACTATGGAGTAATGATTCAAGATAGCTATTTTAGTAGTCCTCACTATTTTGTAGAATAGTGCATCAATAATTGTAATGAGGACTTTATTTGGGTATGGATATTGTCTAGAAGATAATATTGTATTTAAACTCACAGTATGTGTTGTAGTATTTTGCACGACAATTGTAATAATGAAGTTGTAGTTTTCTTTCTGTACCATGTATTAGGCAACTCAAAATGGGTGTTGTATACCTAATTTGGGGGATCCAAAGTTGGTATCAGAGCTTAGGGATATGGTCTCTGGCGGAGATCGAGGAATAGAACTAGGAGGGGAGAGATGAGTAAATCCTTCGCTAGTGTGTCCTACCTAAGCTTATTTGTTGTTCAGTCATAATATAGGGATATTATGTGATATGTTAATTTGTTTAATTAAACCCTGTTTTATGGCAGTTTTTAAAAATGGCAGTTGAGAACGTTAACAATGGAGTCTATGAGACTGTGGAACAACCTTTGATTACCAACCAAGAGAACGTGTAACAGGAAGGCAATATTCCTCCTGTAAACAACAGTACCGAGCAAACGATGAATGATGCGATGTTTAGAAGCTTTTTGTAGTTCATGCAAAATCAGACGAGGGAGACTCGTGTACAAAATACGGGTGGAAATGATCGCAACGCGCGGTCTATCACAACCAAGCAGTTCAGGGAGTTGGGACAACCAGATTTCTAGGGAAAGTCCAATCCGATTATGGCGAAAATGTGGGTTAAGTAAATTACCAAGATATTCTATGTCTTGGGCTGCACGGAGGAACAGAAGGTTCCATTCGCCACCTATATATTCCGTGGTGAGGCAGATTATTGGTGGGAGTCTGTGAAGCGTACCCATCCAGCCACACTCAACATGTCTTAGGAAAGATTTCAAAAACTGTTTAATGACAAGTACTTTCCTGAAAGTATTTGTCATATGAAGGAGGTAGAGTTTATTATACTGGAACAAAATAACATGACGGTGTCCCAGTACGAGGTGAAGATCGCGGAGTTATCCAAGTTTGCACCTCATTTGGTAGAAAATGAGGAACGTATGAAGTGAATGTTTTTGAGAGGTCTAAAACCCGAGATTCGACAATATCTTATCTCTCATAAATTTTCTTTATATTCAGATGTTGTAAACATGGCTCAATTATTAGAGCGTGATAACGAGTATGTTCAACCGAGGGACCACAACCAGGGTCATACCGGTGACAGTAGTCATCGGAGCGATGATAATCAGCGAGGAGGGAAGAATACGGACAAAAGCGGTAACCACTCGGGTGGTCATCGTGGCCATGACAATAGGAGAGGTGAGTCAAGTGGAAATTTCAAAAAGAAGAGATTTAACAATGACGGAAAGACATCAGCACCAGCACCAGCACCAACAACAAATTCTAGGGGAGGAGAACGATCGCCAGTTAGATGCTACAGATGCGGAGAAGAGGGACACATAAGTCCAACTGGGACGGCGGCACCAAAGGCGACTACGGACAA
The DNA here is from genome assembly GCA_020205505.1 of Panax japonicus. Lineage (NCBI taxonomy): Eukaryota > Viridiplantae > Streptophyta > Magnoliopsida > Apiales > Araliaceae > Panax > Panax japonicus. The sequence goes on along the minus strand of CM035112.1, from coordinate 20,877,074 downwards.
AACCAAGTCGGTGGTTCAAGGAAGGGCGTTTGTCGTGACTGGCCAAAACGTGAGATACCCGAACGAGGTGATCACGGGTAAGCTAATCTTGAACTCTTGTGAAGTTTATACCTTACTAGATACCGGTTCTACCCATTCTATTATCTCTCCTACTTCTGCTCAACATTTAAACTTGACTCCGGAGAAATTGGACTTTAACTTATATGTTGAAACTCCATTGGGTGAAACCTTTTTTACATCTACAGTTTATAAATCTTGCTTGATCCAAGTTGGCACAATCACATTACCTGTTGATCTTATTTCTTTAAAGATACTTGCATTTGATGTGATTTTAGGGATTGATTGGTTAACCACTCATCATGCCAAAATTGATTTTTTCGTTAGGTTGTTAGTTTTTATATTCCTAACCAACCTGTTATACGAATACATGCAACTAAACCACTAAAATCAGTCACTATTATATCAAGCCATAAAGCTATTCGTTTATTGAAAAACGGATGTCAAGCTTTCTTAGCCCATATTATGGACTTGAACAAAAACACGTCAGATTTGAATAATATTCCTATTGTTAATGAATTTCCTGACGTATTTCCGGAAGAACTTCCTAGTCTACCCCCAGAACGAGAAGTTGAATTCTTTATTGATCTTGAACCGGGTACAAAGCCCATTTTTAAAACCCCATATCGAATGGCTCCTATTGAACTTCAAGAGTTAAAAGTCCAACTACAAGAATTGTTAGATATCGGTTTCATTCGTCCTAGTAAATCTCCTTGGGTTGCTCCTGTTTTATTTGTAAAGAAGAAAGACGAGAGTATGCGACTTTGTATTGACTACCTGGAATTAAACCATGTCACCATCAAGAATAGGTATCCGCTACCTCGCATTGATGACCTGTTTGACCAGTTACAAGGAGCACAATATTTTTCAACGATCGATCTTCGTTTTGGATATCATCAGCTGAAGATTAAAACTGAGGATATTCCGAAGACTGCCTTCAAAACTCAGTACGGGCATTATGAATTCTTAGTCATATCTTTTTGATTGACTAATGCTCCTGCTGCTTTCGTGGATATGATGAACCGTTTATTCAAGGAATATTTGGATCAGTTCATTGATGTCTTTATTGATGACATCCTCATCTATTCTAAAAGCCGTGAAGATCATGAGCACCATTTAAAGCTGGTACTTTAAAGACTTCGTGACAACAAGATATATGCCAAGCTGAAGAAATGTGAGTTCTGGCTTAAGGAAGTAGCATTCCTTGGGCATGTGGTATCAAAACATGGAGTATCTGTTGACCCGACGAAGATTGAAGCAATACAAAGTTGGGAGCAACCAAAGTCGGTGACCGAAGTGCGTAGCTTTTTGGGCTTAGCTGGTTATTATCGGAGATTCGTGGAAGGATTTTCTCAAATCGCTACTTCGTTAACTCAGCTGACTCGGAATGATGCAAAATTTGTATGGAGCGAGGAATGCGAGAAGAGTTTCCAAGAGCTCAAGAGGAGACTCATTTCGGCACCTGTTCTGAAAATACCATCTGGTTCGGATTGATTTTTTATCTACAACGATACTTCAGGCAAAGGGTTAGGATGTGTTCTCATGCATCATGGGAAAGTCATAGCCTATGCCTCGCGTCAACTTAAAGAATATGAGAGGAATTATCCTACTCATGATCTGGAGTTCGCAGCAGTCATTTTTGCGTTGAAAATCTGGAGACACTACCTGTATGGAGAGAAAGTGGAGATTTATATGGATCATAAAAGCCTCAAATATTTCTTCACCCAAAAGGAAGTCAACATGTGGCAACGACGTTGGCTTGAGCTGTTGAAAGATTACGACCATAACATTCAATATCATCCTCGAAAAGCAAACGTTGTAGCTGACGCATTGAGTAGAAGATCATATGCGGGTACGAGTGCAATGTTGTTAACACAAAGGCCCATTTTATATGACTTGCAAAGGATGGAGATATAGTTAAAGTCTCCAAGTACCCACGTGATGATATCAAACATACGAGTAGAACCGACTTTAATCGATATAGTTAAAGTTGCTCAAGCTACAGACCTGGGGCTGATGCGTATGAAGAAGAAAGTACAAGAAGGTGCTATTCCAGAAGCAAGAATCGATGAAGAAGGAATACTTCGAGTCAACTCCAGACTTTGCATTCCTAACGATTCTGACTTGAAGCATAGAATCATGATGGAGGCACACAACACACCATTTACAATCCATCTTGGGAGTACCAAAATGTATCATGATCTTCGACATACATATTGGTCGAACAATATGAAGAGAAAGATCGCGGAGTTTATCTCGAGGTGTTTAACATGTCAACGTGTAAAGGCGGAGCATCAAATGCCAAAGGGTCCATTGCAACCACTTGAGATTCCAAAATGGAAGTGGGAACACATTACTATGGATTTCGTTATGGTTTTTCCCAAGGTTTCTCAAGGTATAGATGTGATTTGGGTTATTGTTGATAGATTAACCAAGTCTGCTCATTTCTTGCCTATACGTGAGACTTATTCCCTTGAACGTCTTGCTCATATGTATGTGAATGAGATTGTGAGATTTCATGGCATGCTAGTATCCATAGTTTCAGATCGTGACCCAAGATTAACTTCATGATTTTGGGTTAGCTTGCAAAAAGTTATGGGCACAGATTTACAATTCAGTTCGACATACCATCCTCAAACGAACTGGCAATCGGAAAGGACTATTCAAACCCTTGAAGATCTATTAAGACTCTGTGTCCTAGATTTTAAAGGAAGTTGGCATAAGTACTTGCCACTGGTGGAATTTGTTGGGTAAAATATAATTACGCACAACACGCAAGTATACGTGGTCAACAAGTAATAAAGTGATAAGTTGAGTATTGTTCCCAAAGAGAATTATTTAATAATAATCACTAAGTACTAACCCATGACCAATTTAATCTTATTTAAACAAATGATTTAATAATTTAATTTAAAATAATTAAATAAACTATTACTAACTATCCCTAGAATGAAACAAGATATTGAAGACTTGAGATTACAATTTCACTTATTGTTACATTTAAATCAACACACTTCCTGTTAAGCCAAATTATTTATACTGGATTGTTAATCTAGAACACAAAAGTTAAATATGGTCATCTCTCAATGCACCATACTCATATCAAATCAAATCCACAGTTAATAGAATCAATTTGAACACCCTAATTAACTAACCTACTATATCTCTATGTGAATTACAATTAAAAAGGGTTTAAGTACAAGTTCTTATTAAAATACATATGGCGTAAAGGCATATCTCTATCCTAAACACGAATCATGAATTCCATCCATGCAGAAATCACAAACACATGCTATCATGATCAGATCTAAATCTATACTTCATCTCTCGAGTTCATATAGATTATCACGGTAATTGTTAGCTAGGCAATTAAGCAATTCATTACAAATCATAATAGACAATCCAAATATAGCTAATAAGACTAACAAAGAAGCATATCAAAGTAAACTACACAATAAGATCCATAGTAATCTCAAAATAGAGTTTAATTCATAAATAAACTAGAATCCATCATCCACAATTGATTAAGCATTAAAAATATACAAATAAATAAGAAAAGAAATTAGAATTGAGATAAACAAATCTGCATTCTCTTGCTTCCAATTTGATTCTCCAATTATAATCAATAACTTCAATCTTCAATTGTAATCTAATCTAGGGTTCCTAATCTAAGGAAGAAAGTTAAGAATTAGATAATAGAAATCTATCCCAAGAGGGATTTTATAAAGTCTTAGAATTAGCCTCTCAATCCAAGTTAAACTCAAGTATTTAGAGTTCTAATGGATATCCTAGCAAGTTAGGCAACTAAGAATCCTATTCTAGCTCAATTTGGACATCAAATAACCCAATTTGACACAATTCCCGCCGCTTAGCGCGCTCAGCGCTGCTGCTAAACCATTTCTGGCGCGCTCCGCGCTGTGCATGCAGTGTTTCTGGTGTCCTAGTGCGCCTCTAGCGAGGTCCGCGCTACGCGTAGTTTCTACTGCGACGTCCTTTGGTAAAATAGGCATAACTTTTGATCCGCTTGGATTTACGGGGCCTGCCACCTATCAAATCGAATATAACGACGAGATCTACAATTTCATTCTTTGAGGATTAACATATTCGGATTGGATCAAGGTGGAAATCGGGTTTGAAGTAGATGTTATGTAAATGGCAAACATGACAACTCTTAGCTATGATCTTCATCGATAAAAAGACCATAACTCTCACATCTGAACTCCGATTGGGATGATTCAAGATGTTCCGAAAAGCTAAGAAGTAGAGCTACCATAAATCCATGTTTCAAGCCAAGAACATGCATCAAATATGGTATTAAAAGTCCTTCAATAATCCCTTCTTGCATTTGCTTTCGTGTTTTAGTTCAAAAGATGTCCGAATTGCTTTTCCTTGCTTCTTCATGCCAATGTCATGTCATAGCCTAGAAAATAACATAAGATGTATGAAAAGTAACTAATAAACATAGGTTCAAGAAACTAATTCAAGTAATAGATACCGAATAAGTACGTATAAAACTTACTTATCAGAATTCTCCTACAACAACAGTTATCAAGCAAGTATAGGAATGGCTCCATTCGAGGCGTTATATGGACGAAAGTGTCGTTCTCTAGTATGCTAGGATGAGGTGGGAGAAACAACGTTGTTGGGACCAGAATTAATACGCATGACTACAGAAAAGATTCAAATGATCCGGCAACGTATAAAGACCTCACAAGATCGACAAAAGAGTTATGATGATCTTCATCGAAAGGACATGGATTTTAATATTGGAGATCATGTACTGTTACGTATTGCTTCATGGAAGGGAGTTACAAGATTCAGGAAGAGATGAAAACTCAATCCACGATTTATTGGTCCATTTCAGATTCTTGACCGAGTAGGAAATGTGGCCTATAGACTCGCGTTACCTCCAAGCATGTCTCGTTTTCATAATATTTTTCACATATCTATGCTTCGTGAATATGTGAAAGACCCAAACCAAATTATTGAGTTAGAACTAGACGAGATAGCCGAAGATTTAACTTACGAGGAGGTACCTGTTAAGATCTTGGATAGGAAAGAGCATGTCCTGCGCACCAAGGTTATACCACAAGTTAAGGTCTTGTGGAGGAACCATGCTATTGAAGAAATGACCTGGGAGTTGGAATCGGAAATGAAAGTAAGGTACCCTCACCTTTTCGAAACACCAGGTACGTACGTCAATTTCGAGGATGAAATTTTATAAGGAGGGGAGGTTGTAAGACCCCATCTTATTATGAATAAAAATTAAATTTCTCCATTTATTATCTTGAAATAAAAAGGAGTTAATTTGATATAATACTTTGGTTATGCGTGAAATGTGCAAATTTTACAAAATAAGTAAGTGGTTATAAAATATTTATTTTTTGTCGGGGAATATTCGTTTGTTCGTGGAATATTCTTGTGGTCGGAGAATATTTGTACAACGGCGCAACCATTCGTGGGCCTCATAACAGAATAACTGTCGGATGAAGAAAAAGACAAGTTTGAGTTTTTATAAATAACGACGTAGTTGTTACCGTTAACACTGTTGGAATACTCGGTGGTTAAAATACAGTAATACGTATGGTTGTGCAGTAGTACACGGTATTGAAAAATATTTTTGAATTATTGATTCTTACGTAAGAAGGCACTACTCAATAATTGTTACAGTAATTACTTTTCAATATTTTACTTTATTGATTCAATAATTGCTGCGTTGATATTTTATATTATTGTTGTTTCAATAATTGTCACTGCACAGTATTTCCCATTATCAGATCAATAATTCATATTATTTGAATAATATTATTAGATAATATTATTGGCAATGTCTAGAAAGTTCTGTCTAAGGAGAGGTTTTGTCACCTAATTGCGCGCCAGTAAGGAGAAATCCTTATTGGAAAGCCCCCTCTTTCCTAGGAACGGTCTGGTTGTCATAATTGTAATTCTGTAATATTATTTGTGAATAATTAATTATTGATTATAAGATAAGAAAATATTTATTTGATGTGGATATAAATGATGGATTTATTTATTTTTTGTGGATATAATTAAAAGATTTAATGTTGAGGTGTTTTATCACTATTTTTGTCGGAATGGAGGTATTAAAAATCAAATCAGTATTTTTACGATATATTGCGTGAGTTATAATTTTTAATCTGACCATTGGATCGTTGTGATTTTTGGATGTTATACATATATAAGTTGAGTATATGTCCACAAATTTTGAACCATTAAAAATGAACTTATGATTTGTTATACATTTTAAGAGGTGTGATTCGAAAATTAGGATTATAATTGATTTTATTGGAAAATTCTAGAATTCAGTGGGCCCCACTTGTGGTTGGTGAAAAATGTGCAGAATTTTATTTCAAATGTGGTGGGTGGCAATAGTAGCAGGTAAAGCCATCAGGTAGCAGGTCAAGTCTGCTTCGGCGGGCTAACATTTTCCTATAAATAGAGGGCTAAGTTAGAATTGAAAAATCACACCAGAAACATAAGCTTTCTCTCTTCCTCTCTCTATATTATTGAGCGTATTTTGTGAGTATTTAGATACTTTGAGAGTTGTTATTCAGTACAAGTTTCATTCAGCATCATATCCGACGTTTCATTCTGAAGTACTGTTTCTTTGAGGTAAGGGATATTATTTTCTTCTTAAATGATATTATTCTCTTCAATATCATTATGCCGAAATATTAGTTTGAACTTTTTAATCAAATTTAGAACTTTTGTGTCGGGGTTACTATTCACGAATACGGCACTATTCACTGAAAAATAAAATTTTCTCTTTTTCGTCCCAGATGTCTTTTATGGTTACTATCCTTGATTGTATCCATGTTTTGATCTTTATTCTACTTTACACTTGGTTATTATGGAGTATTATTGAATTTGGACAAATCAAAATATGAATCCCTAATATTTGTCCTTCTGTCTTACTGGATTCGTTTTCTAAAATATTTTCCATCATTCTCAGTCCTTAATGGTGACACTTGATGAATATCTTTGGCCTGTAGTGCAAAGATGAATGATTACCTGATGAATATCTTTGGCCCGTAGTGCAAAGATGAACAGCTGTTGAGATGAACATGACCAACTGGTGATATAAATGAATATCTTTGGCTCGTAGTGCAAAGATGAATATTTGATGCAAGATGTATATTGATTGATGTTACAGGGATAAAATATTAATGATGGACTTTTAAATTCATAGATGATAGTGGATTTCATCATCTACTTAATTCTTCTAATGAATTGTTGTTTTCGTTGCAGTTGTTGATCTAAAACTTGTTGTCTATTGTATTCTATCAAATTTTTCCCAGTTGAAGACTAAGGATAATTTGTTGTATATTATCTTAGTCATAATATTCTTTACTAGGATAGTTGAGCTCGCCCTTTTCCTTTTTGTTCCATTTATCTTCTCAAGAGGTGAGAATTTAGCAAGGACTAGCCGGGGTATGGAGTGATGATTCAAGATAGCTATTCTAGTAGTCCTCACTATTTTGTAGAATAGTGCATCAATAATTGTAATGAGAACTTTATTTGGGTATAGATATTGTCTAGAAGACAATATTGTATTTAAACTCACAGTATGTGTTGTCGTATTTTGCACGATAATTGTAATAATAAAGTTATAGTTTTCTTTCTGTACCATGTATTTGGCGACTCAAAATGGGTTTTGTATACCTAATTTGGGGGCATCACAGTTGGTATCAGAGCTTAGGGATATGGTCTCTGGCGGAGATCGGGGAATAGAATTAGGAGGGGAGAGATGAGTAAATCATTCGCTAGTGTGTCCTACCTAAGCTTATTTGTTGGTCGGTCATAATATAGAGATATTATGTGATATGTTAATTTCTTTAATTAACCCCTGTTTTATGGAAGATTTTAAAAATGGTAGCTGAGAACGTTAACAATGGAGTCTATGAGACTGTGGAACAACCTTTTATTACCAACCAAGAGAACGTGCAACAGGAAGGCAATATTCCTCCTATAAACAACACTACCGAACAAACGATGAATGATGCGATGTTTAGAAGCTTTTTGTAGTTCATGCAAAATCTGACGAGGGATACTCGTGTACAAAATACAGGTGGAAATGATGGTAACGCGCAGTTTATCATAGCCAAGCAGTTCAAGGAGTTGGGACCACCAGATTTCTGGGGAAAGCTCGATCCGATTAAGGCGAAAATGCGGGTTAAGCAAATTACCAAGATATTCGATGCCTTGGGCTGCACGGAGGAACAGAAGGTTCCATTTGCCACCTTTATGTTCCGTGGTGAGGTAGATTATTGGTGGGAGTCTATGAAGCGTACCCATCCAGCCGCACTCAACATGTCTTGGAAAAGATTTCAGAAACTGTTTAATGACAAGTACTTTCCTGAAAGTATTCGTCCTATGAAGGAGGTAGAGTTTATTAGACTGGAACAAAATAACATGACGGTGTCCTAGTACGAGGCGAAGTTCGCGGAGTTATCCAAGTTTGCACCTCATTTGGTAGAAAATGAGGAACGTATGACGCGAATGTTTTTGAGAGATCTAAAACCTGAGATTCGACAATATCTTATCTCTCATAAATTTTCTTTATATTCAGATGTTGTAAACATGGCTCAATTATTAAAGCGTGATAACGAGTATGTTCAACCAAGGGACCACAACCAGGGTCATACCGGTGAAAGCAGTCATCGGAGCGATGATAATCAGCGAGGAGGGAAGAATACGAACAAAAGCGGTAACCACTCGGGTGGTCATCGTGGCCATGACAATAGGAGAGGTGATTCAAGTGGAAATTTTAAAAAGAGGAGATTCAACAATGACGGAAAGATATCAGCACCAGCACCAACACCAGCACCAGCACCAACAACAAATTCTAGGGGAGGAGAACGACTGCCAGTTAGATGCTACATATGCGGAGAGGAGGGACACATAAGTCCAAACTGTTCACAGACTTCCAAAGTGTGTTTCAATTGTGGAAAAGATGATCACATAGCCCGATTTTTTCCGATAGCAAGGTTAAGTCCAACTGGGACGGCGGCACCAAAGGCGACTACAGACAAAACCAAGTCGGTGGTTCAAGGAAGGGCGTTTGTCGTGACTGGCCAAAACGCGAGAAACCAGAACAAAGTGATCACGGGTAAGATAATCTTGAACTCTTACGAAGTTTATACCTTACTAGATACCGGTTCTACCCATTCTAATATCTCTCCTGCTTGTGCTCAACGTTTAAACTTGACTACGGAGAAATTGGACTTTAACTTATCTGTTGAAACTCCATTGGGTGAAACCTTTGTTACATCTACAGTTTATAAATCTTGCTTGATCCAAGTTGGTACAATCACATTACCTGTTGATCTTATTTCTTTAAAGATACTCGCATTTGATGTGATTTTAAGGATTGATTGTATAACCACTCATCATGCCAAAATTGATTATTTTCGTAAGGTTGTTAGTTTTTATATTCCTAACCAACCTGTTATACGAATACAAGCAACTAAACCACTAAAATCAGTCACTATCATATCAAGCCATAAAGCTATTCGTTTATTTAAAAATGGATGTCAAGCTTTCTTAGCCCATATTATGGACTTGAACAAAAACACGTCAAATTTGAATAATATTCCTATTGTTAATGAATTTCCTGACGTATTTCCGAAAGAACTTCCTGGTCTACCCCCAGAACGAGAAGTTGAATTCTTTATTGATCTTGAACCGGGTACAAAGCCCATTTCTAAAAACACATATCGAATGGCTCCTATTAAACTTCAGGACTTAAAAGTCCAACTACAGGAATTATTAGATATCGGTTTCATTCGTCCTAGTACATTTCCTTGGGGTGCCCCTGTTTTATTTGTAAAGAAGAAAGACGGGAGTATGCGACTTTGTATTGACTACCTGAAATTAAACCAGGTCACCATCAAGAATAGGTATCCGCTACCTCGCATTGATGACCTTTTTGACCAGTTGCAAGGAGCACAATACTTTTCAAAGATCGATCTTTGTTCTGGATATCATCAGCTGAAGATTAAAACTGCGGATATTCCGAAGACTGCCTTCAAAACTCAGTAAGGGCTTTATGAATTCTTAGTCATGTCTTTTGCATTGACTAATGCTCTTGCTGCTTTCATGGATATGATGAACCGTGTATTCAAGGAATATTTGGATCAGTTCGTTGTTGTCTTTATTGATGACATCCTTATCTATTCCAAAAGCCGTGAAGATCATGAGCACCATTTGAAGCTGGTACTTCAAAGACTTCGTGACAACAAGCTATATGCCAAGCTGAAGAAATGCGAGTTCTGGCTTAAGGAAGTAGCATTCCTTGGGCACGTGGTATCAAAACATGGAGTATCTGTTGACCCGGCGAAGATTGAAGCAATACAAAGTTGGGAGCAACCAAAGTTGGTAACCGAAGTGTGTAGCTTTTTGGGCTAAGCTGGTTATTATCGGATATTCGTGGAAGGATTTTCTCGAATCTCTACTCCATTATCTCAGCTGGCTCAGAAAGATGCAAAATTCGTATGGAGCGAGGAATGCGAGAAGAGTTTCCAAGAGCTCAAGAGGAGACTCATTTCGGCACCTGTTCTAACAATACCATCTGGTTCGGATGGATTTGTTATCTACAGCGATGCTTCAGGCAAAGGGTTAGGATGTGTTCTCATGCAACATGGGAAAGTCATAGCCTATGCCTCGCGTTAACTCAAAGAATATGAGAGGAATTATCCTACTCATGATCTGGAGTTGGCAGCAGTCGTTTTTGCGTTGAAAATCTGGAGACACTACCTTTATGGAGAGAAATGGAGATTTATACGGATAATAAAAGCCTCAAATATTTCTTCACCCAAAAGGAACTCAACATGCGGCAACGACGTTGGCTCGAGTTGTTGATGGATTACGTCCATAGCATTTAATATCATTCTGGAAAAGCAAACGTTGTAGCTGACGAATTGAGTAGAAGATCATATGCGGATACTTGTTCAATGTTGTTAACACAAAGGCCCATTTTGTATGACTTACAAAGGATGGAGATAGAGTTAAAGGATCAAAGTACCCACGTGATGATATCAAACATACGAGTAGAACCGACTTTAATCGATAAAGTTAAAGCTGCTCAAGCTGCGGACCTGGGGCTGATGCGTATGAAGAAGAAAGTACAAGAAGGTGCTATTCTAGAAGCAAGAATCGATGAAGAAGGAATACTTCGAGTCAACTCCAGACTTTGCGTTCTTAACGATTCTGACTTGAAGCATAGAATCATGATGGAGGCACACAACACACTATTTGCAATCCATCCTGGGAGTACCAAAATGTATCATGATCTTCAACATATATTTTGGTGGAACAATATGAAGAGAGAGATCGCGGAGTTTATCTCGAGGTGTTTAACCTATCAACGTGTAAAGGCGGAGCATTAAATGCCAAATGGTCCATTGCAACCACTTGAGATTCCAAAATGGAAGTGGGAACACATTACTATGGATTTCGTTACGGGTCTTCCCAAGGTTTCTCAAGGTATAGATGCGATTTGGGTTATTATTGATAGATTAACCAAGTCTGCTCATTTCTTGCCTATACGTGAGACTTATTCCCTTGAACGTCTTGCTCATATGTATGTGAATGAGATTATGATATTGCATGGCATGTAAGTATACCCTTGAAGATCTATTAAGACTCTGTGTCCTATATTTTAAAGGAAGTTGGGATAAGTACTTGCCACTGGTGGATTTCTTCTACAACAACAGTTATCAAGCAAATATAGGAATGGCTCCATTTGAGGCGTTATATGGACGAAAGTGTCGTTCTCCAGTATGCTGGGACGGGGTGGGAGAAGCAACGTTGTTGGGACCAAAATTAGTACGCATGAATACAGAAAAGATTCAAATGATCCGACAACGTATAAAGACCTCACAAGATCGACAAAAGAGTTATGTTGTTCTTCATCGAAAAGACGTGGAGTTTAATATTGGAGATCATGTACTGTTATGTATTGCTCCATGGAAGGGAGTTACTAGATTCTGGAAGAGAAGAAAACTCAATCCACGATTTATTAGTCCATTTCAGATTCTTGACCGAGTAGGAAAAGTGGCCTATAGACTCGCGTTACCTCCAAGCATATCTCGTGTTCATAATGTTTTTCGCATATCTATGCTTCGTAAATATATGAAAGACCCAAACCACATTATTGAGTTAGAACTAGACGAGATAACCGAAGATTTAAGTTACGAGGAGGTACCTGTTAAGATCTTGGATAGGAAAGAGCATGTCCTGCGCACCAAGGTTATACCACAAGTTAAGGTCTTGTGGAGGAACCATGCTATTGAAGAAATGACCTGGGAGTTGGAATCGGAAATGAAAGTAAGGTACCCTCACCTTTTCAAAACACCAGGTACGTACGTCAATTTCGAGGACGAAATTTCATAAGGAGGGGAGGTTGTAAGACTCCATCTTATTATGAATAAAAATTAGATTTTCTCTATTTATTATCTTGAAATAAAAAGGAGTTAATTTGATATAATACTTTAGTTATGGGTGAAATGTGCAAATTTTACAAAATAAGCAAGTGGTTATAAAATATTCATTTTTTGTCGGGGATTATTCGTTTGGTCATGGAATATTCTTGTGGTCGGGGAATATTCGTACGACGGCTCAGCCATTCGTGGGCCTCATAACAGAATAACTATCGGATGAAGAAAATGACAAGTTTGAGTTTTTATAAATAACAGCGTAGTTGTTACCGTTAACACTGTTGGAATACCCGGTGGTTAAAATACAGTAATACGCATGGTTGCGCAGTAGCACACGGTATTGCACAGTATTTTTGAATTATTGATTCTTACGTAAGAAGGCACTACTCAATAATTGTTACAATAATTACTTTTCAATATTTTACTTTATTGATTCAATAATTGCTGCCTTGATGTTTTATATTATTGTTGTTTTAATAATTGTCACTACACAGTATTTCCCATATTCAGATCAATAATTCATATTATTTGAATAATATTATTAGATAACATTATTGGCAATGTCTAGAAAGTTCTGTCTAAGGAGAGGTTTTGTCACCTAATTGCATGCCAGTAAGGAGAAATCCTTATTAGAAAGCCCATCTTTCCTGGGAACGGCCTTGTTGTCATAATTGTGATTCTGTAATATTATTTGTGAATAATTAATTATTGATTATATGATAAGAAAATATTTATTTGATGTGGATATAAATGATGGATTTATTTATTTTATGTGGTTATAATTGAAGGATTTAATGTTGAGGTGTTTTATCAGTATTTTTGTTGGAATGGAGGTATTAAAAATCAAATCGGTATTTTTACGATATATTGCGTGAGTTATAATTTTTAATCCGACTGTTGGATCGTTGTGATTTTTGGATATGTTATACATATATAAGTTGAGTATATGTCCACAAATTTTGAACCGTTAAAAATGAATGAATGATTTGTTATAAATTTTAAGAGGTGTCTGATTCGGAAATTAGGGTTATAATTGATTTTGGTGGAAAATTCTAGAATTGAGTGGGCTCCACTTGTGGTTGGTGAAAAATGTACTGAATTTATTTCAAATGTGGTGGGTGGTAATAGTAGCAGGTAAAGCCATCAGGTAGCAGGTCAAGTCTGCTTCGGCAGACTAATATTTTCCTATAAATAGAGGGCTAAGTTAGAACTAAAAATCACACCAGAAACATATGCTTTCTCTCTCTATATATTATCGAGCGTATTTTGTGAGTATTTAGATACTTTGAGAGTTGTTATTCAGTACAAGTTTCATTCAGCATCATATCCGACGTTTCATTCCGAAGTACTGTTTCTTTGAGGTAAGGGATGTTATTTTCTTCTAAATGATATTATTTTCTTTAATATCATTATGCCGAAATATTGGTTTGAACTTTTTAATCAAATTTAGAACTTTTGTGTCGGGGTTACTATTCACGTATACGGCACATTCACGAATACGGCACTATTCATCGAAAAATAAAATTTTCTCTTTTTCATCCCAGATGTCTTTTATGGTTAATATCCTTGATTGTATCCATGTTTTGATCTTTATTCTACTTCACACTTGGTTATTATGGAGTATTATTGAATTTGGATAAATCGAAATACGAATCCTTAATATTTGTCCTTCTGTCTTACTAGATTTTTTCTCTAAAATATTTTTCATCATCCTCAGTCCTTAATGGTGACACTTGATGAATATATTTGGCATGTAGTGCAAAGATGAATGATTACCTGATGAATATCTTTGGCCCTGTAGTGCAAAGATGAACAGGTGTTGAGATGAACATGACCAACTGGTGATACAAATGAATATCTTTGGCCCGTAGTGCAAAGATGAATATTTGATGTAAGATGTATATTGATTGATGTTACATGAATAAAATATTAATGATGGACTTTTAAATTCATAGATGATAATATATTTCATTCTCTACTTAATTCTTCTAATGAATTGTTGTTTCTGCTGCAGTTGTTGATCTAAAACTTGTTGTCTACTGTATTCTATCAGATTTTTCCCTGTTGAAGACCAAGGATAATTTGTTGTATATTATCTTAGTTATAATATTCTTTACTGGGCTAGTTGAGCTCACCCTTTTCTTTTTCGTTCCATTTTTCTTCTCAGGGGGTGAGAATTTAGCAGGGACTAGTCAGGGTATGGAGTGATGATTCAAGATAGCTGTTTTAGTAGTCCTCACTATTTTGTAGAATAGTGCATCAATAATTGTAATGAAGACTTTATTTGGGTGTGGATATTGTCTAGAAAACAATATTGTATTTAAACTCACAGTATGTGTTGTCGTATTTTGCACGACAATTGTAATAATAAAGTTGTAGTTTTCTTTCTGTACCATGTATTTGACGACTCAAAATGGGTGTTGTATACCTAATTTGGGGGCGTCACAATATATATATATATACTAGCTATAACCCGTGCCTGAAGGCACGGTGTAACGAAAAATTAAATTAAAATTTAAAAAATATTACATTATCTAAAGACACATATCACCACAACAATTAATACATACTCAATCATCAATACATATCTAACCACCAAAACATCGAGCTAGTTAACATCAAGAAATTTCGGCAAAATTTCTTTTAAAAATAAATATCCAGAAAATTCTAAACCTGTCTACAAAACTTACAATCATCATTACATATCCAAACCACAAAAAAATTATCATTTCATACCCAAAATCATCATAACCATGTATAATTAGTTAACTTTACAAAATACGAAACACACAATCATCAACACATATCTAACCACCAAAACATCAAGCTAGTCGCTACTAATTTCAAAAAATTCGACAGAATTTCTTTTAAAAATAGATATCTAGACAAATATAAACATGTCTATAAAACTTACAATCATCCACACATATCCAAACCATCAAAAAAATCATCATTCCATACCCAAAATAATCATAACCATGCATAATTAGTTAAATTTACAAAATACGGAACACAAAAAAATACATATATGAAGAAATTAATACATACTCAATCATCAACACATCCAACCACCAAAATATCAAGCTAGTCGCTACTAATTTCAAGAAATTTCGGCAAAGTTTCCTTTAAAAATAGATATCCAAAAAAATCTAAACATGTTTACAAAACTACAATCATCCATACATATCCAAACCACCATAAAAACCATCATTCCATACCCAAAATCATCATAACCATGTATAATTAACTAACTTTACAAAAGACGAAACACAATGAATACATACATACAGAAAATAGAGAAACAACATGTTGAGTATAAGACTCTTTACTTTACAGCTTACACCATGTATCCTTCAATATATACCTGAAAATATTTGAAATTTAAAAATTATCGAAATATGTGAGTCAAAATTAAACAATTGTAAATCTGAAACATAATGAGAACACATATTTGTATGTAGGGGGAATGAGAGAGAGAGCTCTGTGTGTGTGGTAGAATAGATAGAGGGTTTGAAATTTGAATAAACTGGAATGAGAGAGAGAGCAGCTGACATAAACTTGATGTGACATTTGTCTATTTTCTCTCTCCGCTCTGTTTTATATTATAGATATATATATATATATATATATATATATATATATATATATATAATAGATTAAATATGAAACATTCTTTTAAATTTCTATACATCTAACAATAAATAATCTCATTTCTTGTATAGTAATTTTGGTCAATCAAAGGCAACCACACAAATTCAAATCATGCAGGAGGCAACTAAATTTTTTTTTAAAAGAAAGACTTTTTTTTCTTTAATCTCTTCTTCTGCTGGTTCTGAAAAGTAATTTATACTATTCTTTTCCCCCATTTTTTTATGATGGCAAAGGGGGAGAAGAAAAATATTATTGGGGAGAAGAATAACTTTTATATATTGTTGCATGTTAGTTTTTCAAAAAATTTAAATTTTTTTGATGATTGCATAAATTGAGGGGAAACTTTTATGGAAAATATTTTTAGTTGATTGTCATCATAGAAAAGGGGGAGATTGTTGGGTCTCCAACTTTTAGTTTTATTTTGATGATAACAATAATTAGTAAATAAATTAATTAAAAGGGTAGAATCCTCTCCATAGGATTTTTATTATAATTGTTTTAATTATCTTAATTACTTTGACCAAAAATATTTTCTAAATCTTATTTAATTGTTTTTCTTGATCTTGAAGTTTTAATGTGTTAAATCAATTGGGTCATGCATTGTGGGACAAAAATCATATAAATGCTTGTTTGACCAAATTTGGAAAGAAGATGGAGATTTTGATTAAATCATTTTTACATATGGGCATTTTATATTTATTCTCAAATTAATTTTATTATTTAAAGATTTTAAATTATTTTAAGTTATTTTAAAAGTGGGAAAATTATTTTATTACTTATATATATATATATATATATATATATATATATATATATATATATATATATATATATATACACACTAAATATTATAATATAAGTATACTTATTATATATTTATATATAAACCAAAAATGCATGCATTCCTTCTTGAAAAGCAAATGTGCTGATAAATTGATTGCAGGCAAAAAGCACCTTTTCACCACTGTGGTTATAGTGATTTAACGAAATAGCCATTGTGCTTTTAAAATATTCAATTAACCCACTGTACTTTTTAAAAATGTTCAAAAAGGTCATTCCGTCCATTTTTGTAACCGCCGTTAACAAATTGATTACGTGGCATTTAAAAAACAAAATAAAAAATGACAAATTGCTTACGTGGCTTTTAAAAACAGTTTTGTAAAAAATTTAAAAAACAGATTTTTTAAAAAAAATAGAATTTATTTTAAACAGATTTGTTAAAATTTTAAAAAACAGATTTTTTAAAAAAAAATAGATTTTAAAAAAAAAGAATTTGTTAAAAAAAGAATTTTTTTTAAAAATATAATTTTTAAAAAACAGAATTTTTTTTAAAAACGGAATTTATTAAAAAATGGATTTTTTTAAAAAATATAATTATTTATAAAAAATAGAATTTTTTTTAAAATATAAAATTATACAGATTTTTTTAAATATAATTATATAGATTTTTAAAAAATAGTTTTTTTAAAAATATAATTATAGAGATTTTTTGAAAACATAATTTTTTTAAAAAAGGGATTTTTAAAAAATAGAATTTTTTTAAAAACAGAATTTTTTTTTAAAAACAGAATTTTTTTAAAAACGGATTTTTTTAAAAAAAAATAATTATTTTTAAAAAACAGAAATTTTTTTAAAAATAGAATTTGTTTTAAAAGAATAATTTGTTTTACAAAAACGGTTTTATTAAAAAAATAATTTTTTAAAAATTTGTTTTTTAACAAATTCTGCTTTTAAAACAAATTCTATTTTTTAAAAATAATTATATTTTTTAAAAAAATCAATTTTAAAAAAATTAGTTTTTTAAAAAAATCTATTTTTAACAAATCTGTTTTTTTTTAAAATTTAAAAATTTTATTTTTTTTAAATTTTTTTTAACAAATCTGTTTTTAAAAATCTGTTTTTACAAATTTGTTTTAATTTTTTTTTAACAAATCTGTTTTTTAAAATTTTAACAAATTTGTTTTTAAAAATTTTTAAAAATCTATTTTTAAAAAATTTATTTTTTTAAAAAAATGTTTTTTAAAAATTTCTATAATTATATTTTAAAAAAAATCAGTATAATTCTATTTTAAAAAAAATCTATTTTTTTAAAATAATTATATAATTTTTTAAAATCCGTTTTTAAAAAAAATTTGTTTTTAAAAAAAATTCAGTTTTTTAAAAATAATTATTTTTTTTTAAAAAATTCGTTTTTTAATAAATTCTGTTTTTAAAAAAATTTCTATTTTAAAAAAAATCTATTTTTTACAATAATTCTGTTTTTAACAAATTCTGTTTTTAAAAAAAATCTATTTTTTTTAAAAAAATCTATTTTTAAAAATTTTAACAAATCTGTTTAAAAAAAAATTAAATTTTTTTAAAAAAATCTGTTTTTAAAAATTTTAACAAATCTCTTTTTAAAAGCCACGTAAGCAATTTGTCATTTTTTATTTTGTTTTTTAAATGCCACGTAAGCAATTTGTTAACGGCAGTTACAAAAAATGGACGGAATGACCTGTTTGAACATTTTTAAAAAGTACAGTGGGCTAATTGAATATTTTAAAAGTACAATGGCTATTTCGTTAAATCACTACAACCACAATGGTGAAAAGGTGCTTTTTGCCATTGATTGCATGCATGTGTTATCATATATATGAACCAAGAATAAATGCATCTGCTGACAAACTTTTTCAAAACCGTGTTATCCATCATTCATATTTGGTCAAAATGGATATTAACTGCATGAGTCTTATATATGTTTGAAAGCATAACTCATGCATGCATATTATATATATATATCGGTGATGATCAAGAGCATACTCCTTAAATAGCATACCGCCTTAAATAACATACTTTTATCAAAACGACGTCGTTTTCATGGGACGCGGTGACATTTTTGTAAATACAATGCCACCGCGTATTTACAAAAATGCCACCGCATCCCATAAAAACGACGTCGTTTTGATAAAAGTATGTTATTTAAGGCGGTATGCTATTTAAGGAGTATGCTCTTGATTCTTACCATATATATATATACAGAACCGATCAGGTGAGGGCTCCCTTACTTTGTTAAAATACAGACCTTTTTTTTTTTTAAAACAACTAAAAAAAATATTTAATATTTTATGGAACTGATATTTTTTCATAATATAATGTTTTGGGCGTGATTTGAATACCTATACCAAAAAATGGTGGTACAGTCTGCAGAGACAGTACAGACTTGTTTTGTTATACGTATCCAAATCACATCCAAAGCACTCTATTATGAAAAAATTTCAGTTCCATAAAATATTAAACTTTTTTTAGTTATTTTATACAAAAAAACCAAAAAAAAACAAACAAAAAAGGTCCGCATTTTAACAAAGTAAGGGAGTCCTTACCTGATCCTGACCCTATAAACACATATTTTGTTATACGTACCCAAATAACATCAAAACACTGTATTATGAAAAAATTTCAGTTCCATAAAATATTAAATATTTTTTTTAGTTGTTTAAAAAAAAACAAAAAAAAAGTCCGCATTTTAACAAAGTAAGGGAGCCCTCACCTGATCATGACCCTATATATATACAGAACGGATCAGGTAAGGGCTCCCTTACTTTGTTAAAATGCGGACTTTTTTTTTTTTTTTTTTTTTTGGTTTTTTTTTTTTAAACAACTAAAAAAAATATTTAATATTCTATGGAACTGAAATTTTTTCATAATATAATGTTTTGGGCGTGTTTTGAATACCTATACCAAAAAGTGGTGGTACAGTCTGCCCAGACTGTACATACATATTTTGTTATACGTACCCAAATCACATCCAAAACACTGTATTATGAAAAAATTTCAGTTCCATAAAATATTAAATATTTTTTTTAGTTGTTAAAATAAAACAAAAAAAAAAGTCCGCATTTTAACAAAGTAAGGGAGCCCTCACCTGATCCTGACCCTATATATATACAGAACGGATCAAGTAAGGGCTCCCTTACTTTGTTAAAATGCGGAATTTTTTTTTTGTTTTTTTTTTCGTTTTTTTTAAACAACTAAAAAAAATATTTAATATTTTATGGAACTGAAATTTTTTCATAATATAATATTTTGGGCGTATTTTGAATACCTATACCAAAAAGTGGTGGTACAGTCTGCCCAGACTGTACATATATATTTTGTTATACGTACCCAAATCACATCCAAAACACTGTATTATGAAAAAATTTCAGTTCCATAAAATATTAAATATTTTTTTCCAGTTGTTTAAAAAAACCAAAAAAAAAACAAAAAAAAAAGTCCGCATTTTAACAAAGTAAGGGAGCCCTCACCTGATCCTGACCCTATATATATACAGAACGGATCAGGTAAGGGCTCCCTTACTTTGTTAAAATGCGGAATTTTTTTTTTGTTTTTTTTTTGTTTTTTTTAAACAACTAAAAAAAATATTTAATATTTTATGGAACTGAAATTTTTTCATAATATAATATTTAGGGCGTGTTTTGAATACCTATACCAAAAAGTGGTGGTACAGTCTGCCAGACTGTACATACATATTTTGTTATACGTACCCAAATCACATCCAAAACACTGTATTATGAAAAAATTTCAGTTCCATAAAATATTAAATATTTTTTTCCAGTTGTTTAAAAAAAAACCAAAAAAAAAAACAAAAAAAAAAGTTCGCATTTTAACAAAGTAAGGGAGCCCTCACCTGATCCTGACCCTATATATATACAGAACGGATCAGGTAAGGGCTCCCTTACTTTGTTAAAATACGGACTTTTTTTTTTGTTTTTTTTTAAACAACTAAAAAAAATATTTAATATTTTATGGAACTGAAATTTTTTCATAATATAATATTTTGGGCGTGTTTTGAATACCTATACCAAAAAGTAGTGGTACAGTCTGCCCAGACTGTACATACATATTTTGTTATACGTACCCAAATCACATCCAAAACACTGTATTATGAAAAAATTTCAGTTCCATAAAATATTAAATATTTTTTTAGTTGTTTAAAAAAATCAAAAAAAAAAGTCCGCATTTTAACAAAGTAAGGGAGCCCTCACCTGATCCTGACCCTATATATATACAGAACGGATCAGGTAAGGGCTCCCTTACTTTGTTAAAATGCGGACTTTTTTTTTTGTTTTTTTTTTAATTTTTTTTTAAACAACTAAAAAAAATATTTAATATTTTATGGAACTGAAATTTTTTCATAATATAATATTTAGGGCGTGTTTTGAATACCTATACCAAAAAGTGGTGGTACAGTCTGCCAGACTGTACATACATATTTTGTTATACGTACCCAAATTACATCCAAAACACTGTATTATGAAAAAATTTCAGTTCCATAAAATATTAAATATTTTTTTCCAGTTGTTTAAAAAAAAACCAAAAAAAAAAACAAAAAAAAAAGTTCGCATTTTAACAAAGTAAGGGAGCCCTCACCTGATCCTGACCCTATATATATACAGAACGGATCAGGTAAGGGCTCCCTTACTTTGTTAAAATACGGACTTTTTTTTTTGTTTTTTTTTAAACAACTAAAAAAAATATTTAATATTTTATGGAACTGAAATTTTTTCATAATATAATATTTTGGGCGTGTTTTGAATACCTATACCAAAAAGTAGTGGTACAGTCTGCCCAGACTGTACATACATATTTTGTTATACGTACCCAAATCACATCCAAAACACTGTATTATGAAAAAATTTCAGTTCCATAAAATATTAAATATTTTTTTTAGTTGTTTAAAAAAATCAAAAAAAAAAGTCCGCATTTTAACAAAGTAAGGGAGCCCTCACCTGATCCTGACCCTATATATATACAGAACGGATCAGGTAAGGGCTCCCTTACTTTGTTAAAATGCGGACTTTTTTTTTTGTTTTTTTTTTAATTTTTTTTTAAACAACTAAAAAAAATATTTAATATTTTATGGAATTGAAATTTTTTCATAATATAATGTTTTGGGCGTGTTTTGAATACCTATACCAAAAAGTGGTGGTACAGTCTGCCCAGACTGTACATACATATTTTGTTATACGTACCAAAATCACATTCAAAACACTGTATTATGAAAAAATTTCAGTTCCATAAAATATTAAATATTTTTTTTAGTTGTTTAAAAAAAACAAAAAAAAATATCCGCATTTTAACAAAGTAAGGGAGCCCTCACCTGATCCTGACCTTATATATATACAGAACGGATCAGGTAAGGGCTCCCTTACTTTGTTAAAATGTGGACTTTTTTTTTTGTTTTTTTTTTATTTTTTTTAAACAACTAAAAAAAATATTTAATATTTTATGGAACAAAATTTTTTTCATAATATAATGTTTTGGGCGTGTTTTGAATACCTATACCAAAAAGTGGTGGTACAGTCTGCCCAGACTGTACATACATATTTTGTTATACGTACCAAAATCACATCCAAAACACTGTATTATGAAAAAATTTCAGTTCCATAAAATATTAAATATTTTTTTAGTTGTTTAAAAAAAACAAAAAAAAAACAAAAAAAAAAGTCCGCATTTTAACAAAGTAAGGGAGCCATCACCTGATCCTGACCCTATATATATACAAAACGGATCAGGTAAGGGCTCCCTTACTTTGTTAAAATGCGGACTTTATAAAAATGTTCAAACAGGTCATTCCGTCCATTTTTTGTAACTGCCGTTAACAAATTGTTTACGTGGCATTTAAAAAACAAAATAAAAAATGACAAATTGCTTACGTGGCTTTTAAAAACAGTTTTGTAATAAATTTCAAAAACAGATTTTTTTTAAAAAATAGAATTTATTTTAAACAGATTTGTTAAAATTTTAAAAAACAGATTTTTTTTAAAAAAATAGATTTTAAAAAAAACAGTATTTGTTAAAAAAGAATTTTTTTAAAAAATATAATTTTTAAAAAAAACAGAATTTTTTTTAAAAACGGAATTTATTAAAAAATGGATTTTTTTAAAAAATATAATTATTTTTAAATAATAGAATTATTTTTAAAAAATAGAATTATTTTTAAAAAATAGAATTTTTTTAAAATATAAAATTATACAGATTTTTTTAAATATTATTATATAGATTTTTAAAAAATAGTTTTTTAAAAATATAATTATACAGATTTTTTGAAAACATAATTTTTTTAAAAAAGGGATTTTTAAAAAACAGAATTTTTTTAAAAACAGAATTTTTTTTAAAAACAGAATTTTTTTAAAAACGGATTTTTTTAAAAAAATAATTTTTTTAAAAAAACAGAAATTTTTTTAAAAATAGAATTTGTTTTAAAAGAATAATTTGTTTTACAAAAAAGGTTTTTAAAAAAAAAACAATTTTTTTAAAAATCTATTTTTTAACAAATTCTGCTTTTAAAACAAATTCTATTTTTTAAAAATAATTATATTTTTTAAAAAAATCCATTTTAAAAAAAATTATTTTTTTAAAAAAATTATGTTTTTAAAAAAATCTATTTTTAACAAATCTGTTTTTTTTAAAAATTTAAAATTTTTATTTTTTTTAACAAATCTGTTTTTAAAAATCTGTTTTAACAAATTTGTTTTAATTTTTTTTTTAACAAATCTGTTTTTTAAAATATTAACAAATTTGTTTTTAAAAATTTTTAAAAATCTGTTTTTAAAAATTTTATTTTTTAAAAAAAAATGTTTTTTAAAAATTTTTATAATTATATTTTTAAAAAAATCCGTATAATTCTATTTTAAAAAAATCTATTTTTTAAAAATAATTATATAATTTTTTAAAATCCGTTTTTTTAAAAAATTTGTTTTTAAAAAAAATTCAGTTTTTTAAGAATAATTATATTTTTTTTAAAAATCCGTTTTTTAATAAATTCTGTTTTTAAAAAAATTTCTATTTTAAAAAAAATCTATTTTTTACAATAATTCAGTTTTTAACAAATTCTGTTTTTTAAAAAAAATCTATTTTTAAAAATTTTAACAATTCTGTTTAAAAAAAAATTAAATTTTTTTAAAAAAATCTGTTTTTAAAAATTTTAACAAATCTCTTTTTAAAAGCCACGTAAGTAATTTGTCATTTTTTATTTTGTTTTTTAAATGTCACGTAAGCAATTTGTTAACGACAGTTACAAAAAATGGACGGAATGACCTGTTTGAACATTTTTAAAAAGTACAGTGGGCTAATTGAATATTTTAAAAGTAAAATGGCTATTTCGTTAAATCACTATAACCACAATGGTGAAAAGGTGCTTTTTGCCATTGATTGCATGCATGTGTTATCATATATATAAACCAAGAATAAATGCATCTGCTGACAAACTTTTTCAAAACCGTGTTATCCATCATTCATATTTGGTCAAAATGGATATTAACTGCATGAGTCTTATATATGTTTGAAAGCATAACTCATGCATGCATATTATATACATATATATCGGTGATGATCAAGAGCATACTCTTTAAATAGCATACCGCCTTAAATAGCATACTTTTATCAAAACGACGTCGTTTTCATGGGACGCGGTGACATTTTTGTAAATACAATGCCACCGCGTATTTACAAAAATGCCACCGCGTCCCATGAAAACGACGTCGTTTTGATAAAAGTATGCTATTTAAGGCGGTATGCTATTTAAGGAGTATGCTCTTGATTCTTACCATATATATATATATATACAGAACCGATCAGGTGAGGGCTCCCTTACTTTGTTAAAATACAGACCTTTTTTTTTATTTTTTTTTAAAATAACTAAAAAATATATTTAATATTTTATGGAACTGATATTTTTTCATAATATAATGTTTTGGGCGTGATTTGAATACCTATACCAAAAAATGGTGGTACAGTCTGCAGAGACAGTACAGACTTATTTTGTTATCCGTATCCAAATCACATCCAAAGCACTCTATTATGAAAAAATTTCAGTTCCATAAAATATTAAACTTTTTTTAGTTATTTTATAAAAAAACCAAAAAAAAACAAACAAAAAAAGTCCGCATTTTAACAAAGTAAGGGAGTCCTTACCTGATCCTGGCCCTATAAACACATATTTTGTTATACGTACCCAAATCACATCCAAAACACTGTATTATGAAAAAATTTCAGTTCCATAAAATATTAAATATTTTTTTTAGTTGTTTAAAAAAAACCAAAAAAAAAACCAAAAAAAAAGTCCGCATTTTAACAAAGTAAGGGAGCCCTCACCTGATCCTGACCCTATATATATACAGAACGGATCAGGTAAGGGCTCCCTTACTTTGTTAAAATGCGGACTTTTTTTTTTGTTTTTTTTGATTTTTTTTAAACAACTAAAAAAAAATATTTAATATTTTATGGAACTGAAATTTTTTCATAATATAATGTTTTGGGCTTGTTTTGAATACCTATACCAAAAAGTGGTGGTACAGTCTGCCCAGACTGTACATACATATTTTGTTATACGTACCCAAATCACATCCAAAACACTGTATTATGAAAAAATTTCAGTTCCATAAAATATTAAATATTTTTTTTAGTTGTTTAAAAAAAACAAAAAAAAACAAAAAAAAAAGTCCTCATTTTAACAAAGTAAGGGAGCCCTCACCTGATCCTGACCCTATATATATACAGAACGGATCAGGTAAGGGCTCCCTTACTTTGTTAAAATGCGGACTTTTTTTTTTGTTTTTTTTTTGGTTTTTTTTAAACAACTAAAAAAAATATTTAATATTTTATGGAACTGAATTTTTTTTATAATATAATGTTTTGGACGTGTTTGAATACCTATACCAATAAGTGGTGGTACAGTCTGCCCAGACTGTACATACATATTTTGTTATACGTACCCAAATCATATCCAAAACACTGTATTATGAAAAAATTTCAGTTCCATAAAATATTAAATATTTTTTTTAGTTGTTTAAAAAAAAAAACCAAAAAAAAAACCAAAAAAAAGTCCGAATTTTTAAAAAGTAAGGGAGCCATCACCTGATCCTGACCCTATATATATACAGAACGGATCAGGTAAGGGCTCCCTTACTTTGTTAAAATGCGGACTTTTTTTTTGTTTTTTTGGTTTTTTTTTAAACAACTAAAAAAAATATTTAATATTTTATGGAACTGAATTTTTTTCATAATATAATGTTTTGGGCGTGTTTTGAATACCTATACCAAAAAGTGGTGGTACAGTCTGCCCAGACTGTACATACATATTTTGTTATACGTACCCAAATCACATCCAAAACACTGTATTATGAAAAAATTTCAGTTCCATAAAATATTAAATATTTTTTTTAGTTGTTTAAAAAAAACAAAAAAAAACAAAAAAAAAGTCCGCATTTTAACAAAGTAAGGGAGCCCTCACCTGATCCTGACCCTATATATATACAGAACGGATCAGGTAAGGGCTCCCTTACTTTGTTAAAATGCGGACTTTTTTTTTTGGTTTTTTTTTAAACAACTAAAAAAAAATATTTAATATTTTATGGAACTGAAATTTTTTCATAATATAATGTTTTGGGCGTGTTTTGAATACCTATACCAAAAAGTGGTGGTACAGTCTGCCCAGACTGTACATACATATTTTGTTATACGTACCCAAATCACATCCAAAACACTGTATTATGAAAAAATTTCAGTTTCATAAAATATTAAATATTTTTTTAGTTGTTTAAAAAAAAAACCAAAAAAAAACAAAAAAAAAGTCTGCATTTTAACAAAGTAAGGGAGCCCTCACCTGATCCTGACCCTATATATATATATATATATATATATATATATATATATATATATATATATATATAAACCGGACATGCATGCATTAAAATCCAACATGTGGTCAAATTGAACAATTAATGCAAAGTTGATGATTTTTGGTCCGGGCGGAAATAAGAAAACTTCCGCGTAAAATCAGATCTTATCTGGACCGTTAATTTCAAAAATCAATCATCTGAACCGTTCATTCAAAATCAAATTTTTTAAATTACCATTTTACCTTTGATTTCAAAAATCTATAGATAGGAAGCTTTCTTTTTATTTCCAATTTACCAATTCACTTTCAAGAAAAGCTTATTTCTCTCCTACATACTCTCTCTCTAAAATCTTTCTCTCTCTTCTTACAAAAGTTCTGATTATTTGAGAAGAGAAAATTGGTCCAAGCATATTGAGATAAGTTGTTTGATTTATTTTATTTGAATTATCTCTTGCTTATTTATATCTATAGATATACGAATATAAATTGTTATATATAATTTTATATATATATATTTTATCTATTTATCAAATAAAATGATATTTGGGCGTCGCAAGGCTACGGAGATACACATCTACGGAGAGGAATTTGAACCGTAAGATTCCTTATAGTCTTCAGTAACCTTTTCTTGATATTATTTATATAAATATCGTAAAATAGATACGACACTTATTCAAAACGCCACTGAGATACTGCTCCAAAAAGAGTAGTCATCCGAACTGAATTTGAGAATCGTAGTGATCTATTGAAAATATTTATATAAATATCAATTCTAAAATTATAAATTTTGTCGTACTTAGACACCGCAAGGCTACGGAGATACACCTCTACCAAGAGAAATTTGAACCGTACGATTCCTTATAGTACTAAGTGACATTATTTATAAAAGTTCACATAATAGATAAAATATTGTTATATATTATCTAAGTTAAACAAATATATTTCTTATATCAAGTATTGCTTAACTGATTTATTATTATACTTGATATTTGTCATCACAAGTATTTAATCATAAATTCATCTATTCATAAAATACTTGTTGCATAATATAAAAGTTATTTAAACTTTTATTTCACAAACGTAAGTGAATATATCTGCTTAAACAGAAGAATTTTTGAGTAAAAGCTAAAATCAATCTATTTGCTTATTTAAGAAGAACTTTTCACACAAAATATAAAAGTTATTTAAACTTTTATAACAGTCCATAATTTACATATTTGCTTACACAGAAGCACGATTTGATCAAAACATAAATTACTATCTGCTTACAGAGAAGCATAATTTCTCAAGTATAAAAGTCTTTGAACTTTTATAAATATATTTGCTCTTTAATTGATATCTGCTTATTTGAGAAGCATCAATATGTACTAAATTATATCTATTTATTTAAGAAGCATCCATCTGTACAAAATTCTTATCTACTTATTTGAGAAGCACATTGTTGTAAATTTATTTGTAAAAAGAGAAAAGTTCAGAGTTAGTTTATTTTATATACCTGTGAGAAAGACGAGTAATTCTTCGACCAAGACCAGAGTCTTAGAGAGCTTAGCGAGAAGTTGGATTTCTAGTGTACTTGTGAGGTGAGGAAGAGGCTGTTGTTTCAAGACCAGATCATAGAATAGAACTGAACTCAAAAGAAGTACAATTAAGCTTGAGGAGGGATCTGGGAGCTTGCTGTCTAAGATAGATTAGTTAGGAACAGTTGAAAGTTTGACTATAAAACTTTGTAAAGGCTTCTCCGTCTGTTGAAGGAATATTTATTACTGATAGTAATATGATCTCAAGTCCTGGAGTGGAGCTTGAGACTGGACGTAGAAGCATACCCGAGATGTATGTTGTGAACCAGACAAATCTATGTGCATTGTGTGATCGAATTTTTAATGTCTTGCATATTAATTTCTAATACTACAAATTAATTATTCAAAAATTCAAAAAGGCCTTAGATAATTTTTAAATCTGTAATAATCTATTCAACCCCCCCTCTAGATTATTATTGGACTTTCAACCGCAAACTTTAATGAATTAGCTAGGTTCGTTCCGCACCAAGTTGATACGGAAGCAAGGAAGGCAAGGAGGTTTGAGCTAGGCTTAAAACCCTGACTCTACAATAAGGTGGCAGTGTTGCAGATAAATACTTTCGCATCACTCTTGGAAAAAGGTTATCATAGCCGAAGGGGGAAGTGAGGCCATGAGTCTCTATAATAAGGAGAGGAAAAGTAAGGTTCAGGTCGAGGGAGCTGTTAAGGTGGAGGGAAGTAGTATGAGTAGAAGCGGGAAAAGAAAAGGGGATAATTTCGGGAATACCGAAAATAAGCAAGGAGGAGCATAGAAGCAGGTTGTGAAGTGTGGGAAAAATCATTCGGGTGAGTGTTTGAAAGGAAAATTTGTGTGTTATAAGTGTGGGAAGGAGGTACATATCTCTCATAACTGTCCTAATCCAAGGATGAATAGTGGGTGTTTCATGTGTGGATTAATGGAGCATAAGGTGGGGCATTGTACGAAAAGGAGAATGGATGCAGGAAGTGTGAATACGAGGAAAATTAGCGGAACGTTAGCAATAACCGGACCAACTCCAACCAACAAACCAACTAAATCGACCGCAAGGATCTTCTATATGACAGTTCAAGATATGGTAGCAGTTGGTGATGGAGTTCCAGGTATGAACCCGATCAACGATATTAATATATATGACTCATTCAAATAAAACCCATTTTCCTTACTGCAAGTTTGTTAATATAGGTATGTTTACGTTAGGAACCTTTGAATATAGGCATACAAAAAATAATTTCTGAAAAAGATACATATATAATAATTCATTAATAAAAGGATTTTTGAAGGAGGAATTTGAGTTTCGAATTCGTAACACAGAAGCTTATAAGGAGGGGAGAATATAGTAATTCAATTTTTCATAAATAAAAATCTAAGGATAAAACATTAATATTAAGTGTAAGGTAATGGAGATTCCGGGGACGAAATTTTTATAAGGAGGGGAGAATGCAAAGACCGAGAATTTTCTGACAATTATATCTGTATTTTTCAAATAAATTATTTATTTATTTATTATTTTATTTTATTAATATTGGTATCATGGATAATATTTTGAAATTTATGCGATATGGATTTAGCAGGTTAGTCAATTTAATTTTATAAGTCGACTAAGAATGAAAGTTAAGTAGGATATGATTCAAAACCCTAATTTTGGATTTTGAATAAAGAATTAAAATTTTATACAATTATAATTGTATTTCAGTATGATAAGTATGTATTGTATGTGTGTAATGATAATTGTTAATTATAGTGTAGCATGACAAAACCTTAAGGTTAAACTGATAAACCCTAATTTGAAATTTAAATAGGAGTTTAAGACTGTTAAGTGATTGTGATTTTGTGATTAATAATAAGTGTTATTAATTATAAATATAACTAGGGAAACCCTAATGAATTATTAGAAACCCTAATGGTTAAATACCCTAAGGTTTAATTAGGTAAAACCTAATATTAATTTAAGCTATTTGTAATGTAATTAGGAAACCCTAATCCTAATTTACAAGCCCTAATGTTAATTTTAAACCTTAAACCTAATTTCCAAACACTTATGTAATTAGGAAACCTACTATGATTAGGAAACCCTAATTTCTAAATTAGAAAGCTTAAATTTTTTATTTTAAACCCTAATTAGAAAATCTTAAAAATTACTTAGCAAACCCTAAAGGTTAAAACCTAAGGGTTGGGATAAGTTTGCAAGAAAACCATTAAATTTGTGATCGAAAAGACCAAAATTCCATTTTTGCAATTCTTTAATTGGATGAAGTGTAGATCTTGCCAAGATTTGAGTTGGTACAAACTCTAGATATTCCATGTGACTAAAAACAACTCCAATCAGCCATACATTGACAACTTTATCAGCCCAATTCATTTCATCCAAAGTATAGATAGATTAAAGATAGAGAAATTGACAAACAAAGCTTATTTCTATCCTTACACTCAACCAAGCCCCTCTCTCTCTCTAAACTCACAAATTTGATAAGTGGACCAGTCCTTAATCAATTCTCTAGCACCTCCATAACAGATTAGGAAGGTAAGATTTAAGTTAGATCAAAGTAGGGTATAAGCCCTAAACCAAGAATTCTGATCTTGTATGTTATGTTATGTTAAATATTATGTTTTTGTGTTTAATCGGGTGTTATTAGATGTTATTTAATGATCTATATATGATGTAACATCATAGATCTATAACATCAAAATGCTTAAAAAATCAAGTTATCTAAAACTGTCAAGAACCCTAAATTTATAGCCTG
The DNA here is from genome assembly GCA_020205505.1 of Panax japonicus. Lineage (NCBI taxonomy): Eukaryota > Viridiplantae > Streptophyta > Magnoliopsida > Apiales > Araliaceae > Panax > Panax japonicus. Next base: position 20,845,950 of record CM035112.1, on the reverse strand, counting down.
ACAACAGAATGTCAAAGGCTATAAATCTAGATTTGCTTATGATTTTGCTTGTTTAATGTATTAGATTTGTAGTATGTTATGAGGAGAGTGTCCTGGAACTGGAATCATAGTCATACCATGTATAGATTACAAGTTATGGATGGTCAAACTGCGTTGACTGACCATGACTTACCAATTATTGGAAACCAAGAACTTACCCAGCAGTGTCTGACAATGAGTTCATGAGCTCTGGTCTTACAGGTGTTTGTTGATTTGTTTGTGTTAGTATATCAAAGTTATAGTAATTATATGGACTACATATTCATGTCATTATAACACTTACAGAATAAACAAGATGAATTTAGTGGACGATCAAAGTAGGCAATATGAACACGATTTCTGTTTTTTGGAATTTTCAGAAAACTCAAGAACATGAGTTCTGACAGGGTTTGACCGACCTGAATCTTGAGTTGTTGATGTAGTTAGACTGATTTAGTGTAATAGATCTGTTCTTAGACATGAGTACTACAAGATGGAACCATTAAAACACCAAAACATTACCTGGAAATCAAGTTATGGAAGCCCAAAAGTGACCACTTGAGACTGTCTAGGTTTCCAGGTAAAAGGGAGAGAGTTCAAGACCAACACGAACCTTTGATCGCCAAAAATTCGTGAGTGTCACCGCCGTCGACCGCTATAATTACATGCTAACAAAGGCCCTTACACCGGAGCGGGGTTTGGCACCGGATCCCAGTGATGGGGAGATGATGCCTCAAATATATTAAAAGGGGTGGAATAAATTCATCGAAGAGCTGGAACCCGCCGTGGTCAACATTGTCAAGGAATTTTACGCAAACGCTGAGGACAAGGGTCCATTCAACGCGTATGTGTGGGGTTGCTTGGTTCCGTTTAGTGCTGATGCAATAAACACCTATTATCAACTGCGGGTACCTAGCCAATGCCAATATGCTTAACTACGAGATTTTGATCCGGACTACGAGGATATTCTCAAGGAAATGACTAAATCGGGAACAACATGGATCAAAGGTCAGAAAGGAGGCACAATGTTCCATAGCAAGGACCTCAGTCGATATGGAAAAATTTGGTATGCCTTCCTATGTGCTAAACTGTATCCGTCCCAACACACCTCGGACGTGACCAAAGAGAAGGCGTTAGTGCTATACACCATTTTGAAAGACTTCATCATTAACGTTGGGGCTATTATTCGTTTCTCCATCCGCCGGTGTTTACGTGGAAATTTTTTGGGCAGCTTGCCGCACCCATCACTCATATGTGGGTTGTGTCGCCAAGCAGGTATGAGATGGTCCGACGATGAGCCCACACAGATTTCGCTTGCGTTGCTAGACTCCAGAATGATAGCGCGGTATTTAGTATGGGTCAGGGGCAATTCCCATCCTCGAGGACTGGGTTTTATCTTTCCATCGAGTTCGGAGGATGAAGTTGATGTTGCAAATACGTCAGAGGATGAGGATGAAGGTATGGGAGACCAAGGAGCTGAGTTGGTACCGCAGACCGAGGCAATATCCAGTCCTCAGTTCCTTGATTTTCAACGTCAAATGGGTGCACACAATAAGGCAGCACGTCGGGAAATACGACGACTCGCATTGAGGCAAGACCACATGTTTGATGCTATGAACACATCTTTTGCCTCTCTCAACACGACCCTTCAGAGCTTCAATCCGGCTGCCCAGTTTCCTTATCAGCAGCCCATGCCAATGCCGAGGTTTCCACCAAGTGATTCCGAAGAAGAAAATCAACAATCACCTCCTCAGACTTAAGCGATAGCAGGGAAGTCCTCACGTACTTAATTTTGCTTATTCATCCAATGAGGGCATTGTATTACTTAAGTTTGGGAGATTTAAATTCATATTTGCATACATATGTAGTACTTAGGGTTTACATTTGTCATTGCATTCTAGTTTTGCATATTAGTTTAGGAATTATGATGTTGCATATAGGTTTTGACATGTAGTTTAGGTTATTTCTATTATTGCATTGTTTTTAATTCTATTATTATTGCATTTTGTTATATCTAAAAAAAATTGTGTTACATATGTCCAGTAGTGCTGTAGTTCATATTATTTGTGGGCCAATGATGAGATTGAGATTAAGTTAACCAATATAGTATTGATTATTAGAACTGTGATATAATTTCTATTATGAATCGAATCTTGCGCTTGTTTAAAACAGGTATAAAAAGGTTAGTACGCTAATAACATCTTTGTTGACTGGTCATTTCAAATTGATACATAAATAGTTTCGAAAGGATAATGCTAGAGTAAATGAGAAACTGACAAAGATAGGCAGTAAAGGTGAAAAATTAGACAAGAACCTAAGTTTGGGGGATTATATGTGGGGTATATAAGCTTTATAAAACAATATGAAAAAGAAATATATATATATATATATATATATATATATATATATATATACATCGTGGCTAGTTTTATTTTGGGGCCTTTGTTACTTAAGCAAGTACGCCCGAGGGGATTGTCTTTACACCTAGCGCCCTAAGGTCTTTTATGGTCTGGGAGTCGTTGGTCAAAAGCTCGCTAAGGGGTATCACTATTAGCCTAATGGAATGAGACATTGCACAGTCATGAGTAAAAAAAATGGGAAAAGAGTAAAAAGCCCCTGTGTGAAAAAAGTAAATAAAAAATAATATACATATAAATAAAGTATAATTACCCTCTGTGAACCCTTGGAAATAGTAATTGCTTAGTTTTAGTCGAAACTTGTTTATTTTTGGAATTTTTTTAGTTTGCATTGTATGATTCTTTCTAAGAAATTGGTTATGTATTGAATTTGAGTCCGTATCTGTTATCTTGGATGTTGATCATACACGCACACTATACCAGTGATGATGGTGTAAGATTTGAGAATTAATACGCAATTGTGGAGTGGTTTCAGAGATTAATATTGTAGAGTTACTTGTTTTCCCTGAGGCTGATACGATAATTTTGATTATGCGGTACTGTTGGATTTGTAAGCATATACATTAGATCATATTTAGTTTATCTCATTGCATTGCATTGCATGGCATGTAGTTTGTTTTGTGCTTGAGGACAAACACGATTTATGTTTGGGGGATTTTGATAAGCGGATTTCATATCCACGAATCGTTGTCCATTTCATGCTATATTGTTGCTATTTTCTTGTGTACATGTTCGTTTTTATTTGTTTTTGTGTGTTTTTATGTGTAGGGTGGTTGTTGTGGCATTTAACGAAGATTTGGAGTCATTTGGAATCATTTGGAGTCGATTGGAGCATTTTTAGAAGAGTTCATAAAGCAAAAAAAAATCACTCAGCAGAATAGAGGCCCGCTGGGGCAGGGGGTCTCGGCTGGCAAAGACTCATGTTGAACTTTGAATGTTGTGGGAAGATGGTTTATAGTGTTTGATTAGCTTATGGACTCTAATTAGCAGAGAATTTCGATTGGGACTCGCTTATTGGACATTTATTACTCCACTAACAACAAAATTAAACAGGACAAAAGGCATACTACGAAGAAAATTTCCATTTTTTCATAGCAAGCATTGGAGGAGTATTTTAAGAAGATTTTCGAGCTAGATGATTACAATTCTAGGTTACGTGAAGGGTGTTTTTCAATATTCTTCTCCTTAGACTATTATTTGTAATTGAAAGAATGTTATATTTGATTTATTCAGTAGATATTTCATTTATGATGATCTAATTCACTTTTTAGGCTTATGATGGATCTTTAAGTGAATCGATGATTTTGTAAACTTTGATTTCCAGTTCAACAAGCTATTTCCAGTTTATCTATATTAATTTGAGCTTGAATTTATGAATTGCCATATCAACAATTCTTTGTGGATTTGTATGGAATCGAGAGAGGATATTCGAATCTAGACTTAGTTAATATAGCATGTGTTTATGAATTTTGTGAATAGCCGATTCTTGATGAATGTTAAGGTAGAGATATGCTTGACATCACATGTAATCGGATAGAGAACTTAATCCTTAACCTTCTTTAATTATAATTCACGTAGAGATATAGTGAGTTAGTTGATTAAGGTGTTTAACTTGTTTCTAACTAATTTTTGGATTTAAGTTAATACGGTATTAGTGCATCGAGAGGTGGTTATTACTACATTCGTGTTCTTGATTAATAAACTGGGATAGGGATTTGAATTGGAATAAAGGTGTAGAAACCAGAGTGATGCTTAGGGTGAAATCATAAGTTCAATTCTCCATTAATTGTTTGAAATTCCAGATTTTGATATTTGTGATTGTTTTGTGGTAGTTTATTTATTTCTTAATTTAGTTTTTATAATTATAATCATTGAATTGAATAGTTTAATAAAATTAGGGTTAATAGGAAATTAATACTTGTAAGGTTGAGTTTCTTATTACTTTGTCTCCGTGGGAACGATACTCTACTCATTACTATATTACTTGTTGACCATGTATACTTGTGTGTTGTGCGTACATAGATTTTACCCAACAGATATTCCACTACGAACTCAGCATCAGACGAAATGAATTAAGTCCAAACAGTGCTTGAACTTTTCTGCTGTAACTGACTTTGTGAGCATATTTGTTGCATTCTCCTTTGTGTGAACTTTGCGAACTGTAATGTCACCATTGTTCAGCCACTCACGAATTATGTGATACAGAACATCTATATGTTTGGTTCTGGCATTGAACACTTGGTTCTTTGCTAAATGAATAGCACTTTGACTATCACATTGAATCTGGATATTGCCTTGCTTGAAACCTAGTTCTTCAACTAGTCCCTTAAGCCACAAAGCCTCCTTACTTGCCTCCGTCCCTCTATTGTTGATAATGTTACCGTAGACTGTAACACTGACCTCCAACATATACATCCTCCATAAAAGGTGTATACAAACCCTGTCGTAGATCTCCTTGCATCTAGGTCTCCAGCATAATCTGAATCAATGAACCCTGTAACCTCACTTCTTGCTGTATCACGATCAAACATAAGACCGTAATTGGTTGTACCTGGTAGATAACGAAAAATCCATTTTACAGCATTCCAATGCTCTTTTCCTAGATTTGCTATATACCTGCTAACCACACTGACTACATGTGAGATATCTGGCCTTATACATACCATGGTGTACATTAGACAACCCACCGCATTTGCATACGGTACTTTAGATATATATTCCACCTCATCCTCTATCTGTGGGCTGAACTATGAAGACAACCTGAAATGTGCTGCCAACGGAGTGCTAACTGGCTTAGCATTGTTCATGTTAAACCTCTCCAAAATGTTCTACACATATCCTTTTTGAGTTAGCCATAACTTTCCTGCCTGACGATCCCTGTGAATTTCCATACCTAGGATCTTCTTGGCTGACCCAAGATCCTTTATGTCAAATTCACTGCTCAACAAATTCTTTAGCTGAAGAATATCTGACTTCCTCTTTGCTACTATCAACATGTCATCGACATATAATGTCAACAATACTAGAGAGCCATCATCAAGGGATCTGAAATACACACATGGATCATACTCTGAATAAGAGTAACCATGAGCCACCATGAAGTTGTCAAACTTCATGTACCACTATCTTGGGGACTGCTTCAAACCATAGAGAGAGTTCTTCAAACTGTAAACTAAGCCCTCTTTTCCTAGTTCAATAAACCCCTCAGGCTGCTTCATATAGATCTTTTCTTCTAAATCACCATGGAGAAAAGCTATTTTCGCATCAAGCTATTCTAACTCCATATCCTGTGATGCTACAATAGATAAGATCAAACGAATCGATGTGTGTTTCAAGACCGGTGATAAGATCTCATTGTTTTTGATTCCCTCTCTTTGAGAAAATCCCTTTGCCACTACTAACCTGGCCTTGAATCTTTCACCTTTTTTATTAGACTGAGCTTCCTTTTTCCTGAACACCCACTTGCATCCTATAGCCTTCGATCCTTTCAGAAGTTAAACTAACTCCCAATTCTGGTTCTTCTGTAAAAACTCCATCTCTTCTGCCATCGCTATCGCCCATTTATCACTATCCTCGAACTGAATAGCATCCTGATAGCTAGTTGGATCTCCACTACCAGCAATCAAGGAAAAGGTAACCATGTCTTCAAACCCATATCTCTGGACTAGTTTATTGACTCGCCTTTCTTGATCTCTAGCAAGATTATATGACCTCTCTTGGGGATCTAAAGGATGATCATCTTTAATCTCTTCAGGAAGATCCACCTCAACTGGGTGTTTCTACAACTCATCTGCTGCAGATTCTTCATTCTCAGACTTGTTTAGCATGTGTTTCTCATTAAACACCACATCTCTGCTGATAACCTTCTTCTTAGATACTGGATCCCATAACCTGTATCCCTTTACTCCATCTTCATATCCAAGGAAAATACACTCTTTTGACCTTGGATCAAGTTTGGACTGTTGCTCTTCGACTGGTAGATGAGTATAAGTTGGACAACCAAATATTTTCATCACAGAAAAATCAACTGGTTTCCCACTCCATACCTCTTCGGGGATTTTCTAATCAATTCCAGTTGAAGGAGAAAGATTTATTAGATAACACGCTGTGTTAATTGCCTCAGCCCAGAAACTCTTGGGCAATCCTGCATTCAACCTCATACATCTGGCACATTCCAATAGAGTTCTGTTCATCCTCTCGGCAACACCATTTTTCTCTAGAGTTCTTTTGACTGAGAAGTGCCTGGTGATACCTTCATCCTGACAGAACTATAGGAATGACATGTCCTTTTATTCTGTGCCATTTTCTGATCTGAAATACTTCAGCTTCTTTCCAGTCTGGTTCTCTACTTTAGCTTTCCACTGCTTGAAGATTTTGAAAACCTCATATTTCTGCTTCATATAATCCACCCACACCTTTCTGGAGTAGTCATCTATAAAGCTTACAAAATAATGGGCTCCACCTATTGACGTATGCTTGATCGAGCCCCACACATACGAATGTACATAATCAAGTACATTCTTACTGGTATGTGCTCCTGCCTTGAAACTGACCCTCCGTTGTTTGCCGTACACGCAAAACTTTCAAAATTCCAAACTGAACGTTTTGACACCTTTCAGCAACTGCCTTTTGTGAAGTTCTTTCATTCCAGCTTCACTCAAATGACCAAGTCGCATGTGCCATAATTCTGTGTTATCACTATTGGAATTATCCTGCACAAAAATTATTGCTCCACCAACAACTGTGTTCTTATCAACTTGTAGAGGGTGCCCTTCTTCTGGCCCTTCATAATTACCATCGAACCCTTGGTAATTTTCATGACACCATCTCTGACTGAGATACTGCAACCTATAGAATCGAGTACTCCAACCGATAGCTAGCTCTTCTTTAATTCTGGAATATACCTTACATCACCCAATATTCTGACAACCACGTCAAACATTTTAACTTTGATGGTGCCTATCCCAGTAACTTTGCAGACTGTATTGTTACCCAATAAAATTGTACCACTATTGCAGGATGTAAAAGTATCAAACTAATCCCTATGAGGGGACATATGAAAAGAACATCCGGAATCTATGTATCAATCTGTAAGGCTGCCACTGTCTCTAACAAATTAGAAATCACCTTGTGAAGCTTCATTTTCTGTCACTCTGTACAGTTCTCCGTTGCTGCATACATCTGCTTGCTCAGCAACATTAGCAGATTTTTCAATCTGCTTTCCTTTCTTCTTGTTATCCTTCTTCAATAATGGACACTGATTTTTTGTAGTGGCCCTTCTCGTGGCAATGATAACACTCAACCTGAGATTTATCCTTCTTGCCTGGTATCGCCTGAGACTTTTCTCGTTCCTTGCCGGAATACTTCTTTCGATTAGTACCCCTGCCACGCCCATCTGAAAAAGCAAGAAGACTGTCTCCTTGATCTCTTGAAGTAGTGCCCCTGAACTTATCCTGGTCCAGGACTGCTGACATCACATCGTCAACTACAAGCTTTTCCTTCCCTACAAGGAGTGTAGTTTGGAGAGTTGAGTATGAATCTGGTAGAGAGACAAGAAGCAATAAGGCTTTATCTTCTTCGTCCAACTTCACATCAATACTGGTTAGTTGGGTCACTAATCTATTAAACTCATTAATATGATTGGTCAAATCTGACCCTTCTTCCATCCGAAGCCGGTACAATTCCTTCTTCAAATATAACCGATTTGACAGAGACTTTGACTTGTAAACTTTCTCAAGTTTCTCCCACAAGTCCTTCGAAGAGGTCTTTGTCAAAACCTGATATTTGATATGTGGCGCCAAACTCAATCTCATTATTTCAATAACCTTTGCTTCAAGTTCAGACCATTTTTCATCTATTATAGTCGCTGGTTTCTTCCCTTCTAGTGCCTTTGTCAATCCTTGTTAAGCCAATACATCTTTGACTGTACATTGCCAAATACTAAAATTTAACTTACCATCAAATGGTTCAATTTCATACCTTGCACTTGTGCTTGCCATCTTCGTATTTGTGACCTGCCTAATTTCTCTTTAAACAGATCTTTGGCGTGAACCAAGAGCTTTGATACCAATTATTGAGAAATCAAGCTCACACAAAAACTCTAAGATAGATACAAACACACTACTGTATGAGATATAAAATAATAACACAAGAATTTTACGTGGAAACCCAACTGGGAAAAACCACTGGGAGAGATCTCAGAAATTCACTATGAAAATAATATGGAGATTACAAACTCTCAACTGAGAAATAAACTAACTATTTTTTTCTTTCTACACCCTCACTCTCAGAATGCTCTAACTGAGCTTCTCACTCTCTAACTCTTTTTTGCTTTACTAAGCTTGTTGTTATTTTTGGTGTGTCTTTTCCCTTCTCATTTGCTGCCCTTTTATAGCCAAATGGAGGGGAGGAGAATTAAATGAGGAAGTTGCATTAATGAGATTTAATGAAAGAGTTGGTACGATGTTTGTTGTTGACCCAATAATGAGTGAGGACCATTGACCAATGACCAAAGACCAAAACATGGAGCCAATATTCAACAAACCATATTAAAAATAGTAGCAGCTGCTTTATTTAAATTTTGTTTTTGATTTTTTTAACCTTTCAAGAAAATTCTTGTTTTTCGAATTTGTAGTTGGTAGGAAATTTAGAAGACATCATCCTAGAAGTGATGATATGACTTCAACATCATGCTTTCATTTTTTATTAGATGCGTGGCATCTGAATTGGGGTAACTACTGCTTATAATGCATTTAAATAATTGTAGCACTTAAGATCATGTGAAATTGAAAAAGTCCAAAGTTATTAACCAATACGAGAAAAAATAACTAATATGTGGCACCATATGATGCGGAATGTGTCATGAAGACTCTTGAAAGCTGAAAATATATTTATAATTATTTATATTATTATTATTTATTGGAGACCTTTTATCACCTCTTGTTTACTTTAGTTGTTGATGTTTTGAACTCTCAACTAGGGAGAGTAGTATGGTATCCTCATAAGTTGTGCAGTTGGGCATTAGGAGGTAAGAGTTTCTCACCTCCAATTCGCTGATGATACTATTATCTTTCTTTCAGAGGGACTCCAAAGTTTTAAAAATGTGTTAACTATTCTTTAAAGTTTTTGAGGTTATTTCTGGTACGAGGGTTAATTTGTCTAAATGTAGTGTAGTTGGGATCAACATAAATATGAGGGAGATTTTAGTGTATTCGTCTTTGGTTGGTTATAGATCGAATTGAGGAATTTCTGTGTACTTACCTTGGGGTCTCGCTTGGTGAGAATCCTAGGTCAGTCTCATTTTGGGATCCAGTAGTTGAATGAGTGAGTCAACGTTTATATAGGTGGAAAGGTGCGTATTTTTCCTTGGGGGTAAGATTACTTTGATTCAGGCTTGCTTGTCTAGTATACACCTATATTATCTCTCTTTTTAAGATCCCATTTAGTGTAGATAATACACTAGAAAAGTTAATGAGATATTTTCTTTGGTCGGGAGCTGGTAATGAGAGGAAGGATCATTTGGTTGGGTGGAAAATAGTGTGCCTTTCTAAGTAAGAGTGGGTTTGGGACTGGGTAATTTGGTCCTTAATATTTCTTTGGTTGGTAAATGGTTGTGGAGATTTTCTTTGGAACCTCATTCCCTTTGGTATAAGGTTATTAGGAGAAAATTCAACATGATTTTGAATGGGTGGGATGCTAGACCCAAAATTTATGTTACTCATTCAAGTACTTGAAATTCATCTCCCCAAGGTTTTACTTCCTTTATTTGACATTTGAGATATGGAGTTGGGGATGGTCATCGAATTCTATTTTGGGAGGATTATTGGTTGGGAGATAACGACTTTTCTCTAGTTTTTAACCTTATTTATCGTATTTCTTTACTTCATGGTGCTCCCATTTCTAACTTCATAAAGCGCTATGGGAACTCACTTTCTTGGGATTTTTATTTTTTCAATAATCTAACTAATTTGGAATCTAATGAGATGAAATTTTTGCTAACATTGCTTGATTCGGTTCATTTATGTATCTCTTCTGATAAGCGTATTTAGCCTTTAGATTCAATTGGTTCCTTTTCTTGTAAGAGTTACTCCTCCTTTTTTAACTCGATCTATTGTTCTTCATCCATTACCATTTTTTCCTTACATTTGGAAACCCAAGGTCCCTTTCCAAAGTCTATGCTTTTGTATGGACTTTGGTTTTACAAATATTAAATACTAATGATCTTTATCAAGGTCGCATGTCTTATAAAGTTCTATCTCTGGACATTTGTTTTATGTGCAGGTAGAGTAATGAGATGCATGCTCATTTATTTCTGCATTGTCCAAGATTATTAATTTGTCCAAGCTCATTTATTCTTGCTACGATGGAAGACATGTTACTAATTTGTGTAGAGCATTTGGAAGCAAGATGGATGCCAAAATTTTATGAAAGTGCCTTCTTTTCTATCTTGTGGGGAATTTGGAATGAGCGTAATGCTAAGTTGTTTAGAGAAAGTTACTTATCCTTACAGTTGTTGAATGATAGGATTATTTTTCTTGCGTCTCTTTGGACTATGGGGGCTTTTAGAGATTTATGTAGAGGTTTGAGGGCTGCACTTTTTTAAGTTCTTATTTTTGATCTTTTAGTTTGTTGAGGGTGGACTTCTTGTCCCCCATTTATTTTATCATTTTTTTTCTATTAATAAAATTTATTATTTTATTCTAAAAAAACTTAGGAGACCTAATTTAACAAGGAATCAAACAATTAAAAGATATATTATAATTACCCAACTAAACTAACTAATTACTATCAGTTTAACCATAATAATGATACAAATAATTTACTAATAGTCCTTTGCACTTTCCAGTAGTCTTCACAATACATTATGCATCATCATATTTCCTCCATCAAATTGAATGTTGTTCCTAACCAGCCTATGAGTTCTATAACGAAGGATTTCATATTATTGTTGAACTCGACTTGACCCAAAAGTTTAAGTTGATATGTCTTGGACCCAAACTTATATATTAAGGGCTCATTTGGTAACCAAATCTATTTTTATGTTTTTAATTCTATTTTTGGTTCTCATATGTTTCTACTTTTAGTTGCTTTCACTAGTGAAAACAAAAATCAAATCAAACAACGTTGTTTGATAATTGTATTTAAATGTTTGTTTTATTTTATGAAGAGGTAAGAGTTTGACATTTTGTTTTTCACAAGATTCGATGCCTGGACCTTATTAGCATTGGAATGCCTCATTGTGTTGCCAAAATTGAATAAACAACTTTTTTGTCTTTTCACTTTTTTGCTGTCCAAATGGATTTTGCGTCCAAAGCGGAAACAGTTACCAAGCATTATTTTTTTGCTTTTGATTTCAATAAAATTTAAGTAAAAAAAAATATGAAAGCAAAAACAGTTATCAAACGGAATCTAAGCTTTTCATTTTAGTCAAGCTACTATGTGGGTTTGGGACTGTAGAGAAATCAGGCTCACACAAATACACTAAGATAAATACAAACACACTACTGTATGAGATATAAAATAATAACACCAAAAATTTACGTGGAAAACCCAACTGGGAAAAAACCACGAGGAGAAATTTAAGAAATTCACTATGAAAATATGGGCAAGGAAATCGCACCTTGCTAGTTAGGGTTTCGTATTGCCTGAGGAAGAGAGAAATCCACGAAGAGCACGGAATTGGTTGATTGATTGAAGAGGGGAGAAGAACAGGTGGGCGATTACTCCAATGAACATGGCAGAACTCTTAGAATCCGGGAACCGTGTTAGGATTATTGGGATTCCAAGAGCCTTCTTCTTGAGTCCTTCGAGTTGAGAGAGAGTGTCCAAACCCTTTAGTGCTTTTAGGTGGAATATCCAAGCCTTAAGTAACCAAAAGAGTTCTCCCTCTTCCTAGAATGGAAGGGGTATTTATAGAGTTTCCTAGCATTAAGTAGTCACATGTTTTTTAGGGAAATTCTAGAAATACCCTTTAGTCATTAGAATAATGTCCATATTGCCATGTCCTTCTAGCCACCAATCCAATCCCTCAATCAATTCCCAAAACGAGCCACCTCCACGAGTCTTCTGCCTTGGGACACATGGAGGCTTCTCTCGGGTCTAGCACATTTATTTCTGACTTTTTTGTCTTCATTTGATTAGGTTATGCAAACCCTAATTTGCACATTTAATGAGGTCGTGGAACCTTAATTGTACATTTGATTCAATTAGGTCATGTGAACCCTAATTTTGCACATGGGCCAACATTTGCCCCCTGCGCGAGAGTCGCATTCCCAAATAGATGATTGTGCAAGAATACTTCACTTTGAACGATTTTGCGGACTTCACTTTATAGGTCTTGAAGACAATGGTCTTAGTAGAGGGAACCCCTAAGGAGCCACACCCTTAGGGTTAAACCCTAGTGAGGCAAATCTTAGCAGGGCTCTTCCTTGGACATATTGGAAAATCCTCCTAAAATCTTTCCATAATTTGCCCAAGATTTGTTTCCTTTTTCTGAAAATTAAAAACTTGAAAGATCATCAAATATCACCAAATAAAATTTTTTATTTTGATGCACCAAATCTTTCCTTTTTTATTAATTTTTATTTTGGAAATCAATTCTTAATTTTATTTTGGAAATAAAATCAAATCTTAATTTTATTTTGAAAATAAAATAAAATCTTAATTTTATTTTTGAAATAAAATAAAATCTTAATTTTATTTTGGATATAAAATCAAATCTTAATTTTTTCTGGAAATAAAATGAAATCTTATTTTATTATTTTTTTTTCAAAAAAAATAAAATCTGTACTTATCTTATTTTGGAGAAGTAAGGAGTCGATATTCGTCCTAAGCAGTTAATTGGTAGAGCAACAAGACCTCGAATGTGACGCCCCCAAAATAGGTCCATTCCATCCAACCCATTCTGAGTCGCCAAATACATGGTACAGAAAACAACTACAACTTTATTACAACAATTGTCGTGTAAAATACAATAACACATATGCTGTGGGTTTAGATACAAATATATACCAACTGTAACTCTGGACACCAACTTTGGATAGCATGTCACAAAGACACCTTACATAAAGGTATAGTCAAAAACTGTTTTAGAAATTAGAATCTTTGGGAAGTGCTTAAGGAAACCTTCCTACATGGGAGGCCATGCTTCTAGGTTATGATAGATATCATATGGCCACAGAATTATCCTTGGTTGACCCAATAGACCCCAAAGAAAAACGAGAAGATTACTATCATATTCTTCCCAATGGTGAGTTTTCTCTTGACATATCATTATCTCCACTGTCTCTAATTGAGAGTTATATTTCAAATAGACTTCAAGATCATATAGATAGTGCTGGTAGATATACTCAGCAAGTGGATGAGCACATCCATGTCTTATGATGACACGAGGTGGTATGTCATTAGACATCTTGTATGATAGTGGAAAAACACCTTTCCAACGTTGGGTTCGCCTCACCCTAGTTGATTCACCAAATATAACTACTAAATGATGACCACCGTTCTATTCCCCTGTTATCCCCCGCTCGACCCAGCTACACTCGTATTACCTGAAAGGAATTGTGAAGCAAAAGGGTGAGCACACCTAGCTCAGTAAAGAATATCACGACTAAAGATTAATAAATTATCAATAGCCTTCAACAGTAATATATCAGAGATTTAGAACATATGGTAGATGATAAAAATTTTCAAGCATAGTTGCAGCGGAACGAGCAATCCATTAGAAGAGTCAAATAGACTATAAAGTCTATTATCTTCTCAATGTTAAAAGTCCACCAACAATGTTTTATCCCTGTAACAGTAATCAACAATTCCTGTCCACAATCACATGTATAACTCATAATCGTAATTGTTGTTCTAAATTCCTTTTCTCATCCAGGACAAAGATAATTTTCATCACCTGAAACATCAAAGATCATGGTTATACCAAATCACAGTTCATGTTCATAATCATACTAATAAATTCATCTTTGCACTACGGGCCAAAGATATTCATTAACAGACCATCTTTGCACTACATGCCAAAGATATTCATCAATAATTCATCTTTTCACTACGGGCCAATGATATTCATCAATAAGTCATCTTTGCACTACAGACCAAAGATATTCATATCTCAAAGAAATATATAATCATTTCAGAATTTATATAAACAATAATTATAACCATGTTGATAAATTCACCTTTGCACTTAAGCTAAAGATATTCAATTATAAATTCAATGATCATGATCATACAAGTCACAATTCAACTTTTCACTACTAGCCAAAGAGAACCCTAGTCATGATCATACCAATAATCTACCCATCTTTACACTCCAGTGAAAGAAAATTTCAACATCAGGGTTATAAAAATGTTATATATGATAATAAAATCAATATAATCAACATATAGATTTAATCTCCAGAGTAATATTCATAAATCAACTATAATTTGGTTAGAAAAAAAAAACCAATTTTGTAGTGAATAGTACCCGTGAATAGTAACTCATGAATAGTAACTCGTGAATAGTAACTCATGAATAGTAACCCGTCGTGAATAGTAACTCATGAATAGTAACTCATGAATAGTAACCCCGACATGAAAAGTTCCAAATTTAATAAAAAGTTCAAACCAATATTTTGGCATAATGATATTGAAGAAATAATATCACTTACGAAGAAAATAACATCCCTTACAATCCCTTAAAATCACTTACTATCCCTTACTATCCTTTACCTCAAAAGAGCAGTACTTCTGACTGAAATAACGCTGAACGAACTTGCACCGTATAGCAACACTCAAGATATCAAAATACTCACAAGAATACACTCGATAATATAGAGAGAGAAATAGAGAGAAAACTTTAGTTTCTGGTGTGATTTTCAATTATAACCTAAGCACCTATTTATAGGAAATTGCTTAGAACACCAAAGCAGAAAATTTAATATAATATTAATATTTTCAAAACATATTCTTACGCACACCTAACCAGCTGATTTCAACCATTTAACACATGCCCATAATTGAAAAAACGTTTTTCATAATTAAAATATTTTAAACTTCCAAAAATCAATTATTTCGGAACTTCAGAACTTCAATAATTCATAATAAATAGCCTGTTTGTCAAAAAAATTCGAATCTCACGACTTATTATAGGAAATTTAATTCTCTACAACTTTACAGAAGAAAGTTTTTTCAAATTCCAAACAAAAATTGATCGAAATCCACAAACGGACGATTTTACAGACAATAATCAAATTTCGATCAAGAAATGGGGTCCACCGACACACAAAACATGTGTTAATCATTTAATGCAATAAAAATACTCTTTCTTCGCATATACTCATATATCCCACATTCATTGTAAAAATATCATCATTATTATATTATAATAATATAATAAAATATTGATTTTCAACAATTATCACTTTAAAAATTTTCTCCATCTATATCCACATAAAATGAATATTTTCCTCATCATATAAATCAATAATTAATTATTCACAAATAATATTACAGAATCACAATAATGGCAACCAGGCAGTTCCCAAGAAAGAGGGGGCTTTCAATAAGAATTTCTCCTTACTGACGCACAATTAGGTGACCAAACCTCTCCTTAGACAGAACTTTCTAGACATTGCCAATAATGTTATCTAATAATATTATTCAGATAATATGAATTATTGCTCCGATAATGTAAAATATTGTGTAGTGACAATTATTGAAACAACAGTAATATAAAATATCAACGCAGCAATTATTGAATCAATAAAATATAATACTGAACAGTAATTACTGTAACAATTATTAAGTAGTTCCTTCTTACGTAAGAATCAATAATTCAAAAATACTGTGCAATACCGTGTGCTATTGTGCAACAACGCGTATTACTTTACTTTACCCACCGGTATTCCAACAGTGTTAAGGGTAACCACTACACCGTTATTTATAAAAATTTTATACTTGTCATTTTCTTCATCCAATCGCTTTCCGTTATGGGACCCACAAAACGTTGCACCGTCGTATGAAATATTCCCCGACAGAAAGAATATTCCACGACCAAACGAATATTCCCCGACAACAATGAGAATTTTATAATCACTTGCTTTTTTTAAAAAATTTCATATATCACCCTTAACTTTAAACTTTTATCAATTTAAACATTTACTGAATAGTAATTATAAGAAAAAATTGAATACTTTTATTTCATAAAATTCGGGGTCTTACATCGAAGGTATAAAGGAACAACCCCTAGTTGTCTGAACCCTATAGCCATTTTTTTAAAGGATGAGGGGAACAACCCCTAGGTGGTCGAAGCCTACATGCCTGAACCCTATAGAGAATTTTTTTAAGGGATGAAAGGATCAACCCCTAGGTGGCCGAAGCCTACATGGTCAAACCCTAGGGGGTCGAAGCCTACATGGCCGAACCCTATAGAGATTTTTTAAAGGGATGAAAGTCGAAGCCTTCATAGTCGAACCCTAGGGGGCCGAACCCTATAGAGTTTTTTTTAAGGGATGAAAGGAACAACCCCTAGGTGGCCAAAGCCTACATGGCCGAACCCTATAGAGAAATTGAAGTTTAAACAAAAAATGAAGTTTTGGAGGAGCAGTTACTATTTTGATAATAACTTTTGATCCATTTAGAGTTTCGGGGTCCATAATATATCAAAACAAAGCTAGCAATGATCCCTACAAAAATCATTGCCATTGGCCATGACATATGCCATTATAAGTCCAAAAAAAGACTCCGAATGATGCCTTTTAGTTGTCCAAAGTTTTTTCAAAACTTTTTGGGAAATTGTTTCTTCTATAATTGTGATTCCTAACTCTTTCTGACATTGTTTCTTCTTCTTTTTAGGTGTTTTAAAGCTTAACTCTCAGACTTTCCTCTTTGCCATGGTGAGTACTTCGAGCTCAAGCACTTTATTTGACATTCTTTCTTTGCTTTTTTAGAATTCTTATAATGAACTTCCCTTGCTTATAGGCCCTTTCACCTGAATGCTCTGTAGAACCAAGAACTACCCAAGAGTCCCCATTCCTATCACATTCTCCGCATATGTATAGAGAAGCAAGGATACCCTTTCAGTCATCTTTGCTTCTTGTCTGATTCATCTGTTTGCCTTCAAGGATAATATCATTAGACCAACGAGATCCTTGGAAACACTGATTATGTGGATATACTCAAGAGTGCGGGCATCTTTTGTTGTGTTCAACTATGCAGAGACTTACGTATCCAACAGGACCATAACGCCCTTGCTGTATTGATCTCACGATGGTGCTCATCTACTTATACATTCGTCACTGCCTGGGGGGAATGCACCTCTACGTCGTAGGATGTCTATGCCATCTACCAGTAAGCATTTTACCCTCTGCGCATGAGTCACGCCTTTGGTGAGATGATCGCGCAAAATATTTTAAGTGCTGAAGTCTTTATTCCAGTCTCTGAACACTTTGCGAGGCTTGATGTTTTGCAAGCCTCGAAAAAAAAGTCCTAAGAGAGGGAACCTCTAAGGGAGCAAACCCTAGAAGGGCGAGCCTTAGAGGAGCTCTCCTGGGATATTTTGAAAATCTTTGATTTAATCCCATTGGGCTCTTTTGCGAGTATCGCAAATGGGGAAGTCGGTATCGAGTCTTATTTACCACATGATGATTGTGTCAGTCTTTTTGCTAGGGATTCTTTGTCTGATGTAAGCTCGGATGACCTGCTGTGGGTGATGCAGCGCTCTCATCACGCCTTTTTACAACTTCTCCACATGGCTGTTTTGAGACTCCTACTTCTTTAAGGCGGAATCCTTCTAAGACTATTGCTGATGTTCATTCTCCCAATGAGGATTCTGCTGAGTTGGTCATTGCTTGGGAGGGTATTGTGGATAGTAATTTGCATGGGTTAAATTACCTTCCATCTCCCGTGGCATCTCCTAACAGTCCTTGGACATGTCTCCCTTCCATGCTAAGTTGGATCTCTTTATTTTTAATCATCATGTTGTTGCACTTCGTTCGGAAGTCACTTCACGTCACCATGAGAACGACTTACTTTATGTAGAACTTTAGGAGCTGAAATTGCCAATAATGCTATCTAATAATATTATTCAAATAATATGAATTATTGATCTGATAATGAGAAATGTTGTGCAATGACAATTATTGAAATAATAATAATATAAACTAACAATGCAGCAATTATTGAATCAATATAATAAAATAATTAACAGTAACTACTGTAACAATTATTGAGTATTGCCTTCTTACGTACGAATCAATAATTCAACCATACTGTGCAATACCGTGTGCTACTGTACAACCACGCGTATTACTGTATTTTAACCACCAATTATCCAACAGTGTTAACGGTAAAAATTATGTCGTTATTTATAAAAACCCAAATTTATCATTTTCTTCATCCGACCGTTATTCTGTTATGGGGCCCACAATTGACTGCGCCGTCGTACGAATATTTCCGATAAAAATAATATTTCACGACCAAACGAATATTTTCCGACAACAATGATTATTTTATAACCACTTGTTTATTTTGTAAAAATTTTCACATTTCACTCATAACCAAAGTATTATATCAAATTAACACCTTATTATTTTAGAATAATGAATAGAGGAAAATTTAATTTATTTATAATAAGTTTGTCTAGGAACATGGCTTTGAAAGTGGGAATCTGCATCAACTGCTGACAAAAATTTCCCATTTCTTCTTGCTTCCTCTGCATCTATAATAACCCAATATTTTCTACCTAAATAAATGAGAAATTTTGCATATAATTTTTTTTATTTTAATGATGGGAATATGTGCCAGGTAATATGTATGTATATATGTGACAAAGAAAATTTATTTATTACATGAATATTTTAAATAAATTTATTTTAGAATTATTGATCAGTATAAAGTATATTCTTATAATAATTAATTTTATAGTAGAAATATTTTTATTAATTATTTTCCATGAAATATGATTTTTATATTATTTAAATAATAAATGAAATAATTATAATAATAATAATAATAATAATAAATATTTTATTATATAAATTTGTTCAACATATTTAAGTTGATTATTTTAACTTAATTATTAATGTTGTATATGAAAGATAAACTAGATATGGAATCCAAATCCTAAATTTGGATTTTGATCAAGGGATGAGAATAATAATATAATATTAATTATATTTTTATTTTCAGTGCTATAAATATATGAAGTATATGTGTAGACTGATAATGGTCAGGCAATTATAGTGTATCGCGGCAAACCCTAATATTACTGTCATAAACCTAATTTGCTAATTTGCTAATTAGGAACCCTAATTACTAAAATTAAAAACCCTAATTACTATTTAAGTAAATTATAATGTTAATTAGGAAACCCTACTTGTTAATTTGGGAACCCTAATGAGATTAAAGAACCCTAATTATTTAAACCCTAATTTTTATTAAAAACCCTAATTTTAATTAGTGTGTTTTAAATTAAGATTTTATTACACTCTAATTTTAATATTTCAAACCATAGAAATTACTTGGGAAACTTTAAAATTTAAAATCTAGTGATTAAACCCTAGATTCAAGTACCTTGGACAAGAATACCCTTAAATTAAAATACAAATTACCATTTTACCCTTTTTGTCTCATTTGGTGAATTATTGCTAGAAAATCCTACCATATCTTGCAATTCATCATTTCCCTAACCTAGATATGGGCTACAACACCAGCACATCAGCTATTAGAATACAAGTTCATTGCATCAATTAATTGCAAAGATTAAGAGAGAGAAAGTGTATTATTACCTCATTTGTGCAACCCACACTTAGCCACACTCTCTCAAGCTCAAACCCATGAATTCTTCTAGCATTTCAGTCACTAAAATCAGCCCCACCAGCTCACATAACAAATCAGCAGTTAAGGAATCAAATATTTGCTCAATTAAAGGTATAAACCCTATTTTATAATCTGATCTTGATCAAAGTGTTAGATGTTAGTTTTTTTGTGTTAAACATGTAGTATGTAGTATATAATGATGATCTGGGTTGCTAGATGTTAGATCCATAACATCTAGAGGCTCAAATTTGAAGATTTAGAAAATCTTGAAAACTTTATTTTGTGTCTGACAATCGAATGTCAGGTCTTGTATATCTCTGTCTGTTAATGATTTTAGTGTTTTTAATGTTTGAACATGTAATGTGCTATGAATTCTGTAATCTAGAACTTGTAGAAGTACCAGATCATGCTTATAATGATAGATAATCATGGTCAAAGGTCGTTGACCGACCATGTCTTTTTAAAATCTGGAAAACCGAGAATGTGCGTAGAAAAGCCTGACAACATATTCATAGCCCCAGATCTTTCAGTTGTTTATGATATTGTTCTTTCTGTTGAAATAAAATTGTAGTATGTTATACGTATTTCATGTTTATGCTTTAAAATCTCCTAAATATCAAATATATTTATCGTAGTGGCTGGTCAAAGTAGGTAAAACGATCACGTTTTCTGTTTCTGGGTAACCTAGAAAACAGATGAACACTGATCTCTGACAGCCTTTCACCGGCTTCGATCTGCTTGATCTGTTGTTGTTATATGTGTTTTATATAGTAGATCTATAGTATTACATGTTAGCAACAACCTGGAATCATTAGAACACATAGATCAAACTCATAACACGAGATATAAGGATCCAAAGTAGCATACTCGTTCTATTCTTCATTTTGGAAAAACCCAGAAATGAAGAACATGCCCTGACACGATTTTCTGATCCTCAGATCTTTCTTATTAATGATGTTTATACTTGTAAATTGTTCCCATCATGTACCCTTTAGTTGTTCTTCACGGCCCGACGTGTAGACCACCTATAACATGAACAAAATTAATTCTATAAGGCCGTCAATACCATTGACCGGCCATGGCTGTAAATTCTGGGCAGTCCAAAAATATGATGAACACGTTCTGACAGTAAGTTCAAAGCTTAATAACTTTCGATTGTGATGATGTATGACCTGATTATTGGTTGTTACATGTAGTGTTACACTAGTTCTACAATATTCAAGCATTAGATAGCCCAAAAACACATTTCACACTGATTAAATGATGGTCAAACATAGCCTCTCGAACACTGACTTTAAAGGCCTAGGTTTCTCAAGAACACCTAAGGCGACACTTACTGTCGCCAAAGGCTTTAGCGACAAATTTAATAACTTTAATTAATTAAATTTCTAAAAATCATTTAAAAATAGTAAATAAATTCTAAAAATTACAAAAATTATTTTAAGTTATAAAAAATTAACTTTTAATAATTTGGCATATTTTTCATAAATATTAGTATTTATTTGAATATTATTGATATTTAATCTATTTAATAGATGCATTAAATAAATTAATTAAAAATAATTTTTATTATATAAAAAATCAATTTAAAATGATAATAAGGTATTTAAAAATATTTTAGGTTATAAAATGTAACTTTTAATTTAGTAAAGAAAATGTCATTAATTATTTAATATTAATGATATTATGATTATTTAATAATTATATTAAATAAAGTAATGTAAAAATGATTTTAATATTAGAAAAATCATTTTAAATGAAAATAAAATATTTAAAGATATTTGAAGTTATAAAACATAACTTTTAATATTTAAAGGATAATTTCATTAATAACTCAATATTAATGATAATAATGTAATATGAAGGATATTAGATTTATTTAATGATTTATATTAAATAAATAGTTTTAAAATGGTTTTATTAATTTAAAAATTATTTAAAAAGGATATTAATGAATTAAAAATATTTTAAGTTATAATTAATGGCTTTTAATATTTGGATAAATAGTACATTAATACTTAAATATTAATGGTAATTATTTAAAAATAATTTTTAAATGTTTTAAAAATCATTTAAGGGTAATATAAAATATTTTGAGTTATTATAAATAACTTTAATATTTTGTTAATAATTTCATTAATAATTTAATATTAATTAAATATTAATGATAATAGAATTATTTGATATTTAAATCATTTTATAATGATTCCGGTGTTTGAAAAAATTATAATAAATTATAATAATTGTTTAAAAATTATTGTAAGTCATTTAAAAATGATGTTACTGTTATTTAAACAGTTTAAATAGATATTGAACTTCGATATAGAGTCTCAGACTTGATAATTACCCGATAAAGCCGTCGGTATGCTGACAGGTTTCAGAAATCGATCTGGACTTACATAATGTGTTTGTATATGTGTTTGTTTATGATTTAATGATTGTGAAACATGTGTGACAATGTGATTAGGTTATGTGTTGACTGCAATAAGCAATACTATGTGTTATGATATGTGATTCTAATCGATAGAATGATCTTATTAATGATAGGTTTCGATAAAAAAGATAAAACTAAGTTGCGTATTGTAAGCAGCAGACCAGACAAGTATCCTACCTTTGCATTTCCTTTATGTAATGGACATGAGTAAGAAGATTTAG
Source organism: Panax japonicus (assembly GCA_020205505.1). Taxonomy (NCBI): domain Eukaryota; kingdom Viridiplantae; phylum Streptophyta; class Magnoliopsida; order Apiales; family Araliaceae; genus Panax; species Panax japonicus. Next base: position 20,823,055 of record CM035112.1, on the reverse strand, counting down.
AATTATATTATTATTATGCTAGATTATTAACCCTATTGTGATGTATTCTATATCCGATCATTGTTTATCAACATGTTAGTATATGGTAATTCAGATATATATTTTGTTCGTTAATTTCTAAACATGGTTATACAAGTGTCCACACTTGGATAATCATTGCATCTAATCACATGTTGATATATATATATATATATATATATATATATATATATATATATATATATATATATATATATATATATATATACCTCTAAGCTATTTGATCAGCTAGACACAGATTTAGAAATATGAAAAATCCTTTTTGTATCCAATCAAATTGTTTTGGTTCGGATTCCTGACTAAGTATGAACATCCCGAATACAGGAAAAAAAATTTACGGCAAGGCGGACAAAGTGAATGATAATATCGTTCTTGTATGTAGTATTGATCAATACAGGGCACATTGGGATGATCACCCTCGAGCCCGTAAGTTATGATAGTTTGCGGATGAAGTTCTGCTAAACCTATTCGAAAATTGAAAACAATATTCATAGTATGTCAACTAGACCTATATATATAGCCAATATGTAGTTTTAAAAAGTTGAGATAGAATTGTTATGTTAGTATTATCGGTTCAGTTTACTTCACAGTTATTAATTCGTTGTAGAAGTGATGTACAAAGAAAACATTTAATTCTTTCAGCTAATTATATTTATAATTGTTATTACTTGTTGGGCAATCAAATGCTCATCCTTGCTTAATTTAAATGTTTTCAGATAGGCATGATCAACCGGAATGTTCAGGCCAGAACAAGGGAAAAGGAAAGCAATCAGAATAATCTTATGTTATCTTTCGTAAGAGTTAGACAGTATTAAGACAATGATATTTATTAGCTATCATGTAATGTATTGTAGTAAAGGTTGCGTACTTGAGATTAGACTCTGATGTATGTAAATTAAGTTGGATATTTATATTATTGTTATTATTATTAGTATTAATTCCATTCATAGAAATGGTATCGTGAAGCACCGAGTTTGGGTTTCAAGTACACGGATTTGGGGGCTTTACAAGTTCGTATCAGAGCTTAGGGTTAGAAACCTTAGGTGGGATAGACCTTAGGCTATAACCTTAGAACAGAGGAAAACGTTAAAAATATAAATTACTCATTTATAGTTTAAAAGGAGATGAATTGAATAAATTCATTGTTAAATAAAATAAAAGATAACTTATATAAAATTATTAATTGTTGTGTGTATATACTATGTGCTAATCAGGACAATTTATATATGTAAATGTCGGATAGAAAGGATTAGGATACCCTCAGATCATAAAGAAGGATTCAACCTCCATAACTGAGCCAATATCAAATTAATAATTGAAATAGAAGCTCACCTTGAAAGTAACTCTAGTGAGGTGATTATGCTTGAAAATGTAATACTGGACCCAGAAACGATAGTATAACTGATAGGTATAATATAGTTAGAGAATATAAAGTTAAGCTCGTGTTCTTAAAACTCGTACTTATGGTAAATTCTTGACTAATAATTATATGAAATTTTTGAACCCCTCCGCGAATGGACGCCAAATGTCTTACTAGGACAAGTTCTTAAACTCATATAATTGTGGTAAATTTCTGAACATATAATGTGTGGAAGGTTTGACGAACTTGGTATAGTTATGTGAGAATGGATTATTAAAGATAATAGAAATATATAGAATGCTAAGTAATTGATCCTTAGTGAAGGCGTAAGGAATAAGTAGTATTAGTGTTATTTAAATCTGTATGATTTTATGATGCGTATACAACAAGTATGTGGGTGTAATGTAATATTCTCGACTTTTTGATAAGTTATGGTAGCGATTCCCAACTTTTGTGTCACGAAGGGATAACGAATGTTTAAAACAGTATGTGTTATGCTATGAAAAGTATTATGAAATTAGTTAGATGAACATGATTTTATTTAATCAGATAATGCCGCCAAGACAAAAACGAAACCAAAAGGCAGAAGAACCTGTCAACAAAGCTGGAGGACAACCAGACTCAACACAAAATTTGATGAATATGAGTGCTCAAGCTATGCATAATGGATTACCAGCCATGGGAAATCAGCTAGATAATCGATCGACAAAACTCAAAGACTTTAAGGCAATCGAATCGCCAGGATTTAGAGGATCAACTGACCCTGTAGAAGTGTTTGTGACAGCTAGGGCAATGGAGGGGCAAAAGAAAACTTTTGTCACCTATACGATGAAAGGGGAGGCAAATTTTTGGGGGGGGGGAAGCAAATCAAGCTAGAGCCGGAGAAGAAAGTAGTGGTAGTAGGACTAGAAAAAGAAAAGGGGAAAATTTCAGGAATACCAGAAATAGGCCAGGAGGTGGAAAGAAATAGGTTGCGCGGTGTGAGAATTCCGGAACGAATCATTTGGGAAAATGTCTTAAGGGTAAGTTTGTGTGTTACAAGTGTGGGCAGGAGGGACATATCTCTCACAACTGCCCCAACCCAAGGATGAATAAAGGGTGTTTCATGTGTGGATCAATGGAGCATAAGGTGAACAACTGTCCAAAAAGGGGAGGGGATATAGGGAACGCGAATATGGGAAAAGGCAGCGGGACTCTAGCGATAGCGGAACCAACTTCAACAAATAAACTAACAGAATCAACCGCAAGAGTCTTCAATATAACGGTCCAGTATACGATGGCAGCCGAGAATGCAACTCCAGGTATTATTCGTAAAATTTGTATATTTTGATATATATGATTTTCCTATATATATAATAAATTATTTTATAAAGAAATTTTGAATAAGGAATTTGAGTTCCTTTATAAATCAAACTTTCGTTTAATCAAATAGACAAGCTTTATGTTGAATAGTTAAAGATCATTTCGATCAATTATGATCGAGGTCTATTTGCAATAATTGTATATGCTATGAACCCTTGTATGTATAAGTTTTAAAATGGTGATTCCGGGGTCGGAATCCTTATAAGGGAGAGTGAATATAATAACCCGATATTTTCTATATAAATAAATGACAAATTTTGCATATAATTTTTTTTATTTTAATGATGGGAATATGTGCCAAGTAATGTGTATGTATATGTGATAAAGAAAATTTATTTATTAAATGAATATTTTAAATAAATTTATTTTAGAATTATTGATCAGTATAAAGTATATTCTTATAATAATTAATTTTATAGTAGAAATATTTTTATTAATTATTTTCCATGAAATATGATTTTTATATTATTTAAATAATAAATGAAATGATTATTATAATAATAATAATAAATATTTTATTATATAAATTTGTTCAACATATTTAGGTTGATTATTTTAACTTAATTATTAATGTTGTATATGAAAGATAAATCAGATATGGAATCCAAACCCTAAATTTGGATTTTGATCAAGGGATGAGAATAATAATATAATATTAATTATATTTTTATTTTAGTGCTATAAATATATGCAGTATATATGTAGACTGATAATGGTCAGGCAATTATGGTGTATCGCGGCAAACCCTGGTATTACTGTCATAAACCATAATTGGGAACTCAAAACTGGAAATTGTGATCGGTCAGAAATTGTGTTATTTGAATTATGTACATATTATAGAATTACAGTTAATTAGGAAAAAGCCTAATTAATATTCTAAAACACTAATTTGCTAAAAAAATTAGAAACCCTAATTTGCTAATTAGGAACTCTAATTACTAAAATTAAAAACCATAATTACTATTTAAGTAAATTATAATGTTAATTAGGAAACCCTACTTGTTAATTTGGGAACCCTAATGAGATTAAAGAACCCTAATTATTTAAACACTAATTTTTATTAAAAACCCTAATTTTAATTAGTGTGTTTTAAATTAAGATTTTATTACACTCTAATTTTAATATTTCAAACCATAGAAATTACTTGGGAAACTTTAAAATTTAAAATCTAGTGATTAAACCCTAGATTCAAGTACCTTGGACAAGAATACCCTTAAATTAAAATACAAATTACCATTTTACCCTTTTTGTCTCATTTGGTGAATTATTGCTAGAAAATCCTACCATATCTTGCAAGTCATCATTTCCCTAACCTAGATATGGGCTACAACACCAGCACATCAGCTATTAGCATACAAGTTCATTGCCTCAATTAATTGCAAAGATTAAGATAGAGAAAGTGTATTATTACCTCATTTGTGCAACCAAAACTTAGCCATACTCTCTCAAGCTCAAACCCATAAATTCTTCTAGCATTTCAGTCAATAAAATCAGCCCCACCAACTCACATAACAAATCAGCAGTTAAGGAATCAAATATTTGCTCAATTAAAGGTATAAACCATATTTTATAATCTGATCTTGATCAAAGTGTTAGATGTTAGTTTTTTTGTGTTAAACATGTAGTATGTAGTATATAATGATGATCTGGGTTGCTAGATGTTAGATCCATAACATCTAGAGGCTCAAATTTGAATATTTAAAAAATCTAGAAAACTTTATTTTTGTGTCTGACAATCGAATGTCAGGTCTTGTATATCTCTGTCTGTTAATGATTTTAGTGTTTTTAATGTTTGAACATGTAGTGTGCTATGAAGTCTGTAATCTAGAACTTGTAGAAGTACCAGATCATGCCTATAATGATAGATAATCATTGTCAAAGGTCGTTGACCGACCATGACTCTGTAAAATCTAGAAAACCCAGAATGTGCCCAGAACAGCCTGACAACATATTCATAGCCCCAGATCTTTCAGTTGTTTGTTGTATTATTCTTTCTGTTGTAATAAAATTGTAGTATGTTATATGTATTTCATGTTTATGCTTTAAAACCTCCTAAACATCAAATATATTTATCGTAGTGGCTGGTCAAAGTAGGTAAAACGATCACGTTTTTTATTTCTGGGTAACATAGAAAATAGATGAACACTGATCTCTGACAGCCTTTGACCGGATTCGATCTGCTTGATCTGTTGTTGTTGTTATATGTGTTTTATATAATAGATCTATAGTATTACATGTTAGCTACAACCTGGAATCATTAGATCACATAGATCAAACCACTACAAAAAATGGGCCTTTAGCAACGATTTTTCAGGCAACGACTTTATAAGTCATTGCTAAAAGTATATGTTTAGCAACGAAATTTGTCATTCGTTGCAGATTGTGTCAGACTTTCACTTTTTGTAACGAAATTTATAAGTCGTTGCAAAATTTGGTTGCTAATTCATTGGCGGGAAAAAAGTTCATTAGAAATTCGTTGCAAAATTTTTGGCCTCTTAATTTCTTGTCATCGTGGGCAAAGAAAGTTTTTTTGCTGCTAAAAATGGGGCTTTAGCAACGATTTTTCAGGCAACGAATTTATAAGTCGTTGCTAAAAGTGTATGTCTAGAAACGAAACTTGTTCTTTGTTGCAGATTGTGTCAGGCTTTCACTATTTGCAACGAAATTTATAAGTCATTGCAAAATTTGGAAGCAAAATTCGTCAGAAATTTGTTGCAAAATTTTTAACCACTTGATTTCTCCTCATCGTAGGCAACGAAAGTTTTTTTGTTGCTATATTTTGTTGCCTAATATGGACCACATTCATTGGCAACAATTTTTATTTTCGTTGCATATTTTATACAACCTTTTGCAATGACTATTAAAATGTTGCCTTAAATTAAGATAATCCCAATAAGCATGTTTTTGTAAGACCATACTCGGTTTCCTGAGAATTGTCAAAAAATATTCGTATTTAGTATTTAAAAATTATGTCCAAATGCGGAACATATTCGAACCTGTGACCTATCATTTGGAACTTTGGTCATTTGACTGCTGGAGCAACACAAGTTATCTGTTAATATATTGCAAGGATTAATATTTATATCAAAACATAAGATTTCCCCCATATATTCTTTTCTTCTCCTTCACTACATACCATTAATATAATCTCATGAAGTTATATAATAATAATAATAATAATAATAATAATAATAATAATAATAATAATAATAATAATAATAATAATAATAATAATAATAATAATAATAATAATAATAATAATAATAATAATAATAATAATAATAATAATAATAATAATAAGAACAACAACAACAACAACAATAATAATAACAACAACAATAATAATAACAACAACAACAACAACAACAACAACAACAACAACAACAACAACAATACTAATAATAATAGTACTACTACTACTAATAATAAAAATAATAATAATAACAATAATAATAATAATAATAATAATAATAATAATAAATAAATTAATAAAAATAATAACACTATAATTTCTGTTTATATATGTCAAATACTTACCAAATTATGATATTTATCTTGCCTGTTCTTTAATTTATTTATTTTGCCTTGGAATATAGTATAAGTTATTCTTTTCAATTATCTTCTTCTTTTGCAGCAAATAATTAATGGACAATCGAACACTTTTTTGATGAAAATTGGTAATGAAATAATTATAAGACATAACGATGATCATACATGATCAATATATAGAAGATTATAACGTAAATTAATAGCCAAGTTAATTAATTAGTTTTTCAATATTGGACATTTTAAAATAAGGAATAATTAATGTTATTGTTTCCCAAAAATTTACTTCTTTTTTATTTTGTAAAAAAAAGAATTGATATAATAATTAGCGCTTGTGGAAAAAAAATGTAAAAAAAGAATTCAAACAGGTCTTTCCAAACTAACGATCTTATATATCACATAATAAAACGATAAATTAGTGTGTTATTATTATAAGATAGTATATTTGTATTTCATGCATAAATTGTTGTACAAATTATAAAACGTATAACCATATATATATGGATCATATGTTATGTATGCATGAAGTAACTTTTATGTATACATTGAAAACCAATTAACTTTTATTTTTATAGTAACATTGTAAATAGCCACGATCCTATTTTATTTTTATTATTTTATTTATTTATTTATTTATTATTATTGTTATTATTATTATTGTTATATTTATTATTATTATTGTTGTTATTAGTACTGTTATTATTATTATTTTTGTTATTATTATTATTATTATTATTATTATATATCTACCTGAGATTATATTAATGGTATGTAGTGAAGGAGAAGAAAGGAATATATGGGAGAAATCTCATGTTTTGATATATATATATATATATATATTAATCCTTGCAAGATATTAACAGATAATTTGTGTTGCTCCAGCGGTTAAATGACCAAAGTTCCAAAAGATAGGTCACATGTTCGAATCTATATAGAAGCAATTTTTGAAAAAAAATTCAAAAGACCTGCCATGTCAGCAGCGGACACGTGTCATTTCAGACTATTTGTTTTATAATTTTTTAAACTCTAAATGTGTCTAAATGATTCAGACAAAAAATTGTGGCTAAATTAGTAAGAAGTAGTGCTAAATGATGTTTTTAATTGCATTTTCTCAGCCAACTTTTGTTATGTACAGATTGCGTTTGATTTTTCTTTAATAAATTAGTAACCAATTTAATGAAAGTTATGATAATCTTTTGTTTTAATTTTATGGACCGATAAAATGTTAGTAATATTTTTTAGTTTTTTCCTAAAATATTTATGTTGGAATTATTTTAATAAAATTAAAATAATATTTATGTTGGAATTAGTATTTTTATTAATTTTCTAAGCGTTTTTCTCATTTACTTAGTTTTAAAAAAGCCAATAAGGTGTTAGGTGAGTTTATTTTTTATTTTATGTGAAATGTATTTCTTTCTTTACAAAAAAAAAATAAAAATTACTATTTTAAGGAAAATTTAATACACTTATAAATTGACTTAAAAAATTATTAATTATTTTATATATGGACTATATATTTGATTAAAAGAGAGTACAATTTTTATATATGTTTTTGATATTTTTACATGATTTTTCTTCACATAAAGATAAAATTCACTGTATACTCATGTAAAAATATTTAAAATAAATGTGAAAATATCCTGAACCCTTCCCCCCTCCCACCCCCACCCCCACCCCCACCCCTCCCCTCATTCTCCCTCTCCGTCTCCCTCTCACTCTCCCTCTCCCTCTCCCCCTCATTTTATTATTTTCATTTTATATTTTAATATATGAAAAATAGGGATGTGGTGAAGGAAAATTTGTGAAAGAATTCATTCCTGCACATAAGGAGTTTTCTAGCGAGGAAACAACGAAGGAAAAAAAAATTAGTGACAATATAGTTATTATGAATGAAACATCCTTCACAATTTAGATTTTTTTCCTTCGCAAAATTAAGATGATAAAAGGATGTTTAGATCCAATTTTTGATAAAAATTTGCGAAGAAAATTATTATTAATGAAGAAATTATTACTCTATATATATTATTGGTGAGAGATTTTTTGCGAGAGATAAAATTAGTCACTATTTTATTAAAATAAGTTTTTTAGAATTAATTACAGTGAATATAGATTGTATTATATATAAATAGATTATTTTTTTATAATAGTAAATATACTTTTAATAACATTTTTTAAGTAACTTACAATATCAATTATTTTTTTAATAAACTATAAAGTAAATAATTTTACATTACATTAAACTTTAAAATTTCATACATTGGCAGTGAAAAAAAAGTGGCACTCTTTTGTGCAATAGAGCATAAATGCCAAACAAATATTCATATCAACTTTTTAATTCTTATCAATTCTTCAAAACTTTTATATAAATGCAACAAAGGGGATCCTTTAAATTGTAAAACTCACTGTTTCAGCTCTTAATTAATTAAAAAGAGTTAACTTGGTAGATTGAAAACTCTATATAAATATTTTTAATAAATAATTCTAAAAATTAACAATTTGACCATGAAAGTCATATTAGGACGTTTATTATGGGACAGATGGAGTATTATTTAAATGATTAGTATTAGTTAGTATTAGAAATGCTTGTATGGAATCTGGAGGTGGTAACGATGATAGTGAACTACGCCGCACTATGTTGGAGGTTCTAAATCAATTGGATAGCATATTTTGAAACTTCTTTGCTAAGTGCTGGATAAAAGCTGCTCTGCAATTGCACTTTGTATTTATGTTTGATATGTTACAACCTATTTTCAATGTTATAACATAAAAATTATTGTTTAAAATAAAATTTTATTTTCAACAATTAAATAAAATTACATTATAATTTGAATTTTAGGATCTCATAAATTAACAAAAACATACTCAATGAAACTTTTTTTTGGAACGAAGGAGTAACATTTTAGTATTCTCGACAATTCATATTTTATTATCTATCATTATTTATTTATTAATCATATAGATGTATCTACTTGTTCTAATTAGATATATGAGATAATTATCAAACATATATCATGTAAGAGTTTCTATTTTGAATTTTTACACTGATACTTATAGTTTCTATTTTTATTGTAATGCATAGTGTGTGTGTGTATATCAGAACCGATCTAGTCAGGGAGGCCTAATTTTACTTAAAATCTGAAATTTCGTTCTTAGCCGTTGGATGAGATCCAAGACCCAGGAAAGTAAGCTGTTGGAGAGAAATAAAAGATGCGAAGAAAGTCGGGTAAAACAAGAGAGACGTGTCATAAAAGAGAACCGGGCGAAAGTACACAAAGCTCACAGCGAAATTCCTCCTTAACTAACCACATTAATCAAATTCACCCTTTATTATTTCAAAATAATGAATAGAAGAAATTCAATTTTATTTATAAAAAGTTGGGGTCTTACAATAGGGGTGTTATGTGGCATGTTAATTAACCCTTGTTTTGTGGCAATGTTTGAAAATGGCATCTAAAAATGTTGAGATAAGCAATGAAGCACATGAGACCGTTGAGTCACCAACGATCAATACCCATGATAATGTGCATCAGGAAGACTATAATCCTCAGGTAAACAACAACACCGACCAAATGATGAATGATGGGATGTTCAGAGGCTTTATGCAATTCATGTAACATCAGACGAGAGAGACTCCTGTTCAAAATGCAAGTGGAAACACTAGCAACTCACGAATGGTCACTAATAATCAGTTCAAGGAGCTGGGACCTCCGAAGTTTTTGGGAAAAACCAGAACCACTTAAGGTAGAGACGTGGATAAAACAGATCACCAAGATATTTGATGTCTCGGGATGCTCCGAGGAGCAAAATGTTCCCTTTTCCACCTTCATGTTCAGAGAAGAGGTAGATTACTGGTGGGAATTTGTAAAACGTACTCAATCTGCCATAGTAAAGATGTCTTGGGAGAAGTTCCAAGAATTATTCAACGACAAGTACTTTCTCAAAAGTATTCGTCACATGAAGGAGGTAGAGTTCATCAAGATGGAGCAAAACAATATGACCGTATCGCAGTACGAGGCTAAATTTGCAGAGTTATCCCGGTTTGCATCTTATTTGGCTGATAATGAGGAGCGAATGACGCGAATGTTTCTGCGAGTTTCGAAACTCGAAATACGTCAATACCTCATTTCTCATAAACTTTGTTTATATTCAGATGTTGTGAATATGGCTCAGTTATTAGAACGCTATTATGAGTCAGCTCAAAAAATAGGCAACAACCAAAAACACGATAATAATCGTACCGGTGGCAACGACCATCGGAATAACGATAACCATCGTGGAGGAAATTATCATGCCAGAAATGGTAACCACTTCGGTGGTAATCATGGCCAAGATAGTAGGAAAGGTGAACTAAGTGAGAACAACTTTAAGAAGAGAAGATTCAAAAATGACAGAAATACATCGACAGTAGCATCGGCACCCGTTTCCAAGGAAAGAGAATGACCATCAGTCGTATGTTACAAATGCAGACAGGAGGGACACATCCGTCCAAACTGTACACAGCAAACCAAAGCGTGTTTCAATTGCGAAAGAGAAGGTCACCTAGCTCAATTTTGTCGTACAGTGATGTCAAGTCTAGCTGGGATGGCGACGCCGAAAGATGTCCCAGACAAGTCAAAGCCGGTAGTTTAAGTGAGAGCGTTTGTCAAGGAACCTGAATGAAGTTATCACGGGTAAGCTAATCAAAACTCTTGTGAAGTCTATACCTTGTTAGATACCGGTTCTACTCACTCTTTTATTTCACCTAGTTGTGTTCAACATTTGAACTTGACTTTTGAGAAATTAGACTTTGACTTATCTGTTGAAACTCTGTTAGGAGAAACCTTCGTTACATCTATTGTTTATAAATATTGTTTGATTCAAATCGATACCCTCACGTTACCTGTCGATCTTATCTCTTTGAAAATACTTGCCTTTGATGTGATTCTAGGAATCGACTGGTTAACTACTCACCATGCTAAAATTGATTGTTTTCATAAGGTTGTTAGTTTTTATATTCCTAACCAACCTGTTATTCGAATTCAAGTAACCAAACTACTAAAGTCAATCACTGTCATATCAAGCCACAATTAAAGAGTCTCGAACCTTTCACTGGTGACTTCCTTATGTGGGATGCACCTAAGCCAGACTTTCCTTAAGGAACGCCGTGAATAATGGTTGCAAATTGATAGGTATCAATGTGAGGTGTTATCCAAGTCTTGGATGAGAGTCACAGTTTTGAATGATATTTCTATCATTAATAAATTTCCTGACGTATTCCCCGAAGAACTTCCTAGCCTACCCCGAGAGCGTAAAATTGAATTTTGTATAAACATGGAACCCGATACAAACCCTCAAATATTTCTTCAACTAAAATGAACGTAACATGCGCCAAAGACGTTAGCTTGAGATATTGAAAGTTTACGACCATACCATTCAATACAGTCTTAGAAAAGCGAACGTGGTAGGTAGCGAGTTGAGTAGAAGATCGTATGCAGTTATGAGTGCGACGTTGTTAACACAAAAACCCATTTTGCATAACTTACAAAAGATGGGGATAGAGTTAAAAACTCCAAGAACCTACGTGAAGATAGCGAATATTCGATTAGAACCAACTTTAATCGATAAAGTTAAAGCAGCTCAAGTTACAGACTCAGAGCTGATGAATGTGAAGATGAAGGTTCAAGAAGGCGCTATTTTAGAAGCATTAATCGACGAAGAGAGGAAATCTCAACCCTAGATTTTATTGGTCTATTTGAAATCCTCGATCGAGTAGAAACTGTGGCATATAGACTCGCCTTATCGCTAAGTATGTCGAATGTTCATAACGTTTTTTTACGTAAATATGTGGATGACCCGAACCACATAATTGAAATAAAACTAGACGAGATAGCAGAAGATTTAACTTTTGAGGAGATACCTGTTAAAATCTTAGATAAGAAGGAATATATTCTACGCTCAAAGGTTATACCTCAACAGTTAGAACTTGAAATGAAAACAAGGCATTCTCTTCTCTTCAAACTACCAGGTACGTAAATTTCGAGGGCGAAATTTCATAAGTAGGGGACATTGTAAGACCCTGAATTTTATGAAATAAAAGTATTCAATTTTTTATAATTATTATTCTATCTAGTAAATGGTTAAATTGATAAAAGGTTAAAGTTAACGGTGATATTTGAAAGTTTTACAAAGTAAGCAAGTGGTTATAAAATATTCATTGTGTCGGGGAATATTCGTTTGGTCTGAGAATATTCTTTTTATCGGGGAATGTTCGAACGACGACAAAATCATTGGTGGAACCCACAACGGAATTACTGTCGGAGTTAGAAAATGATAGAAATAACTTTTTATGAAAATAACGGCCAAAGTTTTACCATTAACTGTTAAAATACCCGGTGATAAAATTACAGTAATACACGTGATTGCATAGTAGCACACGGTATTGATTATTGATGCTTACGTGAGAAGTCACTCAATTATACTCAATTATTGCTACAATAATTACTGCATAGTATCTCACGTTATTTGATTCAATTATTATCATAATATTTTATATTTTTAAATCAATAATTGAGATGACAAAGTTATTTATATTATTATTTGCATTATTGACGATGTCTAGAAAGTTCTGTCGAGAAAAGGGGTTAGGTCACCTATTTACGTGTCAATATGGAGAAATCCTTATCGGAAAGACCCCTCTTTTTTGGGAATGATCTGGTTGTTAAATATTACGAGTTATAATAATGATGATAAATGTTATTAAAAATATTGAGATAAAAAGACGGTATTTTTATGAAGTCTTTGTTGTAAATTTTGCTTATTATATGGACTCTCATTTATCCATTTTTCAAAATAATCGGTAGAAAGCTATTCAATATATATATATATAACTATTATATATTTATATATAAGAAAGGGTGGGGGCCCACGAATGGGATGATAATGGGGGGGGGAGTTGTATTGTCACGAGAGGGAGTTAAATTATTATTATTATTATTATTATAAGTTTTATTTTATATAAAAAATAGAATATATTATATTTTATTATGCATAGTGTTGCATAGTACTGCATAGTGTGCATAGTGCAACATAGTAAAATCAAAATTTTTAAAATTTTCAATCGGCGAAACGCCCGTGAGTTCATTTCTCTGTGCACCCGTGATTTCTAAATTCTAAATAGTATCCTTCCATTTTTCTATAAATAGGATGCTTAGTTTAGAAAAGAAAATCATACCAGAATCAGAGAATTCTTCTTATATAATATTGAGCGTATTTCTTTAGTGTTTAAGGAAGCTTTGAGTGTAGAAAACAATAAAAATTTTCTTCAAGAATATATCCGCTATACCAGTCAGAACTGCTCTCTTTTTGAGGTAAGGGGTATTATTTATTTCATATTCACTTACGATATTATTTTTCGTATTTTTAAGATATTTTATTTCGTTCAATATTCGAAAGAAATATTATCTTCGTTTAATATTCGTAAGGAATATTATTTTTCGTTCAACAGTTTTAAGGGATGTTATTTTTGTTCAATATTGGTAATAAATAATATATATTCTTACATATTCTGCAGTATGTAAGTAATATTATTTCGTTTCATATTCCTAATTCTACACTTATGTTGATAAGTATTGCTTCTATACTCCTTGAAATTAGTGGAATATTCTTAAAATTTGCGCTTCATCTAGTATCATTTCACAATAATATTTTTCTGAACATTCTTGTTAAATTTTAAGTTTTTCATGCTGGAGTACTATTCATGGGTACTATTCATATATACAGCACTATTCATACGTACGGTATTATTCATACGTATGACATTATTCACAAAGTACTATTCATGGGGTACTATTCACGGGGTACTATTCACTGAGTACTATTCACCCAAAAAATTAATTTCTTTTCTGTCCAAATTATTTTTGATACATGAATATTATTCATGAATTTTACTCCAAAAAGCAGTATCATGTTGACAGTTTGGATATTTTTAAACTCTGGATAAATTTAAAGTCTTTAATGTTTATCCTTGATCTCGTTTGATTGAATTTTTATATCATTGTCATCATCCGTTTGCTTATATTATGATAAAAGTCATCTTTGGCCCGTAGTGCATTGATGGATTACTGATTGGTATGATTATGACCATGGATTATTTGGTATAATCATGACCTATAATGTTACAAATGATGTGGTAATAGTCTTTATTGGCCCGTAGTGCATTGATGGACATATGTTGGTATGATCATAACCATGCATTTTCTTCGCCCAAGGGTGAAAAGATGAAATGTTGTTTGGCATGATCATGACCATTGGTGAAAATACGAATATCCTTAAGCCGTAGTGCATGGATAATTCAGTTATGTGGATTAATTATTAATCTGTTTTTCAGCGATAAAATTGATGATAAACTTTTTAAATCATAGAAGATAGTAGATATCATGTTCTACCTGACTCTTCTAATGGATTTCTTGTTCCGCTGCAATTGTTGATCTAAAACTTGTTGTCTATTGTATTCTATCAGTTGTTATACTGTTGAAGACTAACGATAATTTATTCTGCATTATCTTAGTCATAATATTTCTTGCTGGGCTAGTTGAGCTCACCCTTTTCTTTCACTGTTCTCTTCAGGAAATGAGAATATAACTGGGACTAGTTGGGGAATGGATTGACGGTCCAAATGGTTGCTTTAGTAGTCCTCATTATTCTGTGAAATAGTATGATAATAATTGTAATGAGATTGAATTTGAGTTTGGGTATTGTCTAGAAGACAATATTCGTGTTAAAACTCTCAACTATGTTTTGTCGTAGTTTACACGACAGTTGTATAATGAAGTTTGTAATTGTACTCTGTACCATGTATTTGGCGACTCAGAATAGGTGATGTATACCTATTTTGGGGGCGTCACATAAGAAGTCACTACTCAATAATTGTTACAGTAATTATTGCTCAATATTTTATTTTATTGATTCAATAATAGCTACGTTGATATTTTTGATTCAATAATTGTCAATGCACAGTATTTCCCATTATTAGATCAATAATTTATATTATTTAAATAATATTATTAGGTAGTATTATTGGCAATGTCTAAGGAAGGTCTGTCTAGGGAAGGGGTTTGGTCACCTAATTGCGCGCCAGTAAGGAGAAATCCTTATCGAAAATGCCCCTATTTCCTGGGAACAACCTGGTTGTCAATATTGTGGTTCTGTAATATTATTTTTGAATAATTAATTATTGATAAAAAATGATAAGGAAATATTTATTTATGTGGATATAAATGAAGGAATTAATGCTGAGGTGTTTTATCAGTATTTTATCGGAATGGAGAAATTTTTAGAAAAGTGAAATTGTTGAAAATTAATATTTTATCTATATTATTAAGAGTTGATATTTTCTTCGATAAAATAATTCATTCAAATATATTATTGTAATATTACATTATAAGTGTATGACGTAATAATATAATAATATAATAACGGTGATATTTTTACAATGAATGCACGATATATGAATAAATGAGGATGAAGAGAGCAAATTGGGTCTGCAGTATATTTGTTATAAAAAACATGTTAAATATGTTGGTGGGCCCCATTTTTGACTGAAATTTGATTATAGCCTACAAGATCATTCGTATGTGGATTTTGATCATTTTTCCTTCAGAATTTGGAAAAACTTTCTTCAACAAAGTTATAGAAAATTAAATTTTATATGAAATGGACATAGGTTCATATTTTTATGATAAACAGACTATTTATTATGAATTATTGAAGTTTCTGAATTTATAAATGATTTAAAATATTTTTGGTGGAGATTTCTAGAAGGTTGGCCCCACACTTGTCCTTTTGGATGTTGTAAATGCTAGAATCTGATTTCAAAGTGGGCGTAGGAATTTTTTTATAAATAATAATATTTTATTAAATTTTTTGCTTTGGTGTTCTAAGCATTTTTCTATAAATAAGGTGCTTATGTTAGAATTAAAAATTACACCAGAATCTAAAGTTTTCTTTCTATATAATAGCGAGCGTATTTTTGTGAGTATTTAGATATCTTGAGTAAATATTTCTATACAGTGCAAGCTTTTTTTAGTATTATATCCGATATTTCAGCCAGAAGTACTATTCTTTTGAGGTAAGGGGTGTTATTTTTTTCAAAAATGATATTGTTTCTTTTAATATCATTATACTAAAATATTGATATGAATTTTATTGTGAAAATTTTACCTTTTCGTGTCGGGGTTACTATTCACGTATACGACACTATTCACGAATACGACACTATTCACAAAGAAATTTTAGTTTTCTTTTCTTTATCTAAGTTGTCTATTATGGTTACTATTTTTGATTGTATCCATGTTTTGATCTTCATTCTTGAATTTTGCTCCATAATTAATTATTATGGAGTATTTTTGAACTTGGATAAACTAAAGTACGAATCCCTAATATTTGTCTTTTTTATCTCACTAGATTCATTTTCTTTATTCCTAAATAGTGATATAACCAAATATCTTTGGCCTGTAGTGCAAAGATAATTGATTACTTGATGAATATCTTTGGCCTGTAGTGCAATGATGAATAATTACTTGATGAATATCCGTGTCCCGTAGTGCAAAGATGGATAGGTGTTGAAATGAACATGACCAACTAGTGATACAAATGAATATCTTCGACCCGTAGTGCAAAGATGAATATTTGGTTCAAGATGTATATTGATTGATGTCAAAGGGATAAAGTATTGATGATGGACTTTTAAATCATAGAAGATTGTAGAATTTATTTTCTACTTAACTCTTCTAATGAATTGTTATTTCCGCTGCGAATATATATTGACCTAAACTTACTGTCCATTATATTTTATCTGATTTATTGAAGGCTAACGATAATTTGTTTTTCATTATCTTAGTCATAATATTCTTTACTGGGCTAATTGAGCTCATTCTTTTCCTTTTTGTTCCATTTTTCTTTTCAAGAAGCGAGAATATAGCGGGAACTAGTCGGGGTGTAGAGGCAGTTGTTTTCGCAGTCCTCACTATTTGTAAAATAGTGTATCAATAATTGTAATGATGAATTTATTTGAGTTTGGATATTGTCTAGAAGAAAATATTTGTATTAAAAATCATATCATATGTGTTGTTGTATTTTGCACGACAATTGTAATAATGAAGTTGTATTTATTTTCTGTACCATATATTTGGCAACTCAAAATGGATTGTGTGAACCTATTTGGGGGCGTCACAGTAGAACACACCCAATCCTCTCCTAGCACTCCATAGAGAGCTCCACAAACCCCAAGCAATAGGACAATGCATAAATAAATGAGCATATGTCTCATTACTCTACCTGCACATTAAACTAATGTCCGAAGATAGAACCTTGTATGACCTGCGACCTTGTTAAAGATTATTAGTATTTAATCTTTGTAAAACCACAGACCACACAAAATCCTGGATTTTGAAAGGGACCTGACTTTCCAAATGTATGAAACCAATGGAAATGGATGATGAACAATAGAGAATTTAACAGAATGGTGTGATTCTTAAATTTTAATTAGTTGAGAAGGTTAATTACATATTTTTAAAATTTATTGTTTTAATGCTTAAAAGTGGACAACCAAAATGGGGAATACCCCTTTTGCCCATCGTAATTTGATGATAACCAGCCCTTGAGTCCAATTTTGAAAAACCCTTGGCTTGGACTAACTCATCATGTAATTCTTCAATAAGCAGAATAGGAAACTTGTTCTTGATATGAATTGAGTTGTCTATAATCTAAACAAAACCTCAAAGTTCTATCCTTCTTTTTGACCAAGAGAATGGGAGATACAAAAGGGGAATTACTGGGTGTAATGACCCCAGATGATAGCATTTCAGCCACTAATTTCTTAATTTCATTCTTTTGATCATATGAGTATCTATAGGGCCTGACGGAGAAAGGTGTTGAATTAGGTTTGACGTCTATGTGATGATCTAAGAACCTTATTAGTGGAAGGGAAGTAGGCTCAACAAAGACATCATCATATTATTTTAATAGGGAAACCAACTTAGAGTCGTGCATTTTGTTGTGATTTCTCTTGTAAAAAATTCACTTGAGCATTTAAAATTAGAATCAGAAGAAGGATGTAAGATAACTGAATATAACAATACCATCATGTCATGTTGGTCTCTAAAAGATTTTTTCATTGCTTCCCCGGTCATCATCTTAAGAAATAAACCATTGCCTTGAGGTTAACCCTTGAGAGTTATCTTTTTTCCATCTCTCTTAAACACCATTACTACAGACCCAAATTGTATCAACCATTGAACTCCTAGCACAACATCATCCCCCTAACTCCTAAGGGAAGATTTCTAATTTCAGTTTCAAACTCTTTCTCCATTTTGTACATTTTCCAGCACTTACTGACTTCCATTTGCTACTGAAACCACCATAGCCTTAGTAGGCTCTTGTGCACAACCTAGCCTAGTTGCAGCATGTGGATCAAAGAAATTGTGAATGCTACCCCCATCGATGAGTATAGTGAAAGACTGCCTCTTCACCCATCCTCTGACCTTTATGCTATTATTCTTTTGATTTCCAATGAGTGCATTAGCAGAGATCTCCATTTCTGTCTTGTCCCCTTCTAACAACTCACTGTAATCCTCTAAGTCTTCATCGAATATTGGTTGTCCTTTATACTCATTGCTGTTCATTTCTTCATCTCCTACCAACATAAAATTTTGAGGATTCTTACATGTATGCCCTAAAGTATACTTCTCATAACAGAAATAACAAAATCCTCTGGCCCTTCTCTCTTTCGGTTGCTGTAATTCTTCTTGGACATGCATTTGAACCCGTAGATGTAGTTTTGGAAAACAACTTAGAAGTTGCAGTATTGGTTCCATTTGGCCTATTAGGAATGAAATTGGTAGAATATGATGGAAAATGTTTAGTATATATGGCTGAATGTCACTTCTGTCCCTCCAAGTTGTCACCCACTTTTAAAGTTGTCCCTAAAGTTCAATTTTCATCAATTAGGTCCTTAAAGTGACATTTTTTGTCGATTCCATTCTTTTTATCCGATTTGACTGTAACCCGACCACAAATTGATCCCATCCGACCCATTTTGACCCAACCCATTTTAATAAGGGCAAATATGTCTTTACCATTATTATATGTATTCTTAATATTAGAAATTTTCAAAACAAAAACTAAAAATAGAAATTAAAATACAAAAATAGTTAAAGATAAATAAAAAAACTAATTTAATATTTTTTAAAAAGAAATTAAAAAGTTTTAAAAATAATTATATTCTTCAGGAAAATAAATTAGAAAATTTTATTTTTAAAAAAATGAATAATGTTTCACAAAATATAGATTCAAAAAAAAATTAAAGTTTCAAATTTTAATTATTTTTATGAAAATTTACACATCTTTTAAAAAATAAATTTTTTAAATTTTGCTTCATGAAAATTAAGTTTTTTTATGTACTTTATTTTATAAAACTTTACTCGTTTTTCTTAAAAATGAAAAATTTTCTAATTTTTTTCCCTGAAAATAATAATAATTGTAATTTTTTTAATATTTGAAACTATTTTTTTATTTATCTTTTATTGTTTTTTGTATTTTAATTTCTATTTTTAGTTTTTGTTTTTAAAATTTCTAATATTAAGAATACATAAAGGCATAATTTTTTTTCTTCTGAAGATAAAATTTTACATAAAAAATGATAAAAAATCTACTTTTTTTTGAAAATAAAATTTTATTTTCTTGTTTAATTTTTTTTGAATCTATATTTCATGAAACTTTACGCACAATTAGTGAAATTGAATTAGAAATAACAATTTATTTTAAAACTTTTTAGTTTTAATGTCAAACTGTGCAGGGTTGGGTCAAAATTTGGCCAGGATACAATCCAATTGGGTAAAAAGAACGTAATCGATAAAAAATGTCACTTAAAGGACTTAATTGACGAAAAATAAATTTTATGGACGACTTTAAAAATGGGTTATAACTTGGAGAGACAAAAGTGACATTCAGTCTATATAGATTTGGGTTCCATAATCCTTCAGCTTGCACTAGTCATTGAACTCTCATATATATATTTGCTTGCTTGTATGCTTGAGTGAGAGAAGTGGGCTCTAAAAACTTCAACATTTTTTCTGTAGTGTCCTTCAAGCCACTGATAAAATTGGATACAAAGTACTCCTCAGTCAAATAGGAAATTGAGTTAAAACAAGTCCCCTTAACTCTTCAAATTGTCTACATAATCTACCATGCTACTGGTTTGGCTCAATTGCTTGAAATCATCCCAAATGTCCTCATGCCCAACCAAAGCAAACCTCACAATCAAATCAGTAGTGAAAGTTTGCTATGTAATCATTCCTCTTCCCACAATATATGATTTGTACCAATTCTTTGCAGTACCTGTGCATATGCATTGCAGCGATTTAAACTTTCTTGACCTCACTTATTCCATAAATATCAAATATCAAAGTATTCCTTGCAAAAACGAAGTTATTAGGGTCTGCAGCTTCTTCGAATTGTGGAAATGTCAATTTTAAATGTTTCAAGTCATCACCCCTTCTGTTGAAATCAATCCCATCATTTTTTCTATTTCTCTCTTGATCTACCTAATTTAGGAATAAAAATTCTTTCCCCATTTCTCCTTCTGTTATCTTCACCATTCCTTCCAATAGGATTTCTAAATTCACGTTGCTCATTCAAATTTTCTTCCTCATTAAGGTTGTGCATTTCTCTTATCATCCTTGGAATATCATTACACAATTTGTCCACCTTTTCTTCCAAGGATTAATATTTCTCCAATGTGAACTGCATAAAATTTAGAAAGTCCTCTTGTAATAACACTTGAGATCTAGAAGTTTATTTCCTAACTTGTTGCCAAAATTTTAATTTGCAGAAGATTAGAACAGAATTGAATTGTAAATGAAGTAGATTGGCTTGAAAATTTATGAAAGCATGATGAATAAGGTCGCAAATCGCTCTCATACCAACTTGTCACAATCTAAATTTGTGATTTGTTTTATAAAACTGAATTTAATTGACGAAGAAAAGAACAAGAAGTAGTGAGAATAAGGACAAGATTTAGAGAAAGATAGATAGATTTAGAGAAAGAAAAGTAGAATAAAGAGGAAATTAGTGAGAACTATAGAATATTCATTAGGACAGAAATCAGAAAATACAAGTTATCCATACATCCACATTCTAACTGTTGTTAAAATAATTTAAAACATAATTGCTAATAACGACAAAAATGACAAATACCACTATAGTTGTCACATTTTCAGCATTTGATCACTAAACTCTAAAAATATGTAATTAGGCCATTGAACTAATTAAAAATTTACAATTGCACAATTCTGTTAAATTGATTAAACAGATGTTAAATTGAAGTGCATATATTCATACATGGCAACAAGGAAAAAAAGGAAAAAAAGAATTTATTGAATTGGTCAATCCCCTGTGAATTTGGTCCATTTGGCAGCCACGTGAGAATTGAAAAAAGAAAAATAAACTTTGACTTTCTTTCTTCTTTAACTTTTCTTTCTCTCTCTTCTTTATGTTCGTTCTTCATCTAGGTTTAAAGCCTTTATCTCACCATTTTTTACCACTCAGAACCCAAATCTATGATCTTCTTCCTCGTATTCTCATATAATTAATTTGGAAAAAGTTAGATTTTCAATTTGGGATGAATGATTTCAAGGAAGGATAAGCTCTGCCCTGCCAATAAACTCTTGATACTATCCAACCTTGATTCTCAACATCATATCCTTATGGAGATTAACTAGCTGAAAACAGACTACTTGATTTAAAAAACACAAATATCAAAGCTTATTTGTTTAGAGGTTCAAATAAGGTCCTTGGAATGCAAATGGGTGAAGACTAATGAATATATTTATATAGACACACACACACACACAATAAGGCTCACAAATGGACTGTTCGTAAACGAACATTCTAGCTAATCACAGACAGTCTTAGCCGACAATCACTTTTTCACTTCATACCTCAACTCGAAGCTCATACTATATATAGCTCATATTAAAGTATCTTTAAAATATAGTCATTTCATTTTTTACATGTATATATAAAACAACATTTTTCAGCTTCTTAGATACCATCCATTAAAGTATTTTTTTTGGTGCATTCTCTCTTCTCTCTTCCCTCTCCATACCAGGCATTCTTTCCTCTCTCTGCATACCAGCAAAAAATAAAATAAAATAATAAAAAGTAATTATTAATTTCAACACAATTTACAAATTATCAATTAAATACATCAATCCAAAATTTGAGAATTTCAATTACATTGGCCAAGAAAACATAATTCTAGTGAATTAACAACCTTGGTTAACTAAATACAACTTCAATAGCCATTACATAGTCAAAAAAATAAAAATAGTTGTCAATCAAGTAGATGAATAATTTTCGCCATCGTCTTCACTTGTATTTGAATTGGAATCTTCATAGCATACGGATAACCTACAAAAAGTTCAATAAAATCACATTAAATAAAAAATATGTTCATAATTTTGCCAAAATCAAATTAAAATGATAAAGCAGAAATAAAAAGATTTGTTACCTGAGTTGAAGCATCGGACAATTTCTTTTATCATGTGTTTGTCCAATTTTTCCGCATCCATGGCACATTCTCGATTTCTATTTTTTTGGCCTCCCTAATGCTCTTTTCTTTTCCTCCTTTGAGCCTCTTTCCGCACCCCTTTGCCAGCACTTGACTCGGTTCTTGAAGCATATGTTCATATGTTGAACCTAATTTCACTGAACTAAGTATATTAAGACCAATTTTTCACCGGAAACTCCTACACTTTTATCACCATTATTCAATATATTAATTTTATCAAGTGCATTATTAAAGCATCCTTATATATCTTAGTTCCTTCCATAGTTACAAGTGCCTTATCAACAACTTCCAAAGATTCTTGAACCAATTGACTCTGCAACGTGAGATATAATTTTTCATCATTTATCTTCATTCCTGCACCATCTCTAATATTCCCACATTTTGCAGATTGAGTCCATCTCTTTAATATTTACTTATTTGGAAGTTTCTCTAGATCATTAAACTTGTTCAAATAAGCTAAAAGATGCCTACAAGGAATTCCAACGCTCTCAAATTATTTACAACTACATGAAGCATAATCCAAGTCTTTTTCATAAACAATCTCCCTCATTTTATACTTATCATCATTTTTTAATATTATACACATAATGATTATCATAATCTCCAATAAGCTGGAATCTATAATTCAAGAAGCTCCCCAACAACTCATCTTGAAAATTATAAAATAATTCACGTTTAAATATCAACCATTTGTAACAAAAAAGAGTGGAACATTTTCACCTTAGGCTTTTCATTCATTTCTTTATTGTCGGCCTTTAATTCTTCATGACGTTGGTATGCAAGACCCCTACCAAACTGAATCATAAAATCCACCAATGAATTTCTTTTGTTAACATATGTCTTGAAGAATGCATGAGTGCCCTCAGCTCGTTGGCTACTTGACATACCGGCCGAGAAAACATGATTAACATATGCAGGCAACCATCTTGACCGAATTTCAAACATTGAATTTAGCCATTTATTCTCATTCAACCAACTTATGAGAACAAGACCCAACCACCTAGAGTGAAACTCTTCCGTACTTTCTGATTTCCATATACAATCTGAAAATTCCCTATAGTATTAAGCATATTTTACCGAATCTAAATTCTCAAAAAAATTTGTTAAAATGTGCCGACAACA
Source organism: Panax japonicus (assembly GCA_020205505.1). NCBI lineage: Eukaryota > Viridiplantae > Streptophyta > Magnoliopsida > Apiales > Araliaceae > Panax > Panax japonicus. Next base: position 20,799,020 of record CM035112.1, on the reverse strand, counting down.
ATACCTATGATAAATACTTGGAAGAGTTTCAAAAATAGCTTTCGCCATCGCTGGATCTTGATCAGTGATAATCATCTTTGGAGCATCACCTGACATAGATTCTAAGAATTGATTGAAAAGCCAAACAAAAGAATCTACATTCTCATCAGATAAGAAAGCACAAGCATAGACAATGGTCTGCCCATGATTATTAACCCCCAACAATGGTGCACAAATCATTCCATGCCGATTGGTATTGTATGTAGTATCAAATATCACCACATCACCATAAAAGTTATAAGCCCGTCTAGAATTTCTATCGACCCAAAAACAACAAGTAATACGATTTTCATCTGACTCAATTTGAAATATGAAAGAAGAATTCTTGATCTGTTCTAACTTAAAATACTCAACCATCATGCCCCTTCATCTCATTATGTTTATCCCTCTCATAATTATATAATTGTTTTTGCTTACATCATATGTTTTCTAACCCCCTACTTGAACTCCCAAAAAATTATATTGTGGTGGTATATTTATCATTCCAAGTTGTTGCGCTAAGCATTTTTGGGCATTAGAAACATTGCGGTGAGATCTTAAAAGATGGACTTTTCTTGGGGTGGACAATGTGTGACTATGCCCTTCAATAAATACACTCACAACAAAAAAAACAGATTTTGATTTCAAAAAAGCAAGTTTAGCTTTGCAATTCTCTTTCACATTCCCTCGACGCCTTTATGTATCAGTATCTACTGCTATTGAACCCCGTCCTTCCTTAAAACAAACATATTCCTTCCTTATGATTTCTTCACTCCCTCCCCCTTGTTTCCTTTGGGTCCAACTTCAAATACTAAATCCAGCCTCTTTTGCATATGCATTGTAAATTTTTTGGCATCCTCTAATGTTTCAAATTGTTGTCCTTTTTTGGGCTTTAGCTCAAGTCTTACTTGAGGATTATAAATGGAATTTGACTCTTCTAACTCATTATCTACTTGAAACTATATCATCTTCGCACTCTCCTACATTCAAATCAACATTGTCATAACTCCCAAACTCTTAAGTCCACAGTGGCCGTTTCAACAATCTGTAAATATACAAAAATTATGCAAAAAAATATTCACATAGGAAAAAGATAATCAAGTATTAAAAGTCCCCATTTTAAAAATGATGTACATATGTGTACTAAATCAGACATGCTAAACCCCTCATTCTTCCCTCTGCTAATTAAAATTCAGAAGTGCAAGAAGGCTGTTAAAGTAACAAGCCACAATTCAATAACCCAATAATTGTACAATTCGGACCCATTTCGCATAACTTACAAAAGATGGGGATAGATTTAAAAACTCTAATAACCTACGTGAAGATAGCGAACATACGATTAGAACCGACTTTAATCGATAAAGTTAAAGCCGCTCAAGTTACAGACTCAGAGCTGATGAATGTGAAGAAGAAGGTTCTAGAAGGCGTTATTTTAGAAGCATGAATCGACGAAGAGAGGAAATCTCAACCCTAGATTTTATTGGTCTATTTGAAATCCTCGATCGAGTAGAAACTGTGGCATATACACTCGCCTTATCGCTAAGTATGTCGCATGTTCATAACGTTTTTTACGTATCTATGTTATGTAAATATGTGGATGACCCGAAACACATAATTGAAATAAAACTAGACGAGATAACAGAAGATTTAACTTATGAGGAGATACCTGTTAAAATCTTAGATAAGAAGGAATATATTCTATGCTCAAAGGTTATACCTCAACAGTTAGAATCTGAAATAAAAACAAGGGATTCTCATCTCTTCAAACTACCAGGTACGTAAATTTCGAGGGCGAAATTTCATAAGTAGGGGACATTGTAAGACCCTGAATTTTATGAAATAAAAGTATTCAATTTTTTTTATAATTATTATTCTATCTAGTAAATGGTTAAATTGATAAAAGGTTAAAGTTAGCGGTGATATTTGAAAGTTTTACAAAGTAAGCAAGTGGTTATAAAATATTCATTGTGTCGGGGAATATTCGTTTGGTCGGAGAATATTTTTTTTATCGGAGAATGTCCGAACGACGACATAATCATTGGTGGACCCCACAACGGAATTACTGTCGGAGTTAGAAAATGACAGAAATAACTTTTTATGAAAATAACGGCAAAAGTTTTACCATTAACTGTTAAAATAGCCGGTGATAAAATTACAGTAATACACGTGGTTGCATAGTAGCACATGGTATTGATTATTAATGCTTACGTGAAAAGTCGCTCAATTATACTCAATTATTGCTACAATAATTGCGGCATAGTATCTCACGTTATTTGATTCAATTATTATCATAATATTTTATATTTTTAAATCAATAATTGAGATGACAAAGTTATTTATATTATTATTTGCATTATTGACGATGTCTAGAAAGTTCTGTTGAGAAAAGGGGTTTGGTCACCTAATTATGTGTCAATATGGAGAAATATTTATCGGAAAGCCCCCTCTTTCCTGGGAATGATCTGGTTGTTAAATATTACGAGTTATAATAATGATGATAAATGTTGTTAAAAATATTGAGATAAATAGACAGGATTTTTATGAAGTCTTTGTTGTAAATTTTGCTTATTATATGGACTCTCATTTATCCATTTTTCAAAATAATCGGTAGAAAGCTATTCAATATATATATATATATATATAACTATTATATATTTATATATAATAAAGGGTGGGGCCCCACGAATGGGATGATAATGGGGGGGGAGTTGTATTGTCACGAGAGGGAGTTAAATTATTATTAATATTATAATAATAATAATAATATTAATAATAATAAGTTTTATTTTATATAAAAAATAGAATATATTATATTTTATTATGCATAGTGTTGCATAGTACTGCATAGTGTGCATAGTGCAACATAGTAAAATCAAAATTTTTAAAATTTTCAATCGGCGAAACGCCCGTGAGTTCATTTCTCTGTGCACCCGTGATTTCTAAATTCTAAATAGTATCCTTCCATTCTCCTATAAATAGAATGCTCAGTTTAGAAAAGAAAATCATACCAGAATCAGAGAATTCTTCTTCTATAATATTGAGCGTATTTCTTTAGAGTTTAAGGAAGCTTTGAGTGTAGAAAAAAATAAAAATTTTCTTCAAGAATATATCCGCTATACCAGTCAGAACTGCTCTCTTTTTGAGGTAAGAGATATTATTTTTTTCATATTCACTTACGATATTATTTTTCGTATTCGTAAGATATTTTATTTCGTTCAATATTCGCAAGAAATATTATCTTCGTTTAATATTCGTAAGGAATATTATCTTCGTTCAATATTTGTAAGGAATATTATTTTTCGTTCAACAGTTGTAAGGGATGTTATTTTTGTTCAATATTCGTAAGAAATAATATATGTTCTTACATATTCTGTAGTATGTAAGTAATATTATTTCGTTTCATATTCCTAATTCTACACTTATGTTGATAAGTATTGCTTCTATACTCCTTGAAATTAGTGGAATATTCTTGAAATTTGCGCTTCATCTAGTATCATTTCAAAATAATATTTTCTTAACATTCTTGTTAAATTTTAAGTTTTTCATGCTGGAGTACTATTCATTGGTACTATTCATATGTACAACACTATTCATACATACGGTACTATTCATACGTATGACATTATTCACGAAGTACTATTCATGATGTACTATTCACGGAGTACTATTCAATGAGTACTATTCACCCAAAAAATTAATTTCTTTTCTGTCCAAATTATTTTTGATACATGAATATTATTCTTGAATTTTACACCAAAAAGCAGTATCATGTTGACAGTTTGGATATTTTTAAACTCTGGATAAATTTAAAGTCTTTAATGTTTATCCTTGATCTTGTTTGATTGAATTTTTATATCATTGTCATCATCCGCTTGCTTATATTATGATAAAAGTCATCTTTGACCCGTAGTGCATTGATGGACTATTGATTGGTATGATTATGACCATGGATTATTTGGTATAATCATGCCCTACAATGTTACAAATGATGTGGTAATAGTCTTCATTAGCCCGTAGTGCATTGATGGATATATGTTGGTATGATCATAACCATGCATTTTCTTCGCCCAAGGGTGAAAAGATGAATTATTGTTTGGCATGATCATGACCATTGGTGAAAATACGAATATCCTTAGGCCACGGTGCATGGATAATTCGTGGTTGTGATACTAATGAACATCCTTGGCCCATAGTGCATGGATAATTCAATGATGTGGATTAATTATTAATCTGTTTCTCAGCGATAAAATTGATGATAAACTTTTTAAATCATAGAAGATAGTAGATATCATGCTCTACTTGACTCTTCTAATGGATTGCTTGTTCCGCTGCAATTGTTGATCTAAAACTTGTTGTCTATTGTATTCTATCAGTTGTTATACTATTGAAGGCTAACGATAAGTTATTCTGCAATATCTTAGTCATAATATTTCTTAATGGGCTAGTTGAACTCACCCTTTTCTTTCACTGTTCTATTCAGGAAATGAGAATATAACTGGGACTAGTTGGGGAATGAATTGACGGTCCAAATGGTTGCTTTAGTAGTCCTCACTATTCTGTGAAATAGTGTGATAATAATTGTAATGAGATTGAATTTGAGTTTGGGTATTGTCTAGAAGAAAATATTCGTGTTAAAACTCTCGCTATGTTTTGTCGTAGTTTACACGACAGTTGTATAATGAAGTTTGTAATTGTACTCTGTACCATGTATTTGGCGACTCAAAATAGGTGATGTATACATATTTTGGGGGCGTCACATAAGAAGTCACTACTCAATAATTATTACAGTAATTATTGTTCAATATTTTATTTTATTGATTCAATAATAGCTACGTTGATATTTTTGATTCAATAATTGTCACTGCACAGTATTTTCCATTATCAGATCAATAATTTATATTATTTGAATAATATTATTAGGTAGCATTATTGGCAATGTCTAAGGAAGGTCTGTCTAGAAAAGGGGTTTGGTCACCTAATTGCGCGCCAGTAAGGAAAAATCCTTATCGAAAAGGCCCCTCTTTCCTGAGAACAACCTGGTTGTCAATATTGTGGTTCTGTAATATTATTTATGAATAATTAATTATTGATAAAAAAATGACAAGAAAATATTTATTTATGTGGATATAAATGATAGAATTAATGTTGAGGTGTTTTATCAGTATTTTATCGGAATGGAGAAATTTTTAGAAAAGTGAAATTGTTGAAAATTAATATTTTATCTATATTATTAAGAGTTGATATTTTCTTCGATAAAATAATTCATTCAAATATATTATTGTAATATTACATTATAAGTGTATGACGTAATAATATAATAATATAATAACGGTGATATTTTTACAATGAATGCACGATATATGAATAAATGAGGATGAAGAGAGCAAATTGGGTCCGCAGTATATTTGTTACAAAAAAACATGTTAAATATGTAGGTGGGCCCCATTTTTGACTGAAATTTGATTATAGCCTACAAGATCATTCGTATGTGGATTTTGATCATTTTTCATTCAGAATTTGGAAAAACTTTCTTCTACAAAGTTGTAGAAAATTAAATTTTATATGAAATGGACATAGGTTCATATTTTTCTGATAAACGGGCTATTTATTATGAATTATTGAAGTTTCTGAATTTATAAATGATTTAAAATATTTTTGGTGGAGATTTCTAGAAGGTGGGCCCCACACTTGTCCTTTTGCATGTTGTAAATGCTAGAATCTGATTTCAAAGTGGGCGTAGTAATTTTTTTTATAAATACTAATAGTTTATTAAATTTTCTGCTTTGGTGTTCTAAGCATTTTTCTATAAATAGGGTGCTTAGGTTAGAATTAAAAATTACACCAGAATCTAAAGTTTTCTCTCTATATAATAGCGAGCGTATTTTTGTGGGTATTTAGATATCTTGAGTATTTCTATACAGTGCAAGCTTTTTTCAGCATTATATCCGATATTTCAGCCAGAAGTACTATTCTTTTGAGGTAAGGGGTGTTATTTTTTTTGAGAAATGATATTATTTCTTTTAATATCATTATACCGAAATATTGATATGAATTTTATTGTGAAAATTTTACCTTTTCGTGTCGGGGTTACTATTCACGAATACAACACTATTCACGAATACGATACTATTCACAGAAAAATTAAGTTTTCTTTTCTTTATCCAAGTTGTCTATTATGGTTACTATTTTTGATTGTATCCATGTTTTGATCTTCATTCTTGAATTTTGCTCCATAATTATTTATTATGGAGTATTTTCGAACTTGGATAAACTAAAGTACGAATCCCTAATATTTGTCCTTTTATCTCACTAGATTCATTTTCTTTATTCCTAAATAGTGATATAACCAAATATCTTTGGTCTGTAGTGCAAAAATAAATGATTACTTGATGAATATCTTTGGCCTGTAGTGCAAAGATGAATAATTACTTGATGAATATCCTTGTCCTATAGTGCAAAGATGAACAGGTGTTGAGATGAACATGACTAAGTAGTGATACAAATGAATATCTTCGGCCCGTAGTGCAAAGATGAATATTTGGTTCAAGATGTATATTGATTGATGTCAAAGGGATAAAGTATTGATGATGGACTTTTAAATCACAGAAGATAGTAGAATTCATTCTCTACTTAACTCCTCTAATGAATTGTTATTTCCGCTGTGAATATATATTGACCTAAACTTACTGTCCATTATATTTTATCTGATTTATTGAAGGCTAACGATAATTTGTTTTTCCTTATCTTAGTCATAATATTCTTTACTGGGCTAGTTGAGCTCATCCTTTTCCTTTTTGTTCCATTTTTCTTCTTAAGAAGCGAGAATATAGTGGGAACTAGTCGGAGTGTAGAGGCAGTTGTTTTAGTAGTCCTCACTATTTGTAAAAAAAGTGTATCAATAATTGTAATGATGACTTTATTTGAGTTTGGATATTGTCTAGGAGACAATATTTGTATTAAAACTCATAGCACATATGTGTTGTCGTATTTTACACAACAATTGTAATAATGAAGTTGTAGTTATTTTCTGTACCATGTATTTGGCAACTCAAAATGGGTTGTGTGAACCTATTTTGGGGGCGTCACAGAAGAACACACCCAATCCTCTCCTAGAACTCCATATAGATCTCCACAAACCCCAAGCAATAGGACAATGTATAAATAAATGAGCATATGTCTCATTACTCTACCTGCACATTAAACAAATGTCCAAAGATAGAACCTTGTATGACCTGCGACCTTGATAAAGGTTATTAGTATTTAATCTTTGTAAAACCACAGACCACACAAAAGCCTGGATTTTGAAAGGGGCCTGGCTTTCCAAATGTATGAAACCAATGGAAATGGATGAGGAACAATAGAGAATTTAACAGAATGGTGTGTTTCTTAAATTTTAATTAGTTGAGAAGGTTAATTACATATTTTTAAAATTTAGTCTTATAATGCTTAAAAGTGGACAACCACAATGGGGAATACCCCTTTTTGTCCATCGTAATTTGATGATAACCAGCCCTTGAGTCTAATTTTGAAAAAACCTTAGCTTGGACTAACTCATCATGTAATTCTTCAATAAGCGGAATAGGAAACTTGTTCTTGATATGAATTGAGTTGTCTATAATCTACACAAAACCTCAAAGTTCCATCCTTCTTTTTGACCAAGAGAATGGGAGATGCAAAAGGGGAATTACTGGGTCTAATGAACCCATATGATAGCATTTCAGCCACTAATTTCTTAATTCCATTCTTTTGATCATATGAGTTTCTATAGGGCCTGATGGAGAAAGGTGTTGAATTAGGTTTGAGGTCTATGTGATGATCTAAGAACCTTTTTAGTGGAAGGGAAGTAGGCTCAACAAAGACATCATCATATTATTTTAATAGGGAAGCCAACTTAGAGTCGTGCATTTTGTTGCGATTTCTCTTGTAAAAAATTTACTTGAGAATTAGAAATTAGAATCAAAAGAAGGATGTAAGATAACTGAATATAACAATACCAACATGTCATGTTGGTCTCTAAAAGATTTTTTCATTGCTTCCCCGATCATCATCTTAAGAAATAAACCATTGCCTTGAGGTTAACCCTTGAGAGTTATCTTTTTTCCATCTCTCTTAAACACCATTACTACAGGCCCAAATTGTATCAACCATTGAACTCCTAGCACAACATCATCCCCCTAACTCCTAAGGGAAGATTTCTAATTTCAGTTTCAAACTCTTTCTCCATTCTGTACATTTTCCAGCACTTACTGACTTCCATTTGCTACTGAAACCACCATAGCCTTAGTAGGCTCTTGTGCACAACCTAGCCTAGTTGCAGCATGTGGATCAAAGAAATTGTGAATGCTACCCCCATCGATGAGTATAGTGAAAGACTGCCTCTTCACCCATCCTCTGACCTTTAAGCTATTATTCTTTTGATTTCCCATGAGTGCATTAACAGAGATCTCCATTTCTGTCTTGTCCCCTTCCAACAACTCACTGTAATCCTCTGAGTCTTCATCAAATATTGGTTGTCCTTTATACTCATTCCTGTCCATTTCTTCATCTCCTACCAACATAAAATTTTGAGGATTCTTGCATGTATGCCCTAAAGTATACTTCTCATCATAGAAATAACATAATCCTCTGGCCCTTCTCTCTTTCGGTTGCGGTAATTCTTCTTGGACATGCATTTGAACCCGTAGATGTAGTTTTGGAAAACAACTTAGAAGTTGCAGTATTGGTTCCATTTGGCCTATTAAGAATGAAATTGGTAGAATATGATGGAGAATATTTAGTATATATGGCTGAATGTCACTTCTGTCCTTCCAAGTTGTCACCCACTTTTAAAGTTGTCCCTAAAGTTCAATTTTCATCAATTATGTCCTTAAAGTGACATTTTTTGTCGATTCCATTCTTTTTATCCGATTTGACTGTAACCCGACCAAAAATTGATCCCATCCGACCCATTTTGACCCAACCCATTTTAATAAGGGCAAATATGTCTTTACCATTATTATATGTATTCTTAATATTAGAAATTTTCAAAACAAAAACTAAAAATAGAAATTAAAATACAAAAATAGTAAAAGATAAATAAAAAAACTAATTTAATATTTTTTAAAAAGAAATTAAAAAGTTTTAAAAAAAATTATAATCTTCAGGAAAATAAATTAGAAAATTTTATTTTTTAAAAAATGAATAAAGTTTCATAAAATATAGATTCAAAAAAAATTTAAGTTTAAAATTTTAATTATTTTTATGAAAATTTACACATCTTTTAAAAAATAAATTTTTTAAATTTTGCTTCATTAAAATTAAGTTTTTTTATGTACTTTATTTTATGGACGACTTTAAAAATGGGTTGTAACTTTGAGAGGCAAAAGTGGCATTCAGCCTATATAGATTTGGGTTCCATAATCCTTCAGCTTGCACTAGTCATTTTACTCTCATATATATTTGCTTGCTTGTATGCTTGAGTGAGAGAAGTGGGCTCTAAAAACTTCAACATTTTTTCGGTAGTGTCCTTCAAGCCACTGATAAATTTGGATACAAAGTATTCCTCGGTCAACATAGGAAATTGAGTTAAAACCAGTCCCCTCAACTCTTCATATTGTCACCATAATCTACCATGCTACTGGTTTGGTTCAATTGCTTGAAATCATCCCAAATGTCCTCATGCCCAACCAAAGCAAACCTCACAATCAAATCAGTAGTGAAAGTTTGCCATGTAATCATTCCTCTTCCCACAATATATGATTTGTACCAATTCTTTGCAGTACCTGTGCATATGCATTACAGCAATTTAAACTTTCTTGACCTCACTTATTCCATAAATATCAAATATCAAAGTATTCCTTGCAAAAACGAAGTTATTAGGGTCTGCAACTTCTTCAAATTGTGGAAATGTCAATTTCAAATGTTTCAAGTCATCACCCCTTCTGTTGAAATCAATCCCATCATTTCTTCTGTTTCTCTCTTGATCTACCTGATTTAGGAATGAAAATTCCTTCCCCATTTCTCCTTCTGTTATCTTCACCATTCCTTCCAATAGGATTTCTAAATTCACGTTTCTCATTCAAATTTTCTTCCTCATTAAGGTTGTGCATTTCTCTTATCATCCTTGGAATATCATTACATAATTTGTCCACCTTTTCTTCCAAGGATTAATATTTCTCCATTGTGAACTGCCTAAAATTTAAAAAGTCCTCTTGTAATAACACTTGAGATCTAGAAGTTTATTACATAACTTGTTGCCAACATTTTAATTTGCAGAAGATTTGAACAGAATTGAAGTGTAAAGGAAGTAGATTGGCTTGAAAATTTATGAAAGCATAATGAATAAGGTCACAAATCGCTCTCATACCAACTTGTCACAATCTAAATTTGTGATTTGTTTTATAAAACTGAATTTAATTGACGAAGAAAAGAACAAGAAGTAGTGTGAATAAGGACAAGATTTAGAGAAAGATAGATAGATTTAGAGAAAGAAAAGTAGAATAAAGAGGAAATTAGTGAGAACTGCAGAATATCCATTAGGACAGGAATCAGAAAATACAAGTTATCCATACATCCACATTCTAACTGTTGTTAAAATAATTTAAAACATAATTGCTAATAACGGCAAAAATGACAAATACCACTATAGTTGTCACATTTTCAGCATTTGATCACTAAACTCTAAAAATATGTAATTAGGCCATTGAACGAATTAAAAATTTAAAATTGCACAATTCTATTAAATTGATTAAACAGATGTTAAATTCAAGTGCATATATTCATACAATGCAACAAGGAAAAAAAAGGCATTTATTGAATTGGTCAATCCCATGTGAATTTGGTCCATTTGGCAGCCACGTGAGAATTGAAAAAAGAAAAATAAACTTTGACTTTCTTTCTTCTTTAACTTTTCTTTCTCTCTCTTCTTTACGTTCGTTCTTCATCTAGGTTTAAAGCCTTTATCTCACCATTTTTTACCACTCAGAACCCAAATCTATGATCTTCTTCCTCGTATTCCCATATAATTAATTTGGAAAAAGTTAGATTTTCAATTTGGGATGAATGATTTCAAGGAAGGATAAGCTCTGCCCTGCCAATAAACTCTTGATACTATCCAACCTTGATTCTCAACATCATATCCTTATAGAGATTAACTAGCTGAAAACAAACTACTTGATTTAAAAAACACAAATATCAAAGCTTATTTCTTTAGAGGTTCAAATAAGGTCCTTGGAATGCAAATGGGTGAAGACTGATGAATATATATATACATATACATATATATATATATATACACACACAATAAGGCTCACAAATGGACTGTTCGTAAACAAACATTCTAGCTAATCACAGACAGTCTTAGTTGGCAATCACTTTTTCACTTCATACCTCAACTCGAAGCTCATACTATTTATAGCTCATATTAAAGTATCTTTAAAATATAGTCATTTCATTTTTTACATGTATATATAAAACAACATTTTTCAGCTTCTTAGATACCATCCATTAAAGTATTTTTCGCTGCATTCTCTCTTCTCTCTTCCCTCTCCATACCAGGCATTCTCTCCTCTCTCTGCATACCAGTAAAAAATAAAATAAAATAATAAAAACTAATTATTAATTTCAACACAATTTACAAATTATCAATTAAATACATCAATCCAAAAATTGAGAATTTCAATTACAGTGGCCAAGAAAACATAATTCTAGTGAATTAACAACCTTGGTTAACTAAACACAACTTCAATAGCCATTACAGATTCAAATAAAAAAATAAAAATAGTTGTCAATCAAGTAGATGAATAATTTTGGCCATCGTCTTCACTTGTATTTGAATTGGAATCTTCATAGCATACGGATAACCTACAAAAAGTTCAATAAAATCATATTAAATAAAAAATATGTTCATAATTTTGCCAAAATCAAATTAAAATGATAAAGCAAAAATAAAAAGATTTGTTACCTGAGTTGAAGCATTGGACAATTTCTTTTATCATGTGTTTGTCCAATTTTTCCACATCCATGACACATTCTCGATTTCTATTTTTTTGGCCTCCTTAATGCTCTTTTCTTTTCCTCCTTTGAGCCTTTTTCCGCACCCCTTTGCCCGCACTTGGCTCGGTTCTTGAAGCATATGTTCATATGTTGAACCTAATTTCACTGAACTAAGTATATCAAGACCAATTTTTCACCGAAAACTCCTACACTTTTATCACCATTATTCAATATATTAATTTTCTCAAGTGCATTACTTAAAGCATCCTTATATATCTTAGTTCCTTCCACAGTTACAAGTGCCTTATCAACAACTTCCAAAGATTCTTGAACCAATTGACTCTGCAACATGAGATATAATTTGTCATCATTTATCTTCATTCATGCACCATCTCTAATATTCCCACATTTTGCAGATTGTGTCCATCTCTTTAATATTTACTTATTTGGAAGTTTCTCTAGATAATGAAACTTGTTCAAATAAGCTAAAAGATGCCTACAAGGAATTCCAACGCTCTCAAATTTTTTACAACTACATGAAGCATAATCCAAGTCATTTTCATAAACAATCTCCCTCATTTTATACTTATCATCATTTTTTAATATTATACACATAATGATTATCATAATCTCCAATAAGCTGGAATCTATAATTCAAGAAGCTCCCCCACAACTCATCTTAAAAATTATAAAATAATTCACGTGTAAATATCAACCATTTGTAACAAAAAAGAGTGGAACATTTTCACCTTAGGCTTTTCATTCATGTCTTTATTGTCGGTATTTAATTCTTCATGACGTTGGTGTGCAAGACCCCTACAAAACTGAATCATAAAATCCACCAATGAATTTCTTTTGTTAACATATGTCTTGAAGAATGCATGAGTGCCCTCAGCTCGTTGGCTACTTGACATACCGGCCGAGAAAACATGATTAACGTATGCAGGCAACCATCTTGACCGAATTTCAAACATTGACTTTAGCCATTTATTCTCATTCAACCAACATATGAGAACAAGACCCAACCACCTAGAGTGAAAATCTTCCGTACTTTTTGATTTCCATATACAATCTGAAAATTCCCTATAGTATTGAGAATATTTTACCGAATCTAACTTCTCAAAAAATTTTGTCAAGATGTGCCGACCACAATACCTATGATAAATACTTGGAAGAGTTTCAAAACTAGCTTTCGCCATCGCTTGATCTTGATCAGTGATAATCATCTTTGGAGCATCACCTGACATAGATTCTAAGAATTGATTGAAAAGCCAAACAAAAGAATCTACATTCTCATCAGATAAGAAAGCACAAGCATAGACAATGGTCTGCCCATGATTATTAACCCCCAACAATGGTGCAAAAATCATTCCATGCTGATTGGTATTGTATGTAGTATCAAATATCACCACATCACCATAAAAGTTATAAACCCGTCTAAAATTTCTATTTACCCAAAAACAACAAGTAATACAATTTTCATCTGACTCAATTTGAAATATGAAAGAAGAATTCTTGATCTGTTCTAATTTAAAATACTCAACCAACATACCACCATCATGCCCCTGCATCTCATTACTTTTATCCCTCTCATAATTATATAAATATTTTTTCTTACATCATATGTTTTCTAACCCCCCCTGCTTGAACTCCCAAAAAAATATATTGTGGTGGTATATTTATCATTCCAAGTTGTTGCGCTAAGCATTTTTGGGCATTAGAAACATTGCGGTGAGATCTTAAAAGATGGACTTTTCTTGGGGTGGACAATGCGTGACTATGCCCTTCAATAAATACACTCACAACAAAAAAATAGATTTTGATTTCAAAAAAGCAAGTTTAGCTTTGCAATTCTCTTTCACATTCCCCTGACGCCTTTATGTATCAGTATCTGCTGCTATTGAACCCCGTCCTTCCTTAAAACAAACATATTCCTTCCTTATGATTTCTTCACTCCCTCCCCCTTTATTCCTTTGGTTCCAACTTCGAATACTAAATTTGGCCTATTTTTCATATGCATTGTAAATTTTTTGGCATCCTCTAATGTTTCAAATTGTTGTCCTTTTTTGGGCTTTAGCTCAAGTCTTACTTGAGGATTGTAAATGGAATTTGACTCTTCTAACCCATTATCTGCTTGAAACTATATCATCGCCGCACTCTCCTACATTCAAATCAACATTGTCATAACTCCCAAACTCTTAAGTCCACAGTGGACGTTTCAACAATCTGTAAATATACAAAAATTATGCAAAAAATTATTCACATAGGAAAAAGATAATTAAGTATTAAAAGTCCCAATTTAAAAAATGATGTACATATATGTACTAAATCAGACATGCTAAACCCCTCATTGTTCCCCTGCTAATTAAAATTCAGAAGTGCAAGAAGGTTGTTAAAGTAACAAGCCACAATTCAATAACCCAATAATTGTACAATTCGGACCCATTTCGCATAACTTACAAAAGATGGGGATAGAGTTAAAAAATCCAAGAACCTACGTGAAGATAGCGAATATACAATTAGAACCGACTTTAATCGATAAAGTTAAAGCTGCTCAAGTTACAGACTCAGAGCTGATGAATGTGAAGAAGAAGGTTCAAGAAGGCGTTATTTTAGAAGCATGAATCGACGAAGCGAGGAAATCTCAACCCTAGATTTTATTGGTCTATTTGAAATCCTCGATCGAGTAGAAACTATGGCATATAGACTCGCCTTATCGCTAAGTATGTCGCATGTTCATAACGTTTTTTACGTATCTATGTTACGTAAATATGTGGATGACCCGAACAACATAATTGAAATAAAACTAGACGAGATAGCAGAAGATTTAACTTATGAGGAGATACCTGTTAAAATCTTAGATAAAAAAGAATATATTCTACGCTCAAAGGTTATACCTCAACAGTTAGAATCTGAAATGAAAACAAGGGATTCTCATCTCTTCAAACTACCAGGTACGTAAATTTCGAGGGCGAAATTTCATAAGTAGGGGACATTGTAAGACTCTGAATTTTATGAAATAAAAGTATTCAATTTTTTATAATTATTATTCTATCTATTAAATGGTTAAATTGATAAAAGGTTAAAGTTAACGGTGATATTTGAAAGTTTTACAAAGTAACCAAGTGGTTATAAAATATTCATTGTGTCGGGGAATATTCGTTTGGTCGGAGAATATTCTTTTTATCGGGGAATGTCCGAACGACGACATAATCATTTGTGGATCCCACAACGGAATTACTATCGGAGTTAGAAAATGACATAAATAACTTTTTATGAAAATAACGACAAAAGTTTTACCATTAACTGTTAAAATACCCGGTGATAAAATTACAGTAATACACGTGGTTGCATAGTAGCACACGGTATTAATTATTGATACTTACGTGAGAAGTCACTCAATTATACTCGATTATTGCTACAATAATTGCTGCATAGTATCTCATGTTATTTGATTCAATTATTATCATAATATTTTATATTTTTAAATCAATAATTGAGATGACAAAGTTATTTATATTATTATTTGCATTATTGACGATGTCTAGAAAGTTCTGTCAAGAAAAGGGGTTTGGTCACCTAATTACGTGTCAATATGGAGAAATCTTTATTGGAAAGCCCCCTCTTTCCTGGGAATGATCTGGTTGTTAAATATTACGAGTTATAATAATGATGATAAATGTTGTTAAAAATATAGAGATAAATAGACGGGATTTTTATGAAGTCTTTGTTGTAAATTTTGCTTATTATATGGACTCTCATTTATCCATTTTCCAAAATAATCGGTAGAAGGCTATTCAATATATATATATATATATATATATATATATATATAACTATTATATATTTATATATAATAAAGGGTGGGGGCCCACGAATGGGATGATAATGGGGGGGGGAGTTGTATTGTCACGAGAGGGAGTTAAATTATTATTAATATTATAATAATAATAATATTAATAATAATAAGTTTTATTTTATATAAAAAAATAGAATATATTATATTTTATTATACATAGTGTTGCATAGTACTGCATAGTGTGCATAGTGCAACATAGTAAAATCAAAATTTTTAAAATTTTCAAACGGCGAAACGCCCATGAGTTCATTTCTCTGTGCACCCGTGATTTCTAAATTCTAAATAGTATCATTCCATTCTCCTATAAATAGGATGCTCAGTGTAGAAAAGAAAATCATACCAAAATCAGAGAATTCTTCTTCTATAATATTGAGCGTATTTCTTTAGAGTTTAAGGAAGCTTTGAGTGTAGAAAACAATGAAAATTTTCTTCAAGAATATATCCGCTATACCAGTCAGAACTGCTCTCTTTTTGAGGTAAGGGGGCATTATTTATTTCATATTCACTTACGATATTATTTTTCATATTTGTAAGATATTTTATTTCGTTCAATATTCGCAAGAAATATTATCTTCGTTTAATATTCGTAAGGAATATTATCTTCGTTCAATATTTGTAAGAAATATTATTTTTCGTTCAACAGTTGTAAGGGATGTTATTTTTTTTCAATATTCATAATAAATAATATATATTCTTACATATTCTGCAGTATGTAAGTAATATTATTTCGTTTCATATTCCTAATTCTACACTTATGTTGATAAGTATTGCTTCTGTACTCCTTGAAATTAGTGGAATATTCTTGAAATTTGCGCTTCATCTAGTATCATTTCACAATAATATTTTTTTGAACATTCTTGTTAAATTTTAAGTTTTTCATGCTGGAGTACTATTCATGGGTACTATTTATATGTACAACACTATTCATACGTACGGTACTATTTATACGTATGACATTATTCACAAAGTACTATTCATGATGTACTATTTACGGGGTACTATTCACGGGGTATTATTCACTGAGTACTATTCACCCAAAAAAGTAATTTCTTTTCTGTCTAAATTATTTTTGATACATGAATATTATTCTTGAATTTTACTCCAAAAAGCAGTATCATGTTGACAGTTTGGATATTTTTAAACTCTGGATAAATTTAAAGTCTTTAATGTTTATCCTTAATCTCGTTTAATTGAATTTTTATATCATTGTCATCATCCGCTTGCTTATATTATGATAAAAGTCATCTTTGGCCCGTAATGCATTGATGGGCTATTGATTGGTATGATTATGACCATGGATTATTTGGTATAATTATGACCTATAATGTTACAAATGATATGGTAATAGTCTTCATTGGCCCGTAGTGCATTGATGGAAATATGTTGGTATGATCATAACCATGCATTTTCTTCGCCCAAGGGTGAAAAGATGAATTGTTGTTTGGCATGGTCATGACCATTGGTGAAAATATGAATATCCTTAGGTCGTAATGCATGGATAATTCGTGGTTGTGATACTAATGAATATCCTTGGCCCATAGTGCATGGATAATTCAGTGATGTAAATTAATTATTAATCTGTTTCTCAGCGATAAAATTGATGATAAACTTTTTAAATCATAGAATATAGTAGATATCATGCTCTACTTGACTCTTCTAATGGATTGCTTGTTCCGCTGCAATTATTGATCTAAAACTTGTTGTCTATTGTATTCTATCAGTTGTTATACTGTTGAAGGCTATCGATAATTTATTCTGCAATATCTTAGTCATAATATTTCTTACTGGGCTAGTTGAGCTCACCCTTTTCTTTCACTGTTCTCTTCGGGAAATGAGAATATAACTGGGACTAGTTGGGGAATGAATTGACGGTCCAAATGGTTGCTTTAGTAGTCCTCACTATTCTGTGAAATAGTGTGATAATAATTGTAAAGAGATTGAATTTGAGTTTGGGTATTGTCTAGAAGAAAATATTTGTGTTAAAACTCTCAGCTATGTTTTGTCGTAGTTTACACGACAGTTGTATAATGAAGTTTGTAATTATACTCTGTACCATGTATTTGACAACTCAGAATAGGCGATGTATACCTATTTTGGGGGCGTCACATAAGAAGTCACTACTCAATAATTGTTACAGTAATTATTGTTCAATATTTTATTTTATTGATTCAATAATAGCTACGTTGATATTTTTGATTCAATAATTGTCACTGCACAGTATTTCCCATTATCAGATCAATAATTTATATTATTTGAATAATATTATTAGGTAGCATTATTGGCAATGTCTAAGGAAGGTCTGTCTATGAAAGGGGTTTGGTCACCTAATTGCGCGCTAGTAAGGAGAAATTCTTATCGAAAAGGCCCCTCTTTCCTGAGAACAACCTAGTTGTCAATATTGTGGTTCTGTAATATTATTTGTGAATAATTAATTATTGATAAAAAATGATAAGAAAATATTTATTTATGTGGATATAAAGGAAGGAATTAATACTGAGGTTTTTTATCAGTATTTTATCGGAATGGAGAAATTTTTAGAAAAGTGAAATTGTTGAAAATTAATATTTTATCTATATTATTAAGAGTTGATATTTTCTTCGATAAAATAATTCATTCAAATATATTATTGTAATATTACATTATAAGTGTATGATGTAATAATATAATAATATAATAACGGTGATATTTTTACAATGAATGCACGATATATGAATAAATGAGGATGAAGAGAGCAAATTGGGTCCGCAGTAATTTGTTACAAAAAACATGTTAAATATGTAGGTGGGCCCCATTTTTGACTGAAATTTGATTATAGCCTGCAAGATCATTCGTATGTGGATGTTGATCATTTTTCATTCAGAATTTGGAAAAACTTTCTTCTACAAAATTGTAGAAAATTAAATTTTATATGCAATGGACATAGGTTCATATTTTTCTGATAAACGGTCTATTTACTATGAATTATTGTTGTTTTTGAATATATAAATGATTTAAAATATCTTTGGTGGAGATTTCTAGAAGGTGGGCCCCACACTTGTCCTTTTGCGTGTTGTAAATGCTGGAATCTGATTTCAAAGTGGGGCGTAGGAATTTTTTTATAAATAATAATAGTTTATTAAATTTTCTGCTTTGGTGTTCTAAGCATTTTTTCAATAAATAGGGTGCTTAGGTTAAAATTAAAAATTACACCAGAATCTAAAGTTTTCTCTCTATATAATAGCGAGCGTATTTTTGTGAGTATTTAGATATCTTGAGTATTTCTATACAGTGCAAACTTTTTTCAGCATTATATCCGATATTTCAGCCAGAAGTACTATTCTTTTGAGGTAAGGGGTGTTATTTTTTTCAGAAATGATATTGTTTCTTTTAATATCATTATACCGAAATATTGATATGAATTTTATTGTGAAAATTTTACCTTTTCGTGTCAGTGTTACAATTCATGTATACGACACTATTCACGAATACGATACTATTCACGAATACGACACTATTCACAAAAAAATTAAGTTTTCTTTTCTTTATCTAATTTGTCTATTATGGTTACTATTTTTGATTGTATCCATGTTTTGATCTTCATTCTTGAATTTTGCTCAATAATTATTTATTATGGAGTATTTTTGAACTTGGATAAACTAAAGTATGAATCCCTAATACTTGTCCTTTTATCTCACTGGATTCATTTTCTTTATTCCTAAATAGTGATATAACCAAATATCTTTGGTCTGTAGTGCAAAGATAAATGATTACTTGATGAATATCTTTGGCCTGTAGTGCAAAGATGAATAATTACTTGATGAATATCCTTGTCCCATAGTGCAAAGATGGACAGGTGTTGAGATGAACATGTCTAACTAGTGATACAAAAGAATATCTTCAGCCCGTAGTGCAAAGATGAATATTTGGTTCAAGATGTATATTAATTGATGTCAAAGGGATAAAGTATTGATGATGAACTTTTAAATCACAGAAGATAGTAGAATTCATTCTCTACTTAACTCCTCTAATGAATTGTTATTTCCGCTGTGAATATATATTGACCTAAACTTACTGTCCATTATATTTTATCTGATTTATTGAAGGCTAACGATAATTTGTTTTTCATTGTCTTAGTCATAATATTCTTTACTGGACTAGTTGAGCTCATCCTTTTCCTTTTTGTTCCATTTTTCTTCTTAAGAAGCGAGAATATAGTGGGAACTAGTCGGGGTGTAGAGGCAGTTGTTTTAGTAGTCCTCACTATTTGTAAAATAGTGTATCAATAATTGTAATGATGACTTTATTTGAGTTTGGATATTGTCTAGAAGACAATATTTGTATTAAAACTCATAGCATATGTGTTGTCGTATTTTGCACGACAATTGTAATAATGAAGTTGTAGTTATTTTCTGTACCATGTATTTGGCAACTCAAAATGGGTTGTGTGAACCTATTTTGGGGGAGTCACAGCAGAACACACCCAATCCTCTCCTAGCACTCCATAGAGAGCTCCACAAACCCCAAGCAATAGGACAATGCATAAATAAATGAGCATATGTCTCATTACTCTACCTTCACATTAAACAAATGTCCGAAGATAGAACATTGTATGACCTGCGACCTTGATAAAGATTATTAGTATTTAATCTTTGTAAAACCACAGACCACACAAAAGCCTAGATTTTGAAAGGGACCTGGCTTTCCAAATGTATGAAACCATTGGAAATGGATGAGGAACAATAGAGAATATAACAGAATGGTGTGATTCTTAAATTTTAATTAGTTGAGAAGGTTAATTACATATTTTTAAAATTTAGTGTTGTAATGCTTAAAAGTGTACAACCACAATGGGGAATACCCCTTTTGCCCATCGTAATTTGATGATAACCAGCCCTTGAGTCCAATTTTGAAAAAAAACTTAGCTTGGACTAACTCATCATGTAATTCTTCAATAAGTGAAATAGGAAACTAGTTCTTGATATGAATTGAGTTGTCTATAATCTACACAAAATCTCAAAGTTCCATCCTTCTTTTTGACCAAGAGAATGGGAGATGCAAAAGGGGAATTACTGGGTCTAATGACCCCAGATGATAGCATTTCAGCCACTAATTTCTTAATTTCATTCTTTTGATCATATGAGTATCTATAGGGCCTGATGGAGAAAGCTGTTGAAATAGGTTTGAGGTCTATGTGATGATCTACGAACCTTTTTAGTGGAAGGCTCAACAAAGACATTATCATATTATTTTAATAGGGAAGCCAACTTAGAGTCGTGCATTTTGTTGTGATTTCTCTTGTAAAAAATTTACTTGAGCATTAGAAATTAGAATCAGAAGAAGGATGTAAGATAACTGAATATAACAATACAATCATGTCATGTTGGTCTCTAAAAGATTTTGTCATTGCTTCCCCGGTCATCATCTTAAGACATAAACCATTGCCTTGAGGTTAACCCTTGAGAGTTATCTTTTTTCCATCTCTCTTAAACACCATTACTATAGGCCCAAATTGTATCAACCATTGAACTCCTAGCACAACATCATCCCCCTAATTCCTAAGGGAAGATTTCTAATTTCAGTTTCAAACTCTTTCTCCATTCTGTACATTTTCCAGCACTTACTGACTTCAATGTGCTACTGAAACCACCATAGCCTTAGTAGGCTCTTGTGCACAACCTAGCCTAGTTGCAGCATGTGGATCAAAGAAATTGTGAATGCTACCCCCATCGATGAGTATAGTGAAAGACTGCCTCTTCACCCATCCTCTGACCTTTATGCTATTATTCTTTTGATTTCCCATGAGTGCATTAACAGAGATCTCCATTTCTGTCTTGTCCCCTTCCAACAACTCATTGTAATCCTCTGAGTCTTCATCAAATATTGGTTGTCCTTTATACTCATTCCTGTCCATTTCTTCATCTCCTACCAACATAAAATTTTGAGGATTCTTGCATGTATGCCCTAAAGTATACTTCTCATCATAGAAATAACATAATCCTCTGGCCCTTCTCTCTTTCGGTTGCTGTAATTCTTCTTAGACATGCATTTGAACTCGTAGATGTAGTCTTGGAAAACAACTTAGAAGTTGTAGTATTGGTTCCATTTGGCCTATTAGGAATGAAATTGGTAGAATATGATGGAGAATATTTAGTATATATGGCTGAATGTCACTTCTGTCCCTCCAAGTTGTCACCCACTTTTAAAGTTGTCACTAAAGTTCAATTTTCATCAATTAGGTTCTTAAAGTGACATTTTTTGTCGATTCCATTCTTTTTATCCGATTTGACTGTAACCCGACCAAAAATTGATCCCATCCGGCCCATTTTGGCCCAACCCATTTTAATAAGGGCAAATATGTCGTTACCATTATTATATGTATTCTTAATATTAGAAATTTTCAAAACAAAAACTAAAAATAGAAATTAAAATACAAAAATAGTAAAAGATAAATAAAAAAAATTAATTTAATATTTTTTTAAAAATAAATTAAAAATTTTTAAAAATAATTATAATCTTCCGAAAAATAAATTAGAAAATTTTATTTTTTAAAAAATGAAAAAAGTTTCATAAAATATAGATTCAAAAAAAATTAAAGTTTAAAATTTTAATTATTTTTATGAAAATTTACACATCTTTTAAAAAATTAATTTTTTAGATTTTGCTTCATGAAAATTAAGTTTTTTTATGTTCTTTATTTTATAAAACTTTACTCGCTTTTCTTAAAAATGAAAAATTTTCTAATTTTTTCCCTAAAAATAATAATAATTGTAATTTTTTTAATATTTGAAACTATTTTTTATTTATCTTTTATTGTTTTTGTATTTTAATTTCTATTTTTACTTTTTGTTTTTACAATTTTTAATATTAAGAATACACAAAGACATAAAAAAAAATTCTTCTGAAAATAAAATTTTACATACAAAATGATAAAAAAGCTACTTTTTTTTAAAATAAAATTTTATTTTCTTGTTTAATTTTTTTGAATCTATATTTCATGAAATTTTACGCACAATTAGTGAAATTGAATTAGAAATAATAATTTATTTTAAAACTTTTTAGTTTTAATGTCAAACTGTGCAGGGTTGGGTCAAAATTTGGTCAGGTTACAATCTAATTGGGTAAAAAGAACGTAATCGATAAAAAATGTCAATTAAAGGACTTAATTGACGAAAAATAAATTTTATGGACGACTTTAAAAATGGGTTGTAACTTTGAGAGGAAAAAGTGACATTCAGCCTATATAGATTTGGGTTCCATATATATTTGCACTAGTCATTGAACTCTCATATATATTTGCTTGCTTGTATGCTTGAGTGAGAGAAGTGGGCTCTAAAAACTTCAACATTTTTTCGGTAGTGTCCTTCAAGCCACTGATATATTTGGATACAATGTACTCCTCGGTCAACATAGGAAATTGAGTTAAAACCAGTCCCCTCAACTCTTCAAATTGTCACCATAATCTACCATGCTACTGGTTTGGTTCAATTGCTTGAAATTATCCCAAATGTCCTCATGCCCAACCAAAGCAAACCTCACAATCAAATCAGTAGTGAAAGTTTGCCATGTAATCATTCCTCTTCCCATAATATATGATTTGTACCAATTCTTTGCAGTACTTGTGCATATGCATTGCAACGATTTAAACTTTCTTGACCTCACTTATTCCATAAATATCAAATATCAAAGTATTCCTTGTAAAAACGAAGTTATTAGGGTCTGCAGCTTCTTCAAATTGTGGAAATGTCAATTTCAAATGTTTCAAGTCATCACCCCTTCTGTTGAAATCAATCCCATTATTTCTTCTATTTCTCTCTTGATCTACTTGATTTAGGAATAAAAATTCCATCCCCATTTCTCCTTCCGTTATCTTCACCATTCCTTCCAATAGGATTTCTAAATTCACGTTGCTCATTCAAATTTTCTTCCTCATTAAGGTTGTGCATTTCTCTTATCATCCTTGGAATATCATTACACAATTTGTCCACCTTTTCTTCCAAGGATTAATATTTCTCCATTGTGAACTGCCTTAAATTTAGAAAGTCCTCTCGTAATAACACTTGAGATCTAGAAGTTTATTCCATAACTTGTTGCCAAAATTTTAATTTGCAGAAGATTAGAATAGAATTGAAGTGTAAAGGAAGTAGATTGGCTTGAAAATTTATGAAAGCATGATGAATAAGGTCGCAAATCGCTCTCATACCAACTTGTCACAATCTAAATTTGTGATTTGTTTTATAAAACTGAATTTAATTGACGAAGAAAAGAACAAGAAGTAGTGAGAATAAGGACAAGATTTAGAGAAAGATAAATAGATTTAGAGAAAGAAAAATAGAATAAAGAGGAAATTAGTGAGAACTATAGAATATTCATTAGGACAGGAATCAGAAAATACAAGTTATCCATACATCCACATTCTAACTGTTGTTAAAATAATTTAAAACATAATTGCTAATAACGGCAAAAATGACAAATACCACTATAGTTGTCACATTTTCAGCATTTGATCACTAAACTCTAAAAATATGTAATTAGGCCATTGAACGAATTAAAAATTTAAAATTGCACAATTCTGTTAAATTGATTAAACAGATGTTAAATTGAAGTGCATATATTCATACATGGCAACAAGGAAAAAAGGAAAAAAAATCATTTATTGAATTGGTCAATCCCATGTAAATTTGGTCCATTTGGCAGCCACGTGATCAGAATTGAAAAAAGAAAAATAAACTTTGACTTTCTTTCTTCTTTAACTTTTCTTTCTCTCTCTTCTTTACGTTCGTTCTTCATCTAGGTTTAAAGCCTTTATCTCACCATTTTTTACCACTCAGAACCCAAATCTATGATCTTCTTCCTCGTATTCCCATATAATTAATTTGGAAAAAGTTAGATTTTCAATTTGGGATGAATGATTTCAAGGAAGGATAAGCTCTGCCCTGCCAATAAACTCTTGATACTATCCAACCTTAATTCTCAACATCATATCCTTATAGAGATTAACTAGCTGAAAACAAACTACTTGATTTAAAAAACACAAATATCAAAGCTTATTTCTTTAGAGGTTCAAATAAGGTCCTTGGAATGCAAATGGGTGAAGACTGATGAATATATATATACATATACATATATATATATATATATATACACACACACAATAAGGCTCACAAATGGACTGTTCGTAAACGAACATTCTAGCTAATCACAGACAGTCTTAGCTGGCAATCACTTTTTCACTTCATACCTCAACTCGAAGCTCATACTATTTATAGCTCATATTAAAGTATCTTTAAAATATAGTCATTTCATTTTTTACATGTATATATAAAACAACATTTTTTAGCTTCTTAGATACCATCCATTAAAGTATTTTTTGTTGCATTCTCTCTTCTCTCTTCCCTCTCCATACCAGGCATTCTCTCCTCTCTCTGCATACCAGTAAAAAATAAAATAAAATAATAAAAACTAATTATTAATTTCAACACAATTTACAAATTATCAATTAAATACATCAATCCAAAAATTAAGAATTTCAATTACATTGGCCAAGAAAACATAATTCTAGTGAATTAACAACCTTGGTTAACTAAACACAACTTCAATAGCCATTACATAGTCAAAAAAAATAAAAATAGTTGTCAATCAAGTAGATGAATAATTTTCGCCATCGTCTTCACTTGTATTTGAATTGGAATCTTCATAGCATATGGATAACCTACAAAAAGTTCAATAAAATCACATTAAATAAAAAATATGTTCATAATTTTGCCAAAATCAAATTAAAATGATAAAGCATAAATAAAAAGATTTGTTACCTGAGTTGAAGCATTGGACAATTTCTTTTATCATGTGTTTGTCCAATTTTTCCACATCCATGACACATTCTCGATTTCTATTTTTTTGGCCTCCCTAATGCTCTTTTCTTTTCCTCCTTTGAGCCTTTTTCCGCACCCCTTTGCCCACACTTGACTTGGTTCTTGAAGCATATGTTCATATGTTGAACCTAATTTCACTGAACTAAGTATATCAAGACCAATTTTTCACCGAAAACTCCTACACTTTTATCACCATTATTCAATATATTAATTTTCTCAAGTGCATTACTTAAAGCTTCCTTATATATCTTAGTTCCTTCCACAGTTACAAGTGCCTTATCAACAACTTCCAAAGATTCTTGAACCAATTGACTCTACAACATAAGATATAATTTGTCATCATTTATCTTCATTCCTGCACCATCTCTAATATTCCCACATTTTGCAGATTGAGTCCATCTCTTTAATATTTACTTATTTGGAAGTTTCTCTGGATAATGAAACTTGTTCAAATAAGCTAAAAGATGCCTACAAGGAATTCCAACGCTCTCAAATTTTTTACAACTACATGAAGCATAATCCAAGTCATTTTTATAAACAATCTCCCTCATTTTATACTTATCATCATTTTTTAATATTATACACATAATGATTATCATAATCTCCAATAAGCTGGAATCTATAATTCAAGAAGCTCCCCCACAACTCATCTTAAAAATTATAAAATAATTCATGTGTAAATATCAACCATTTGTAACAAAAAAGAGTGGAACATTTTCACCTTAGGCTTTTAATTCATGTCTTTATTGTCGGCCTTCAATTCTTCATGACGTTGGTGTGCAAGACCCCTACCAAACTGAATAATAAAATCCACCAATGAATTTTCTTTTGTTAACATATGTCTTGAAGAATGCATGAGTGCCCTCAGCTCGTTGGCTACTTGACATACCGGCCGAGAAAACATGATTAACATATGCAGGCAACCATCTTAACCGAATTTCAAACATTGACTTTAGCCATTTATTCTCATTCAACCAACTTATGAGAACAAGACCCAACCACCTAGAGTGAAACTCTTCCGTACTTTCTGATTTCCATATACAATCTGAAAATTCCCTATAGTATTGAGTATATTTTACCGAATCTAACTTCTCAAAAAAATTTGTCAAAATGTGCCGACAACAATACATATGATAAATACTTGGAAGAGTTTCAAAAATAGCTTTCGCCATCGCTGGATCTTGATCAGTGATAATCATCTTTGGAGCATCACCTGACATAGATTCTAAGAATTGATTGAAAAGCCAAACAAAAAAATCTACAGTCTCATCAGATAAGAAAGCACAAGCATAGATAATGGTCTGCCCATGATTATTAACCCCCAACAATGGTGCAAAAATCATTCCATGCTGATTGGTATTGCATGTAGTATCAAATATCACCACATCACCATAAAAGTTATTAGCCCGTCTAGAATTTCTATCGACCCAAAAACAACAAGTAATACGATTTTCATCTGACTCAATTTGAAATATGAAAGAAGAATTCTTGATCTGTTCTAACTTAAAATACTCAACCATCATGCCCCTTCATCTCATTATGTTTATCCCTCTCATAATTATATAATTGTTTTTGCTTACATCATATGTTTTCTAACCCCCTGCTTGAACTCCCAAAAAATTATATTCCGGTGGTATATTTATCATTCCAAGTTGTTGCGCTAAGCATTTTTCGGCATTAGAAACATTGCGGTGAGATCTTAAAAGATGGACTTTTCTTGGGGTGGACAATGCGTGACTATGCCCTTCAATAAATATACTCACAACAAAAAAATAGATTTTGATTTCAAAAAAGCAAGTTTAGCTTTGCAATTCTCTTTCACATTCCCCCGACGCCTTTATGTATCAGTATCTGCTACTATTGAACCCCGTCCTTCCTTAAAACAAACATATTCTTTCCTTATGATTTCTTCGCTCCCTCCCCCTTTATTCCTTTCGGTCCAACTTCGAATACTAAATCCGGCCTCTTTTGCATATGCATTGTAAATTTTTTTGGGATCCTCTAGTGTTTCAAATTGTTGTCCTTTTTTGGGCTTTAGCTCAAGTCTTACTTGAGGATTGTAAATGGAATTTGACTCTTCTAACTCACTATCTACTTGAAACTATATCATCGCCGCACTCTCCTACATTCAAATCAACATTGTCATAACTCCCAAACTCTTAAGTCCACAGTGGTCATTTCAACAATCTGTAAATATACAAAAATTATCCAAAAAATTATTCACAGAGGAAAAAGATAATCAAGTATTAAAAGTCCCCATTTAAAAAATGATGTACATACGTGTACTAAATCAGACATGCTAAACCCCTCATTGTTCCCCTGCTAATTAAAATTCAAAAGTGCAAGAAGGCTGTTAAAGTAACAAGCCACAATTCAACAACCCAATAATTGTACAATTCGGGCCAAGTTTGCTTGAACAGTACTACAACTCAACAAACATTAATGGACTTAAGAAATTTATATATTTGTCTTAAAGTGGAATTGCAACCGTAATATATTTTGAGCATAGATATCAAAAAACTCCATTTGTTCCTAAAGTAGAGATATATTTCAAAAATGACGATTTTTATAAACAATTTTCCACTTAATGCCCTCACATTAATTGCACCTAATGCCCTCACAGTAATTGTTCTGTTTTGCAAAGAAGAAAAAAAACAAAATAATTAATCCAAAATAGGACTTTTTTCTTTGTAACATTTAGAGAAATTAAGTTCTATATATACATTGGCAAAATTTATACACTGATTTAGTTATCTTGATCTAGGTTTAAACCTAGATTCCTCTTCTTCTTTTTTTTGTTTAAACTTAAACCTGAAAAGAGAAAAAAAGTATTACTTGAAATCGAGATCTTCAAATTTGGGAGGACGTCGAACTTGGGAGGGATGGGCGGAATGACTCTTCAATCGCTAGATTATTTTTCGTTGGTATGCAGAGGGAAGAGAGAATGCCTGACTTGTTTGGATACTTATGTTTTGTTTTTTTAGTGAATGTCATGTTTGGGTCCACTTATTCAATTTAAAAAGTCAACTAAGACTTGGTGAGAAAGTGATTGCCAGCTAAGACTGTTCGTTTACGAACAGTCCGTTTGTGAGCCTTATTTTGTGTGTGTGTGTGTATATATATATATATATATATATATATATATATATATATATAGAAAGAGAGAGAGAGAGAAACAAAAAATACATTGTGATAGACTTTGGCTTACTTTGGATTCCACGATGGAGATTGTGTAGAGTCAGAATTTATACATAATGAAAAAAGTTATGATTTGTTTAGTTTGAGATCTACAATTACATAAATTTGTTGAAGATGGGTGGTTCATTTGATTTCATTTTTGACCAGAGGTCGGGTAAATGAAAGGCGGTAGCTATGGAATTTGACTGAGGCTATAGACTATTTTAGATATATTACGGTGATACATGTTCAGAACATAGATAGATTCAACGATGGATTAGGTAGAAAGATGAAGAGATGAAGAGAAAAACAAAAGGAAAGGAAAAAGAATATCAAAGTTTTTAGATTTCTTATTTCTTTTAAAATGTCTCAGGTAATAAATAAATGGAAATTTAGATAATTTAACAGAATGATCGATGTGATCCTTAAATTTTAACTAGTTTAATGGGTTGGTTGAATATTTTTAAAGTTTAGTGGTCAAATGCTGAAAAGATGACAACTATAATAGGTTATTTGTCATTTTTGCCTGCTAATAACTGCTAGTAACTATTAGTAATTAACTACTAGGTAACTGCTAATATCTGGAAATGACTTCCACTATCAACTACTTGATATTATAATTATAACTGTGCTCAACCATTTGAGTTAAGATAACATCAATATTAATTTTATTCAAACGTAAAATTGATATGGGAGCAGAGTTACCAGATACGAAACTTTCCTAAACTTTAGTGAACCGTGTATTGGTACTTGCGTACCCAAAAAAATTTTGTTGTTTAAATATAACTGCACAAATATCAATATTATAACTTAGTATTGGATGTTAAAAAATTACATTTGTACTCAAATATTTATAAAACAATAACTGTTTGATTCAACTAAAAATCTTCTATAAACCTTAGGTTTATTATATTTAGATTTTAAGAGAATTCCTAACTATAAAAACTTATACAAAGATACCCTAGTGTTATGATATTTTAGCTATGTAGCGTACCGCGTACCAAGACGGCCGGACCACGTTTTAGGTAACATTGTCTGGGAGATGTCTGTTTTTTCATTTGGACAATGCTATGTGCATTGGATAGTGTTTTTTGTGAACTCAATTCATCCATCTTCTTGTTCTTATTTTTTTAGAATCTTTTCATAAATTTTTTTCTTAAGCTCCTAATGGCTAAATGTACTTATTGACCGGAACTGATGCCAAAATTGATACTAATTAAAAAAATGACCTTTTAAAACATAGGCCGCTACCGTGACTTTGTACCATGAATAGAGGGTATCCCTTTCTTGGGGCTTAGTATAATATTTTTCCACTTTTTATTTCATTTTGTCCAGAAGGAATTACTCTTACTTTGTCCCATTCCTTGCTTTTTAATAAATTTCTTCATTATTGAAAACATAATATGAGAAATTGTATAGAGAATATTATATAATGAAGATCTATTTGCGTGAGTGTATTGGTTTTGTGTTCCATCATGCAGTTAGCTTCTTTTTGTGGCAATAGGTGTACCTAAAGTTCCCTCAGTTGTTATGCTATTTAAGGATTGTTCATTGTTCTGCTAGTTTAATTGAGAACAGGAATGTATTGAGTAACTTCCGCATGCAAATTTGAGTTTTTTTCTTATTTTCCCTTCCAATGAAATTACTGAGAAGCTCTCACTCCACTCAAAATAAAAAAGCAGAGGGTCTGGGAGCAAATTATACCTTATTAAGTGACAATCTTTATCATTTGTACCTATTAAGTGGTAATCCCTCAAAAATAAAGATGGATGATTGCTTGTCTGATACATTGTGTTTTGGATATGTTTGGAAGTCCTCTTATTAGGCTCTTTCCTTATTTTTGGCTTGGCCTTTTTCAGGATTTTATAACATTCAAGGAATCCCAACGGCATCAATTGCCATGCCAAATATTCGATGTTATTCCATTGGGAGAGGGTGCTGATGTCGGACAGATGAAGGATGTTGACTCAATGGCAATGCATGAAGGTTTAACGTTATATGACCTGGTTCAAACAGGACTGAATTAAACACATGCTGTTGTTGGAGTGGTTGTTCGTTTGAGAAAAGAATTATCACTTGTGAAAGATATACCTGTTCTTATTGCAATAGATCAAGTGAGACCATAACTTCTTGTCTATCCCCATAGCATTTTTGTTACAATTCTTTTTGATCTATTTATGTTATAAATGGTTCTGAATAAATCACATAGAATTCTATATTGTATTTCTGTATGTTGTGATTACAAAGGAACTTGTCCTATATATATGTGTATGATAACAGACTTTAGTTAAAATTAAGGGATATACATAATCTCTATAATTAAGTGATTGACAGGAATAAATATGCACAAGAGATAATTAAGGTTAATCAAGATAATATCTTAATTGATAGCTGATTATTAGCTGGTGTTAATATTCCCCCGCAAGCTAAAAGGTATCCGTGGAAACACTTTGAGCTTGGATCGATTGTACGAGAAGCAACTAGGTGGTAATGGTTTGGTTAGAACATCAGCAACATTATCTTTGGAGGAGACAAACTGAATAGAGATTTGTTTGGCAACAACCATTTCACGGACAAAATGGTAGTCTATCTCAATGTGTTTGGTACGGGCATGAAAGACAGGATTTGAAGCAAGGTAGGAGGCGCCAAGATTATCACACCACAACATAGGAGGGTGATGAAGAGGCAACCGTAACTCTGTGAGCAATGAAGAGAACCATTTTAAGTCGACATCAGCATCTACAATGGCTTTATACTCAGATTCTGTAGAGGAGTGTGCAACAGTGTGTTGCTTACGTGAAACCCATGAGATCAAGTTGCAGCCGAGGAAGATTGCATTTACAGCAGTGGACTTTCAATCATTGATGTTTCCTTCCCAGTCGGCATCTGTAAAGTCATGAAGAGTATGAGTGGCACTGGCCGAGAAGAATAAGCCATGAGACAAAGTTCCTTGTAGATATCACAGAATCCGTTTGACAGCAGTCCAATGAATATCTGTTGGTTTGTGCATGAACTGACATACTTTATTAAGAATGAAGGATATGTCAGGCCGGGTAAGACTTAGATATTGAAGAGAGCCTACAATTTACCTATAGAGAGTAGGATTGTCAAATGAGACGCCGGAAGATGTGGATAACTTGTCTGAAGACGTAGGCGTAGACCGAGGTTTGCTGGTGGACATAGAAGCACGTTGCAGAATATTTTTGGTGTATTGTGTCTGAGAAAGGAGAAGAACAGCTGGAGTTCATTCAACTTCAACGCACAGGAAATAGTGTAAGGAACCTAAGTCCTTGAAGGAGAATTCAGCACCAAGATCAAGAATCAGTTTAGAAAGAGAGTTTCCTGAATTACCTGTAATGAGAATATCGTCAACATAAACAAGAACAAATAGGAAAGTATGAGAATCATTATAGATAAACAAGGAAGTGTCATTGGGGGACTGGGTGAAATAATGATTTAGAAGAAAAGTAGAGAGACTGGAGAACCAGGCCCTGGGTGCCTGTTTTAGGACATATAGGGACCATTGTAGTTTGCACACGTAATCCAGATGTGTGGAATCAACAAACCCTTGCGGTTGCTGCATGTAGATAGGCTCTGCCAAAAAACCATTGAGAAAGGCATTATTCACATCAATTTGTCTAGTGGGCCATTGTCTTATAATTGCCAAGGATAAAATTAAACGAATGGTAGTCAGTTTAATAACCGGACTGAAGGTGTCAAAGTAGTCTATCCCAAGTTGCTGGTGAAAGCCTTTGGCAACGAGGCGGGCCTTGTATCGGGCAAGAGAGCCATTAGCATGTGTCTTATGCAAAAGACCCACTTGTTACCGACAACGTTCATGTGAGGAGATTTGGGGACCAGGGTCTATGTTTGATTCTTGTACAAGGCAGTGAGCTCATCTAACATTGCTTGTCGCCAAACTGGGCTTTTGTGTGTTGATTAGAAAGAGGTGGAATCGGTGGTGAATATGGATGTAGTATGGGCTTGGCGATGTTTGTGGAGAACCATGGGATGTATTCTGGGTAAAGGATTTGCGGTGGTAACTGGTAGAGTGGTAGGAACCGGATTTGTGTCGGGAACCGGTAGAGTGGTAGGAGAAGTGGGAGACGAGGTAGAATATGAGGATGAACTAGAGAGAGGAAGGGGAGAAATATCACTTGGAGGTACCGAGAGGACAGGATCCAAGGGAGAGGGTGGCGAGGAAGGTGAAAGATAGGGGGCAGGTACACTTCGGATGGGGCAGATGTGAAGCGCCCAAACTGGGAAGAAAGGGCATCAGAGAGAGGAGTGGTGCGATTATAAATGGCACGTAAGCTGGCAGTCCGAAGGCGTGGTTCAGCCGAATTGTGGTGGATAAAAGAAGTAGAAGAAGAAGGAGGTGGGAGACTATTCTGTGACGCAGGCAGAGAAGTATTGGGCTGGCGGAAGGGGGAGCCAGGCTGGGGGGATTGAGTGGCAGACGGACGTGGGTGTGCAGAAGGAGGACGTGATATAGGGGATGGAGGAGGCAGTATAACCCATGGTTGAGTAGGAGGTACTAATTTGACAGTAGTGGGAAGATAGGATAACAAGGATGGGGGGACCGAAGGTTGTGGTTGAGAGAAGGGAAATTGACCCTCGCCAAACTTGACATATAGGGCGTGGTATAGTTTTTACGACTTTGGTTCAAAGAAGTAGTATCCTAAGTGACTAGCACTATAACCTAAAAAAGTACAAGGAAGAGAGCAGTATTCTAATTTGTTTTGGTTATACGGCCTTAAGAAAGGAAAACATAAGCAGCCAAATATTTTCAAAAAATTATAATTAGGTGTTGTGGAGAATAATTGGTGAAAAGGAGAAATATTGTTGTTAGTTTGAGATGGCATACGGTTAATGAGATAAGTGGCACATTCAAAGGAATAGTCCCAAAAAATTCCTGGGACGGAGGCTTGAGCCATTAAATTTAGGCCAATTTCAACTACATGACAATGACGATGCTCAACAAGTCCATTTTAAATCAAAGTGTGTGGACAGGAAAGACGATGAATGATACCATTTTTAGAAAAATGTGATTTAAGTGGTAGAAAATCCTTAGCACGATCAGTTTGGAAAATTTTAATTTTTGAGTTAAAAAGGCCTTCCACCATGGATTAAAAATGCAAAAATTTAGAGACGACCTCACTGCGTAGTTTAATAAAATAAATCCATGAGAATTTTGTAGAAGCATCAACAAAAATAACATAGTATTTATTTCCACGTAGGGAGGTCAAGGGAGCAGGACCCCAAACATCACATAATATTAACTCAAGAACATGGTTTGCAGAAAATGAACTACTATGAAGGGGAAATCTGTAGGCTTTGCCTATATGACAGGTCTTGCATACAGGAGTGGCTTTATTTGAGGACACACATAGACTATTTTTAGAGATAATATGACAGAGGAAGCGGTCATGAGGATGGCCCAGGAGACGATGCCAATCAGATAAGGAGACCCGGGAGGCAGAAAGAGCAGTGAAGGCAGGTGCATCTGACAAGGTGTCGAGACCATCCTTAGTTGGTCCGCTGAAAAGAGTTTGGCTGGAGACGGGATCCTTAACATGAAAACAGGATGAATGAAATTCAAAGTAGACATTATTATCTTGACAAAACTTATTGACAGATAAAAAGCGTTTGGAAGCAGAAGGAACATGCAAGATAGGAGAAAGATGATAGGTTTTATTGTTAGAATTAAAAGTGGTGGAACATATAATATTGATAGGAGCAAGATTACCGTTGGCGACTTGAAGATGATCTGAGCCGGTATATTCATCAACATGATTGATACTTGCTAAGTCGGGAGTGATGTGACGCCCCCAAAATAGGTATACATTACCCATCTTGAGTCGCCAAATAAATGGTACAAAATTCAAATACAACTAAATTATACAACAGTCGTGTATAGTACGACAAAATACATGCTGTGAGTTTTAATACAAATATTGTCTTCTAGACAATATCCACTCTCAGAAAAAGTCCTCATTACATTTATTGTCACACTATTTAACAGAATTGTGAGGACTACTAGCTAATACTATCATCCGGACCATCACTCCGTTCCCCGACTCGTTCCAGCTACGTTCTCATTTCCTGAAGAGAACGGTGAAAGAAAGGGTGAGCTCAACTAGCCCAGTAAAAAATATTATGACTAAGATAATGCAGAATAAATTATCATTAGTCTTCAACAATGTTAAACTGATAATATACAATAGACATCAAGTTTAACTGCAGCGGAAAAAGCAATCCATTAAAAGAGTCAAGTAGAGAATAAAGTTTACTATCTTTTATGATTTAAAAAGGCTTTTCATCACTTTTATCGTTGGGACTCAGCTTAATAAATAATCCACATCATCCCTGCACTACGGCCAAGGATATTCATTAGGGTCACGACCACAAATTCCATGCACTACGACCAACGATCTTTCTGTATTCATCAATGGTCATGATCATGCCAACAACTGTCCATCAATGCACTACGGGCCAATGAGGACTTTTATCACATCATTTGTAACATTACGGTCATGATTACACCGAATAATCCCTGGTCATAATCATACCAAGTCCATCTATGCACTACGGGCCAAAAATGACTTTCAAAAAATATAAACATGAGGATGATGATAATGATATAAGAATTCAATAAAATTAAGTTCACGAATTAATTTATTCAGGAACTAATAATGTCCAAATTGTCAACATGATACCGCTTTATAGAGTAAAATTCAAGAATTCTCAGAAGAATATTTCCATGAAGAATACTGGATGAAGAGCAAATATCAAGGATATTCCACTAATTTCATGGAGTATAGAAGTCAAAATTTTAACCAACTGAGTATAATAACGAATGGAATAACAAAAGAAATCACCATGCATACGGTACTTCGCATAGACATGTTATTCTAACAGAATAATAATAACAGAACCAGGTCAGGCGAAATTAGCACCGACAGGATGTTCCAACAGAATAATGAAGAATGTAATAACAACGGAAATCACCATGCATGCGGTACTTCGCATAGACAGGTTATTCCAATAGAATAATAAGTAACGGAACCATGTCCAGTGTAAAACACACAGACAGGATATTCCAACAGAATAATAATAAAGACGGAACCATGTCCGGTGTAAAACACACAGACGGGATATTCCAACAGAATATTAATAGAGACGGAACCAGGTCCGGTGTAAAACACACAGATAGGATATTCCAACAGAATAATAAAGAAATGAAATAACACAAGTTATTTTTATGAATAAGAAAGAATAACACCCCTTACCATAAAAGAAACTGAATATAAGAGTAGGGAAGTAGCAGAATACTTTTCTATAGTTTCTCTATAATTTCTCTCTCTGGAGTTTCAGTGAATTTGTAAGAAATAATAAAGGAATGAGCTTCTATTTATAGGAGAATAGAAGTGTACTATTTATGAACGAATTATTTCTGCAGAATTATTTCTTCAATTAAATACAATAAAGTCAATCAACTAACCAATAAAATCACAACAAAAATTAAAATATAATGCATATATATAAACACATGTTTTCAACTTATATATATCAATATAATATATACACCACTTAATTTTTCTCCCCTATAACCAACATCTATCCCCCACCCACCCAATAATCAAATTCACTACACTCTTACACAATACTATCACACTACACCTTTTCCACCATTTTTCACTCACACACCCATCACTTTCACATCTCATTTTCTCCCACCATATACTCAATACACACATATACTTCCATACGTATACTCTTCCCTTTCCAAAATCATTTTCCCAACACATATGGGCCCCACATGTGGCCCCCACGTGTGGGCCCCACCTTTAAAATTTTTTACCGATTATTTTGAAAAATGGGTAAATAGGAATCCATAAAATAAGCAGACTTCATAAAAAATCACCTTAATAATTTTAACAACATTTATCATCTTTATTACAATTCACAATATTAATCGACCAGGTCGTTCCCAGGAAAGAGGGGGCTTTCCAATAAGGATTTCTCCCTATTGGCGCGCAATTAGGTGACCAAACCTCTCCTTGGCAGAACTTCTAGACATCGTTAATATTGCAATTTATATTATTAATAACTCTGTCATTTCAATTATTGATTTAATAATATATAAAATATCAACAATAATTGAATCAAATAACGTGAGATACTATGCAACAATTACTATAGCAATAATTGAACAAAACTGAGTGACTTCTCATGTAAGCATTAATAATTAATATCGTGTGCTACTATGCAACCACGCGTATTACTGTACTTTTAATACCGAGTAGTTCAACAGTATTAACGGTAAAACTTTCACCGTTATTTTCAATAAAATATTTTTGTCTTTTTCTCAATCCGACAATAATTCTGTTGTGGGATCCACCAATGATTGTGTCTTCGTACGAATATTCCCCGACATAAAGAATATTCCCTGACCAATCGAATATAGTACAACAACTTGCATACTTTTCAAAATTTATAAATACTACCCACAACTATAATATTATATCAAATCCACACCATAATATTCAAAAAAATATTTCGAGAAATTTAAATCTTTATTTATAAAATATGGGGTCTCACAAGTGACATGGTAGTTAGCCCCTGTGTCAGGGTACCATTGTAAAAAGGACAGAGAGGGCGACATGGTGGTGTCGGGAGTGGTAGCAACAAAGTGAGCATCCAGAGTAAGATAACTAGGAGGTGGTCCAAGGAGGCCATCAGACGGGTGTGTTTGAGGACGATAGTAACAATGATATGAATGGTGGTTGGAGCCACCACAGAAGACACACTGTGCATGCTGGGAATTGAAGGAAGACCCAGTGTAAAGGAGATGAAAAGTGCTTCGCCCATGACCACGAGATCCCCGACCTCGACCACGATGATTATGGAAGCAGGGAACAGGATTGGGGATGTGCTAAACAGTATGGGCCGATGGAGGTGGAGCGAGAGACGAATCAACCGAGACAGATGGTTCGGTTAGAAATTCATGGCTGAGACATTTGCTAAGTAATGCAGAGAACGTCAAAGGGTGATCAAGCATAGAGAAAGTGGATTTGAGGGACGCAAATTCGGCACGAAGACCCTTTAAAACAGCGACCATGAAATCAGATGGAGACATGGGTCGTACAGAGGCTGCTAGTTCATCGATGGAGGTAGGCAGTGAGAGTTTCATCATGTTTTTGTGGAGAGTGGAGTTCCATAGATAGGTGTAACATACGTGTATGAGATGAACTAGCAAACACGGCAGAAAGAAAAGACCAGATTGCAACAGATGAGGTAAGGCCAATGACAAGAGGTATCACTTCTTCACTAAGAGAAGAGATAAGCAGACTCATGAGGAATTTGTCATGTGCATCCCAGAGTTGGGCCACTGGATT
This sequence comes from Panax japonicus, assembly GCA_020205505.1. NCBI lineage: Eukaryota > Viridiplantae > Streptophyta > Magnoliopsida > Apiales > Araliaceae > Panax > Panax japonicus. The sequence continues at coordinate 20,760,744 of CM035112.1, read as the reverse complement.
GGGAGAACAGGAGGTAGCAGAATCGGTAGAGGGAGAACTAGATGGCAGAAAGGATGGAGGCCAGGCAAACTCACCGGTAACATAGCCAAACAATTGTTGGCCCTGCAGGTATGGATTGATTTGGGTACGCCAGAGGACATAGTTGGAGGGAGTTAATTTTAATGTGATATAATGGTGGGCTTGGGAGAGAAGGACAGAAGGTGAAAGAGAGGTGGGGAGTACTAAAGAAGAGATATAGCCGGAGTCCATAGATGACATTGAAAGGGAAAGAAAGAAAAAAGGCTGTTGATCGGGAATGGCTTTGATACTAGAATAAATCAAATAGAATTCTATATTGTATTTATGTATGTTTTGATTACAAAGGAAGTTGTCCTATATATATGTGTGTATGATAACAGACTTTAGATAATATTAAGGGATATACATAATCTCTATAATTAAGTGATTGACAGGAATAAATATGCGCAAGAGATAATTAAGGTTAGTCAAGATAATATCCTAACTAATAGCTGATTATTAGCTGGTGTTAATAGTTCTAAGTAGAAATATTAATGAACTTTATGGTATTTATTTTGTTTATATGTTGCTGCTATGCTACAATATAATAATTGGTTCACATTCATCGAATATGTGAAGCCAGTAACTGTTCGTTCCACCCGGCCAATCCACGCCAAAGAACTTGCTATGGTTAGCTGAGATTTTATATTTGATTTTCTATCAACTTTATACATGAAAATTTAAATTTATTTTTTATGAACTTTATTAATTGGGCATTTTATGAGTGGCACGTTTAAAAAACTTTATAGTTACATGTAGATATGTCTGTTTAGGTTGTTCTAACATAACTTTCTGTTGGAACTTGGTACTTTATATGTGTTATGAACCTTGGGATGAAGCTTGATTGATGTCTTGTAACCTCACAACCTGAATAGTAGTTGGTGGGGTGCTATTTGTATTAACTAAAATTGAATATATTTTTCATCGATTTTTAGTCTTCTTCACAAATGTATAATATATATATATATATATGTGTGTGTGTGTGTGTATAGGCTTTCAAATGTTATTTTTTAGGTTCTTGGTTGCTAAGACTTTTTAGTGCTGGGTGTTTTTGTTTATCATGCTCTGTAATTTGTATTTTGTGGTGGATCACAATCATAGTTCTTAATGGGATAATATGAATGCACCTAAGACCACTTCAGTTTTGATGTTGGACTCGAGTGAATTATATGGCATTTGTTCTAAACAGTTCATATCTTCCATGTATACTGTTTACAGCTACGGCATTTTGACTCTTATTTCAATGTTTTTGCAAGTGTAAATTATCCCAGACAAATTGAGGATGGAGGTGCTTAAACTTGCTTGCTTGCTTATGTTCCTGTGCATGTTCAACCATGTTGAGAAATCAGGCTCACACAAATACACTAAGATAAATACAAACACACTACTGTATGAGATATAAAATAATAACACAAGAATTTTACGTGGAAACCCAACTGGGAAAAAACAATGGGGAGAGATCTCAGAAATTCACTATGAAAATAATATGGAGATTACAAACTCTCAACTAAGAAATAAACTAAATGTTTATTTCTCTCTACACCCTCACTCTCAGAATGCTCTAACTGAGCTTCTCACTCTCTAACTCTCTTTTACTTTGCTAAGCTTGTTGTTGTTTTTGGTGTGTCTTTTCCCTTCTCATTTGCTGCCCTTTTATAGCCAAATGGAGGGGATGAGAATTAAATGAGGAAGTTGCATTAATGAGATTTAATGAGAGAGTTGGTAAGATATTTGTTGTTGACCCATTAATGGGTGAGGACCATTGACCAATGACCAAAGACCAAAACATGGAGCCAATATTCAACGATCTCCACCTTGGCTCATATTTTCCAAATACTGTGATCTTCTTTGTGTCTGTGAATGTATCCCTCTCCCTGGATACTGATAAGTGGATTTCATATCCACGAATCATTGTCCATTTCACACTTTGTTGTTGCTATTTTCTTGTGTACATGTTCGTTTTTATTTGTTTTTATGGTTTTATATGTGTAGGGTGGTTGTTGTGGCATTTAACAAAGATTTGGAGTCATTTGGAATCATTTGGAGTCGATTGGAGCATTTTTGGAAGAGTCCATGAAGCAACAGAAATCACTCAGCAGAATAGAGGCACGCCGTAGCGGGCTCTTTTAAAGCATACACCCCCGCCGGGGCGGGGGGTCTCGGCTGGCAAAGACTCTTGTTGAACTTTGAATGTTGTGGGAAGATGGTTTCTAGTGTTTGATTAGCTTATGGACTCTAATTAGCAGAGAATTTTGATTGGGACACGCGTATTGGACATCTATTACTCCATTAACAACAAAATTAAACAGGACAGAAGGCATTTTACGAAGAAAAATTCCAGTTTTTCATAGAAAACATTAGAGGAGTATTTTGAGAAGATTTTCGAGATGATTACAATTCTAGGCTACGTGAAGGGTGTTTTTTAATATTCATCTCCTTAGACTATTATTTGTAATTGAAAGAATGTTATCTTTGATTTATTCAGTAGTTATTTCATTTATGATGAACTAATTCACTTTTTAGGCTTATGATGGATCTTTAAGTGAATCGATGATTTTGTAAACTTTGATTTCCAGTTTAACAAGCTATTTCCAGTTTATCTATATTAATTTGAGCTTGAATTTATGAATTGCCTGATCAATAATTCTTTGTGGATTTGTATGGAATCGAGAGAGGATATTCGAATCTAGACTTAGTACATATAGCATGTGTTCATGAATTTTTTGAATAGCAGAATCTTGATGAATGTTAAGGTAGAGATATGCTTGACGTCACATGTAATCAGATAGAGAACTTAATCTTCAACCTTCTTTAATTATAATTCACGTAGAGATATAGTGAGTTAGTTGATTAAGGTGTTTAACTTGTTTCTAACTAATTTCTGGATTTAAGTTAATACGGTATTAGTGCATTGAGAGGTGGCTAATACTACAGTCTTGTTCTTGATTAATAACTATGGGCATACCGGACTACGTACAAGACACCGATCGAGATGTCACTATATCAACTATTGTACTGAAAGGCTTGTCAGTTACCAGTTGAGCTATAGCATAAGGCTTATTGGGCGATTCAAAAACTCAATTTCGATCAAGCAGCTGTATGGGAAAAGAGATTACTTCAATTAAATGAGCTTGACGAATTTCTCCTCCACGCCTACGAGAACTCCAAGTTATACAAGGAAAATGTCAAGCGATGGCACGACCAGAAAATTATGCATCGAACATTTGAGTCGGGTCAATCAGTCCTTTTGTTTAACTCACGGCTGCGATTGTGCCCAGGAAATCTTAAGTCAACATGGTCAGGACCATTCACTATAAAGCGGGTGTTCTCTCATGGCGCCGTTGAATTCTACAGTCGAAATCCGTTAGAAACTTTCAAAGTCAACGGGAAACGTTTAAAGCACTATTGGGGTGGCGAGTCCAACACCGATTTCATCGCCATCACATTGGTCGATGCACCATGAACAGGAAGTAGTCAGGCTGAATGACTTAAAATCAAGCGCTAATTGGGAGGCAACCCAATCTTTAGTTTATTTTTCATATTTTCATTCATAATTGTTAAAATATAGTTTCTATTAAGTTATTAGGTAGTGTTATATAATTAAATTCTTGTTAATCTCCCCACAATACTCTAGTTGATCAAAATATTTACTAATGTTCATGTTTCATGACTTACAGGATGGAAAAGGAACATTGAAGTAGCTTAACATGAAGCAAAAAAGTGAAAAACAGAGGAGCCTAGTAGAAGGCACCCGCGTCAGGGCTGGTCCAAAATACACTACACCCCTCGCCGAGTCGGGGGCCTCCTAGATTTTGACAAAAGCCATGCCCGCTGGGGTGGGCTATTTTTGCCTTACACCCCCCGCCGGGGCGGGGGTCCTCTACAGAAACTAACAGAAGCTAGGCTCGTCGGGGCGGGCTGTCCAAGCATAATACCCCCCACCGGGGCGGGGGTCCTGGAACTTAACTGACTTCTGGCAGTTACACGCATGCTTCTCCTTTTCCCAACAATACACCACTTCCCCACTTTTCCACTACTTCATAACTCCATCTACCACCCACTACACCCACTTCTACCCCACTATTTCCAATACTCCATTACTTATCCCCACCTCTTCAATCCACCAATAGATCCCATCACACCACCTCTATATATTACAACATCTCATACCATATTTCTCACAACAATTGAATTAGGGCATTCATAGAGGATACTTGGGAAGCAATTGAGGGTCAAATTAATAAGTTTGGGGGAAAGCGACGGTGATACAAGCAAGAGAGAACATATGGCTTCACAACCAACATCGAAACACCAAAAGGGAGAGAGTTCAAGACCAACACAAACCTTTGATCACCGAAAATTCGTGAGTGCCACCGCCGCCGACCGCTATGATTACATGCTGACAAAGCCCCTTACACCGGAGTGGTGTTTGGGACCGGATCCCAGTGATGGGGAGATGATGCCTCAAATATATCAGAAGGGGTGGACTAAATTCACCGAAGAGCCAGAACCCGCCGTGGTCAACATTGTCAAGGAATTTTATGCAAACGCTGAGGACAAGGCTCCATTCAACGCGTATGTGTGGGGTCGCTTGGTTCCGTTCAGTGTTGATACAATAAACACATATTATCAACTACGGGTACCTAGCTAATGCCAATATGCTCAACTACGAGATTTTGATCCGGACTATGAGGATATTCTCAAGGAAATGACTAAACCGGGAACGACATGGATCAAAGGTCGGAAAGGAGTCACAATGTTCCATAGCAAGGACCTCAGTCGATATGGAAAAATTTGGAATGCCTTCCTATGTGCTAAACTGTATCCATCCCAACACACCTCAGACATGACCAAAGAGAAAGCATTAGTGCTATACGCCATTGTGCAAGACTTCATCATTAACGTTGGGGCCATTATTTGTTTCTCCATCCGCCGGTGTTTACGTGGAAATTTTTCGGGCAGTTTGCCACACCAATCACTCATATGTGGGTTGTGTCACCAAGCATGTGTGAGATGGTCCGACGATGAGCCCACACAGATGCCGTTTGCGTTGCTAGACTCCAGAATGATAGCGCGGTATTAAGTATGGGTCAGGGGCGATTCTCATCCTCGAGGACTGAGTTTTATTTTTCCATCGGCTTCGGAGGATGAAGTTGATGCTGCAAATATGTCATAGGATGAGGATGAAGCTATGGGAGACCAAGGAACCGAGTAGGTACCGCAGATCAAGGCAATATCCAGTCCTCAGTTCCTTGATTTTCAACGTCAAATGGGTGCACACAATAAGGCACCACATCGGGAAATACGACGACTCGCATTGAGGCAAGAACACATGTTTGATGCTATGAATGCATCTTTTGCCTCTCTTAACACGACCCTTCAGAGCTTCAATCCGGCTGCCCAATTTCCTTATCAGTAGCTCGTGCCAATGCCGAGGTTTCCACTAAGTGATTCCGAAGAAGAAGATCAACGACCACCTCCTCAGACTTAAGCGATAGTATGGAAGTCCTCACCTACTTAATTTTTCTTATTCATCTAATGAGGGCATTGTATTACTTAAGTTTGGGGGATTTAAATTCATATTTACATGCATATGTAGTACTTAGGGTTTAAATTTGTCATTGCATTCTAGTTTTTCATATTAGTTTAGGAATTATGATGTTGCATATAGGTTTTGGCATTTAGTTTAGGTTATTTTTGTTATTGCATTATTTTTAATTCTATTATTATTACATTTTGTTATATCTAAAAAAAATGTGTTGCATATGTCTAGCAGTGTTGTAGTTCATATTATTTATGGGCCAATGATGAGATTGAGATTAAGTTAACCAATACATTATTGATTATTAGAACTGTGATATAATTTCTGTTATGAATCGAATCTTGCGCTTGTTTGAAACTGGTATAAAAAGGTTAGCACGCTAATAACATCTTTGTTGACTGGTCATTTCAAATTGATACATAAATAGTTTCGAAAGGATAATGCTAGAGTAAATGAAAAAATGACAAAGATAGGCAGTAAAGGCAAAAAATTAGGCAAAAACCTAAGTTTGGGGGATTATATGTGGGGTATATAAGCTTTATAAAAAAATATGAAAAAGAAATATATATATATATATATATATATATATATCGTGGCTAGTTTTATTTCGGGGCCTTTGTTACTTAAGCAAGTACGCCCGAGGGGATTGTCTTTACACCTAGCGCCCTAAGGTCTTTTATGGTCTGGGAGTCGTTGGTCAAAAGCTCGCTAAGGGGTATCACTGTTAGCCTAATGGAATGAGACATTGCACAGTCATGAGTAAAAAAATTGGAAAAGAGTAAAAAGCCCCCATGTGAAAAAATAAATAAAAAATAATATACATATAAATAAAGTATAATTACCCTCTGTGAACCCCTGGAAATAGTAATTGCTTAGTTTTAGTTGGAACTTGTTTATTTTTGGAATTTTTTTAGTTTGCATTGTATGATTCTTTCTAAAAAATTGGTTATGTATTGAATTTGAGTCTGTATCTGTTATCTTGGATGTTGATCACACACACACACTATACCAGTGATGATGGTGTAAGTTTTGAGAATTAAAACGAAATTGTGGAGTGGTTTCAGTGATTAATATTATAGAGTTGCTTGTTTTCCCTGAGACCGATACGATAATTTTGATTATGTGGTACTGTTGGATTTGTAAGAATATAGATTAGTTCATATTTAGTTCATCTAATTGCATTGCACTGCATGACATGTAGTTTGTTTTATGCTTGAGGACAAGCACGATTTGAGTTTGGGGGATTTTGATAAGCGGAATTCATATCCACGAATCGTTGTCCATTTCACGCTTTATTATTGCTATTTTCTTGTGTACATGTTCATTTTTATTTGTTTTAGTGATTTTTTATGTGTAGGGTGGTTGTTGTGGCATTTAACGAAGATTTGGAGTCATTTGGAATCATTTAGAGTCGATTGGAGCATTTTTGGAAGAGTCCATGAAGCGAAAGAAATCACTCAGTAGAATAGAGGCCCGTCGGGGCGGGGGGTCTCGGCTGGCAAAGACTCCTGTTGAACTTTGAATGTTGTGGGAAGATGGTTTCTAGTGTTTGATTAGTTTATGGACTCTAATTAGCAGAGAATTTCGATTGGGACTCGCTTATTGGGCATCTATTACTCCACTAACAACAAAATTAAACAGGACAGAAGGCATACTACAAAGAAAATTTCCAGTTTTTCATAGCAAGCATTAGAGGAGTATTTTGAGAAGATATTCGAGATGATTACAATTCTAGGCTACGTGAAGGGTGTTTTTCAATATTCTTCTCCTTAGACTATTATTTGTAATTGAAAGAATGTTATATTTGATTTATTCAGTAGTTATTTCATTTATGATGAACTAATTCACTTTTTAGGCTTATGATGGATCTTTAAGTGAATCGATGATTTTGTAAACTTTAATTTCCAGTTCAACAAGCTATTTCCAGTTTATCTATATTAATTTGAGCTTGAATTTATGAATTGCCTGATCAACAATTCTTTGTGGATTTGTATGGAATCGAGAGAGGATATTCGAATCTAGACTTAGTTAATATAGCATGTGTTCATGAATTTTGTGAATAGCATAACCTTGATGAATGTTAAGGTAGAGATATGCTTGACATCACATGTAATCGAATAGAGAACTTAATCCTCAACCTTCTTTAATTATAATTCACGTAGAGATATAGTGAGTTACTTGATTAAGGTGTTTAACTTGTTTCTAACTAATTTCTGGATTTAAGTTAATACGATATTAGTGCATCGAGAGGTGGTAATTACTACATTCGTGTTCTTGATTAATAAACTGGGATAGGGATTTGAAATGGAATAAAGGTGTAGAAATCAGAGCGAAGCTTAGGGTGAAATCATAAGTCCAATTCTCCATTAATTGTTTAAAATTCCAAATTTTGATATTTGTGATTGTTTTGTGGTAGTTTATTTATTTCTTAATTTATTTTTTATAATTATAATCATTGAGTTGAATAGTTTAATAAAATTAGGGTTAATAGGAAATTGATACTTGTAAGGTTGAGTTTCTTATTACTTTGTCTCTGTGGGAACGATACTCTACTCATTACTATATTACTTGTGGACTATGTATACTTGCGTGTTGTGCGTATATATATTTTACCCAACAGATACTCCACTACGAACTCAGCATTAGACGAAGTAAATTAAGTCCAAGCAGTGCTTGAACTTTTCTGCTGTAACTGACTTTGTGAGCATATCTGCGGCATTCTCCTTTGTGTGAACTTTGCAAACTGTAATGTCACCATTGTTCAGCCACTCACGAATCATGTGATACCGAACATCTATATGTTTGGTTCTGGCATGGAACACCTGGTTCTTTGCTAAATGAATAGCACTTTGACTATCACACTGAATCTGGATACTGCCTTGCTTGAAACCTAGTTCTTCAACTAGTCGCTTAAGCCACAAAGCCTCCTTACTTGCCTCTGTCAATGCCATATACTCAGCCTCTATTGTTGATAATGCTACCATAGACTGCAACACTGACCTCCAACATATACGTCCTCCATAAAAGGTGTATACAAACCCTGTCTTAGATCTCCTTGCATCTAGGTCTCCAGTATAATCTGAATCAACGAACCCTGTAACCTCACTTCTTGCGGTATCATGATCAAACATAAAGCCGTAATTGGTTGTACCTGCTAGATAACGAAAAATCCATTTTACAGCATTCCAATGCTCTTTTCCTAGATTTTCCATATACCTGCTAACCACACTGACTACATGTGAGATATCTGGCCTTGTACATACCATGGCGTACATTAGATAACCCACCGCATTTGCATACGGTACTTTGGACATATATTCCCCCTCATCCTCTATCTGTGGGCTCAACTGTGAAGACAACCTAAAATGTTCTACCAACAGAGTGCTAACTGGTTTAGCTTTGTTCATGTTAAACCTCTCCAAAACGTTCTGCACATATCCTTTTTGAGTTAGCCACAACTTTCCTGCCTGACGATCCCTGTGAATTTCCATACCTAGGATCTTCTTGGCTGACCCAAGATCTTTTATGTCAAATTCATTGCTCAACAAATTCTTCAGCTGAAGAATATCTGACTTCCTCTTTGCTACTATCAACATGTCATTGACATATAATGTTAATAATACTAGAGAGCCATCATCAAGGGATCTGAAATACACACATGGATCATACTCCGAATGAGAGTAACCATGAGCCACCATGAAATTGTCAAACTTCATGTACCACTATCTTGGGGACTGCTTCAAACTATAGAGAGACTTCTTGAAACTGCAAACTAAGCCCTCTTTTCCTAGTTCAATAAATCCCTCAGGCTGCTTCATATAGATCTTTTCTTCTAAATCACCATGGAGAAAAGCTATTTTCGCATCAAGCTGTTCTAACTCCATATCCTGTGATGCTACAATAGATAAGATCAAACGAATCGATGTGTGTTTCAAAACTGGTGATAAGATCTCATTGTTTTTTATTCCCTCTCTTTGAGAAAATCCCTTTGCTACTACTAACCTGGCCTTGAATCTTTCACCTTCTTTATTAGACTGAGCTTCCTTTTTCCTGAACACCCACTTGCATCCTATAGCCTTCGATCCTTTCGGAAGTTAAACTAACTCCCAATTCTGGTTCTTCTATAAAAACTCCATCTCTTCTGCCATCGCTATCGCCCATTTATCACTATCCTCGAACTAAATAGCATCCTGATAGCTAGTTGGATCTCCACTACCAGCAATCAAGGCAAAGGCAACCATGTCTTCAAACCCATATCTCTGCACTAGTTTACTGACTCGCCTTTCTTGATCTCTAGCAAGATTATAGGACCTTTCTTGGGGATCTAAAGGATGATCATCTTCAATCTCTTCAGGAAGCTCCACCTCAACTGGGTGTTTTTGCAACTCATCTGCTGCAGATTCTTCATTCTCGGACTTGTTTATCATGTGTTTCTCATTGAACACCACATCTCTGCTGACAACCTTCTTCTTAGATACTGGATCCCATAACCTGTATCCCTTTACTCCATCTTCATATCCAAGGAAAATACACTCTTTTGACCTTGGATCAAGTTTGGACTGTCGCTCTTCGACTGGTAGATGAGCATAAGTTGGACAACCAAATATTTTCATCACAGAAAAATCAACTGGTTTCCCACTCCATACCTCTTCGGGGATTTTGTAATCAATTCTAGCTGAAGGAGATAGATTTATTAGATAACACGCTGTGTTAATTGCCTCAGCCCAGAAACTCTTGGGCAATCCTGCATTCAACCTCATACATCTGGCATATTCCAATAGAGTTATGTTCATCCTCTCGGCAACACCATTTTGCTCTAGAGTTCTTTTGACTGAGAAGTGCCTGGTGATACCTTCATCCTGACAGAACTGTAGGAATGACCTGTCCTTATATTCTGTGCCATTATCTGATCTGAAATACCTCAGCTTCTTTTCGGTCTGGTTCTCTACTTTAGCTTTCCACTACTTGAAGATTTTGAAAACCTCAGATTTCTGCTTCATAAAATACACCCACACCTTTCTGGAGTAGTCATCTATAAAGCTTACAAAATAATGGGCTCCACCTATTGACGTATGCTTGATCGAGCCCCACACATACGAATTTACATAATCAAGTGCATTCTTACTGGTATGTGCTCCTGCCTTGAAGCTAACCCTCCGTTGTTTGCCGTACACGTAAAACTTGCAAAATTCCAAACTGCACGTTTTGACACCTTTCAGCAACTGCCTTTTGTGAAGTTCTTTCATTCCAGCTTCACTCAAATGACCAAGCCGCGTGTGCCATGTGACGCCCCCAAAATAGGTCCATTCCATCCAGCCCATTCTAAGTCACCAAATACATGGTACAGAAATAACTACAACTTTATTATTACAACATATAAACTGTGAGTTTAAATACAGATATTATCGTCTAGACAATATCCACACGTAAATAAATTCCCATCATAATTATTGATACATTATTTTATAAAAATGGTGAGGACTACTAAACAACTCTCTCTAGAACCTTCATTCCATACCCCGACTAGTACTCGCTACATTCTCGCCTCCTGAGAAGAAAAATGGAACAAAAAGGAAAATGGTGAGCTCAACTAGCCCAGTAAAGAATATTATGACTAAGATAATATACAACAAATTATCGTTAGTCTTCAACAGGGAAAAGTCTAATAGAATACAATAGACAACCAGTTTTAAATCAACAACTGCAGCGGAAACAACAATTCATTAGAAGAGTTAAGTAAAGAATGCAAACTACTATCTTCTATATACGAATTTAAAAGTTCATCGTCGATATTTTATCCCTGTAACATCAATCAATATATATCTGGAATCAAATATTCATCTTTGCACTACATGCCAAAGATATTCATCAGTTGGTCATGTTCATCTAAACACATGTTCATCTTTGCACTACGGGCCAAAGATATTCATCAGAAATCATTCATCTTTGCACTACAGGCCAAATATATTCAATTATATCATCATTTAGGACTGAGGATGATGAAAAAGATTTTTAAAGAAACGAATCCAGTGAAACAAAATGACAAGGATTAAGGATTAAGGATTCGTACTTTGTTTTATCCATGTCCAAAAATACCTCAAAAATAATCATAGTGGTGTAAAATTCAAGAATGATCAAAACATGGATACAATCAAAGCTAGTATCTACAATAGATATTTTAGACGAAAAGGAAAATTTTCATTTTTCGATGAATAGTGTCGTATTCGTGAATAGTGCCGTATACGTGAATAGTAACTCTGACACCAAAAGATAGAAATTTCACAAAAAACATCATCATGCTTCATGAATAGTACTCGTAAATAGTAACTCGTGAATAGTAACTCAACTCATGAATAGTAACCCCGACATGAAAAAGTTTCAAATTTGATAAAAAGTTTCAACCAATATTTCAGCATAATGATATTGAAGAAATAATATCATTTAAGAATAAAATAACATCCCTTACCTTGAAAGACAGTACTTCTAGTTGAAACACCGGATATAGGCTATGACTTGAACTTGCACCGTATAGCAATACTCAAAGTATACTCAAAATACTCACAAGAATACGCTCGATAATATAGAGAGAGAAAACTTCAGTTTTTGGTGTGATTTTCAATTCTAACCTAAGCACCTATTTATAGGAAATTGCTTAGAACACCAAAGCAGAAAATTTAATAAATATATTATTAATAATAAATTTTCCTACGCCTCTTTGGAAATCATTTCCTAACATTTCCCAAATGCCAGCCTTCTAGAAAAGTAATAAAAACGTTTTTCTAATTTAAATTATTTTAAACTTCCAAAAATCAATTATTTTGGAGCTTCGGAACTTCAATAATTTATAATAAATAGCCCTTTATCAGAAAAATTCAAAACTTGCGACTTTTCATAGAAAATTCCATTATCTACAACTTTACAGAAGGAAGTTTTTCCAAATTCCAAACAGAAATTAACCGAAATCCACAAACGGGCAATTTTACAAGCTATAATCAAATTTCAGTCAAGAAATGGGGTCTACCGAGACATAAAACATGCTTTAAATATTTTTGATAACAAAAATACTCCTCCACATATACTCATATATCCCACATTCATCGTAAAAATATCATCATTATTATATTATTAAAATATTTTTAAATAAATTATTTTATCAAAAAAAGATAAAATATTAATTTTTAACAATTGTCACATTAAAAATTTTCTCCATTTATATCCACATAAAATCAATATTTTCCTCATCATATAAATCAATAATTAATTATTCACAAATAATATTACAGAATCACAGTACTGGCAACCAGATCGTTCCCAGGAAAGAGGGGGCTTTCTAATAAGAATTTCTCCTTACTGGCGCGCAATTAGGTGACCAAACCTCTCCTTAGATAGAACTTTCTAGACATTGCCAATAATTTTATCTAATAATATTATTCAGATAATATGAATTATTGCTTCGATAATGAAAAATATTGTGTAGTGACAATTATTGAAATAACAGTAATATAAAATATCAATGCAGCAATTATTGAATCAGTAAAATAAAATACTGAACATTAATTACTGTAACCATTATTGAGTAATGCCTTCATACGTAAGAATCAATAATTGGTGCAATACCGTGTGTTATTGTGCAACAACGCGTATTACTGTGTTTTAACCACCGGGTATTCCAACAGTATTAACGGTAACAACTATGCCGTTATTTTTAAACAATTTATATTTGTCATTTTCTTCATCCAATCGCTTTCCGTTATGGGGCCCACAAAAGACTGCGCCGTCGTACGAATATTCCCCGACAGCAAGAATATTTAACGACCAAACGAATATTTTCTGACAACAATGAATATTTTATAACCACTTTTTTATTCGAAATATTTGCATATTTTACCCATAACTATCCACATTAATCAAATCAACCCTTACTATTTCAAAATAATAAATAGAGAAAATTAAATTTTATTAATAATAAGTTGGGGTCTTACATGCCATAATTCTGTGTTATCACTGTTGGAATTATCCTGCACAAAAATTGTTGCTCCACCAACAACTGTGTTCCTATCAACTTTTAGAGGGTTCCCTTCTTCTAGCCCTTCATAATTACCATCGAACCCTTGGTAATTTTCATGACACCATCTCTGACTGAGATACTACAACCTATAGAATCGAGTACTCCAACCGATAGCTAGCTCTTCTTTAATTCTGGAATATACCTTACATCACCCAATATTCTGACAACCACGTCAAACATTTTAACTTTGATGGTGCCTATCCCAGTAACTTTGCAGACTGTATTGTTACCCAATAAAATTGTACCACTATTGCAGGATGTAAAAGTATCAAACCAATCCCTATGAGGGGACATATGAAAAGAACAATTGAAATCCATGTACCAATCTATAAGGCTGCCACTGTCTCTAACAGATTAGAGATCGCCTTGTGAAGCTTCATTTTCTATCACTGTGTACAGTTCTCCATTGCTGCACACATCTGCTTGCTCAGCAACATTAGCAGATTTTTTAATCTGCTTTCCTTTCTTCTTGTTATCCTTCTTCAACAATGGACACTAATTTTTGTAGTGGCCCTTCTCGTGGCAATGATAACACTTAACCTGAGATTTATCCTTCTTGCCTGGTCTCACCTGAGACTTTTCTCGTTCCTTGTCGGAATACTTCTTTCGATTAGGACCCCTATCACGCCCATCTAAAAAAGCAAGAAGACTATCTCCTTGATCTCTGGAAGTAGTGCCCCTGAACTTATCCTGGTCCAGGACTGCTGACATCACATCGTCAACTGCAAGCTTTTCCTTCCCTACAAGGAGTGTAGTCTGGAGAGTTGAGTATGAATCTGGTAGAGAGACAAGAAGCAATAAGGCTTTATCTTCTTCGTCCAACTTCACATCAATACTGGTTAGTTGGGTCACCAATCTATTAAACTCATTAATATGATTGGTCAAATCCGACCCTTCTTCCATCCGAAGCCGGTACAATTCCTTCTTCAAATATAACCGATTTGACAGAGACTTTGACTTGTAAACTTTCTCAAGTTTCTCCCACAAGTCCTTCGAAGAGGTTTTTGTCAAAACCAGATATTTGATATATGGCGCCAAACTCAATCTGATTGTTGCAACAACCTTTGCTTCAAGTTCTGTCCATTTTTCATCTGTTATAGTCGTTGGTTTCTTCCCTTCTAATGCCTTTGTCAATCCTTGTTAAGCCAATACATCTTTGATTGTACATTGCCAAATACTGAAATTTAACTTATCTTCACATGGTTCAACTTCATACCTCGCACTTGTGCTTGCCATCTTCGTATTTGTGACCTGCCTAATTTCTCTTTAAAAGGATCGTTGGCGTGAACCAAGAGCTTTGATACCAATTATTAAGAAATCAGGCTCACACAAAAACTCTAAGATAAATACAAACACACTACTATATGAGATATAAAATAATAACACAAGAATTTTACGTGAAAACCCAACTGGGAAAAACCACTGGGAGAGATCTCAGAAATTCACTATGAAAATAATATGGAGATTACAAACTCTCAACTGAGAAATAAACTAACTATTTTTTTCTTTCTACACCTTCACTCTCAGAATGCTCTAACTGAGCTTCTCACTCTCTAACTCTTTTTTGCTTTGATAAACTTGTTGTTATTTTTGGTGTGTGTTTTCCCTTCTCATTTGCTGCCCTTTTATAGCCAAATAGAGGGGAGGAGAATTAAATGAGGAAGTTGCATTAATGAGATTTAATGAGAGAGTTGGTAAGATGTTTGTTGTTGACCCAATAATGAGTGAGGACCATTGACCAATGACCAAAACATGGAGCCAATATTCAACAAACCATATTAAAAACAGTAGCAGCTGCTTTATTTAAATTTTGTTTTTGATTTTTTTAACCTTTCAAAAAATGCTTCTTTTTCGAATTTGTAGTTGGCAAGAAATTGAGAAGACATCAACCTAGAAGTGATGATATGACTTCAACATCATGCTTTCATTTTTTATTAGATGTGTGGCATCTGAATTGGGGTAACTACTGCTTCTAATGCATTTAAATAATTGTAGCACTTAAGATCATGTGAAATTGAAAAAGTTCAAAGTTATTAACTAATACGAGAAAAAATAACTAATATGTGGCACCATATGATGTGGAATGTGTCATGAAGACTCTTGAAAGGTGAAAAGATATTTATAATTATTTATATTATTATTATTTATGGGAGACCTTTTATCACCTCTTGTTTACTTTAGTTGTTGATGTTTTGAGCTCTCAACTAGGGAGAGTAGTATGGTATCCTCATAAGTTGTGCAGTTGGGCATGAGGAGGTGAGGGTTTCTCACCTCGAATTCGCTGATGATACTATTATCTTTCTTTCAGAGGGACTCCAAAGTTTTAAAAATGTGTTAACTATTCTTTAAAGTTTTTGAGGTTATTTCTAGTACGAGGGTTAATTTGTCTAAATGTAGTGTAGTTGGGATCAACATAAATATGGGGGAGATTTTAGTGTATTCGTCTTTGGTTGGTTATAGATCGAATTGAGGAATTTCTGCGTACTTACCTTGGGGTCTCGCTTGGTGGGAATCCTAAGTCAGCCTCGTTTTGGGATCCAGTAGTTGAATGAGTGAGTCAACGTTTGATAGGTGGAAAGGTGCGTATATTTCCTTGGGGGTAGGATTACTTTGATTCAGGCTTGTTTGTCTAGTATACACATATATTATCTCTCTTTTTAGGATCCCATTTAGTGTAGATAATACACTAGAAAAGTTAATGAGATATTTTCTTTGGTCGAGGGCTAGTAATGAGAGGAAGGATCATTTGGTTGGGTGGAAAATAGTGTGTCTTTCTAAGTAAGAGTGGGTTTGAGACTGGGTAATTTGGTCCTTAATATTGCTTTGGTTGGTAAATGGCTGTGGAGATTTTCTTTGGAACCTCATTCCCTTTGGTATAAGGTTATTAGGAGAAAATTCAGCACGATTTTGAATGGGTGGGAAGCTAGACCCGAAATTTATGTAACTCATGCAAGTACTTGAAATTCATCTCCTTAAGGTTATACTTCCTTTATTTGACATTTGAGATATGGAGTTGGGGATGGTCATCGAATTCAATTTTAGGAGGATTATTGGTTGGGAGATAACCACTTTTCTCTGGTTTTTAACCTTGTTTATCGTATTTCTTTACTTCATATTGCTCCCATTTCTAACTTCATAAAGCGCTATGGGAACTCACTTTCTTGGGATTTTTATTTTTTCAATAATCTCACTAATTTGGAATCTAATGAGATGAAATTTTTGCTAACATTGCTTGATTCGGTTCATTTATGTATCTCTTCTGATAAGCGTATTTAGCCTTTAGATTCAATTGGTTCCTTTTCTTGTAAGAGTTACTCCTCCTTTTTTAACTCGGTCTATTGTTCTTCATCCATTACCATTGGCTTCGTACATTTGGAAATCCAAGGTCCCTTCCAAAGTCCAGGCTTTTGTATGGCCTTTGGTTTTACAAATATTAAATACTAATGATCTTTATCAAGGTCGCATGTCTTATAAAGTTCTATCTCTGGACATTTGTTTTATGTGCAGGTAGAGTAATAAGATGCATGCTCATTTATTTCTGCATTGTCCAAGATTATTAATTTGTCCAAGCTCATTTATTCTTGCTACGATGGAAGATATGTTACTAATTTGTGTAGAGCATTTGGAAGCAAGATAGATGCCAAAATTTTATGAAAGTGACTTCTTTTCTATCTTGTGGGGAATTTGGAATGAGCGTATTGCTAAGTTGTTTAGAGAAAGTTATTTATCCTTACAGTTGTTGAATGATAGGATTATTTTTCTTGCTTCTCTTTGGACTATGGGGGCTTTTAGAGATTTATGTAGAGGTTAGAGGGCTGCACTTTTTTAAGTTCTTATTTTTGATCTTTTAGTTTGTTGAGGGT
Organism: Panax japonicus; assembly: GCA_020205505.1. Lineage (NCBI taxonomy): Eukaryota > Viridiplantae > Streptophyta > Magnoliopsida > Apiales > Araliaceae > Panax > Panax japonicus. The sequence continues at coordinate 20,743,214 of CM035112.1, read as the reverse complement.
GGGCTTCGTGTCCCCCATTTATTTTATCATTTCTTCTCTATTAATAAAATTTCTTCTTTTATTCTAAAAAAACTTAGGAGACCTAATTTAACAAGGAAGCAAACAATTAAAAGATATATTATAATTACCTAACTAAAATAACTAATTACTGTCGATTTAACCATAATAATGATACAAATAATTTACTAATAGTCCTTTGCACTTTCCAGTAGTCTTCACAATACATTATGCATCATCATATTTCCTCCATCAAATTGAATGTTGTTCCTAACCAGCCTATGAGGTCTATAACGAAGGATTTCATATTATTGTTGAACTCGACTTGACCCAAAAGTTTAAGTTGATATGTCTTGGACCCAAACTTGTATATTAAGGGCTCGTTTGGTAACCAAATCTATTTTTATGTTTTTAATTCTATTTTTGGTTCTCATATGTTTCTGCTTTTAGTTACTTTCACTAGTGAAAACAAAAATCAAATCAAACAATGTTGTTTGATAATTGTATTTAAATGTTTGTTTTATTTTATGAAGAGGTAAGAGTTTGATATTTTGTTTTTCACAAGATTCGATGCATGGACCTTATTAGCATTGGAATGCCTCATTGTGTTGCCAAAATTGAATAAACAACTTTTTTGTCTTTTCACTTTCTTGTTATCCAAATGGATTTTGCGTCCAAAGCGGAAACAGTTACTAAGCATTATTTTTTTGCTTTTGATTTCAAAAAAATTTAAGTAAAAAAATATGAAAGCAAAAACAGTTACCAAACGGACACTAAGCTTTTAATTTTAGTCAAGCTACTATGTGGGTTTGGGACTGTAGAGAAATCAGGCTCACACAAATACACTAAAATAAATACAAACACACTACTGTATGAGATATAAAATAATAACACCAGAAATTTACGTGGAAAACCCAACTGGGAAAAACCACGAGGAGAAATTTCAGAAATTCACTATAAAAATATGGGCAAGGAAATCGTACCTTGCTAGTTAGGGTTTCGTATTGGCTGAGGAGGAGAGAAATCCACGAAGAGCACGGAATTGGTTGATTGATTAAAGAGGGGAGAAGAACAGGTGGGCGATTACTCCAATGACACATGGCAGAACTCCTAGAATCCGGGAACCGTGTTAGGGTTATTGGGATTCCAAGAGCCTTCTTCTTGTGTCCTTCGAGTTGAGAGAGAAAGTCCAAACCCTTTAGTGCTTTTAGGTGGAATATCCAAGCCTTAAGTAACCAAAAGAGTTCTCCCTCTTCCTAGAATGGAAGGGGTATTTATAGAGTTTGCTAGCATTAAGTAGTCACATGTTTTTTAGGGAAATTCTAGAAATACCCTTTAGTCATTAGAATAATGCCCATATTGCCCTGTCCTTCTAGCCACCAATCCAATCTCTCAATCAATTCCCAAAACGAGTCGCCTCCACGAGTCTTCTGCCTTGGGACACGTGGAGGCTTCTCTTGGGTCTAGCACATTTATTTCTAACTTTTTTGTCTTCATTCGATAAGGTTATGTGAACCCTAATTTGCACATTTAATGAGGTCGTAGAACCTTAATTGTGCATTTAATTCAATTAGGTCATGTGAACCCTAATTTTGCACTTGGGCCAACATTTGCCCCCTGCACGAGAGTCGCATTCCCAAATAGATGATTGTGCAAGAATACTTCACTTTGAACGATTTTGCGGACTTCACTTTATAGGTTTTAAAGACAATGGTCCTAGTAGAGGGAACCCCTAGGGAGCCAAACCCTTAGGGTTAAACCCTAGTGAGGCAAATCCTAGCAGGGCTCTTCCTTGGACATATTGGAAAATCCTCCTAAAATCTTTCCATAATTTGCCCAAGATTTGTTTCCTTTTTCTGAAAATTAAAAACTTGAAAGATCATCAAATATCACCAAATAAATTTTTTTATTTTGATACACCAAATCTTTCCTTTTTTATTAATTTTTATTTTGGAAATAAAATAAAATCTTAATTTTATTTTTGAAATAAAATCAAATCTTAATTTTATTTTGGAAATAAAATAAAATCTTAATTTTATTTTTGAAATAAAATCAAATCTTAATTTTATTTTGGATATAAAATCAAATCTTAATTTTTTCTGGAAATAAAATGAAATCTTATTTTATTATTTTTTTTCAAAAAAAATAAAATCTCTACTTATCTTATTTTGGAGAAGTAAGGAGTCGATATTCATCCTAAGCAGTTAATTGGTAGAGCAACAGGACCTCGAAGGTATGAAGGAACAACCCCTAGTTGTCCGAACCCTATAGCCGTTTTTTTAAAGGATGAGGGGAACAACCCCTAGGTGGTCAAAGCCTACATGGCCGAACCCTATAGAGAATTTTTTTTTAAGGGATGAAAAGACCAACCCCTAGGTGGCCGAAGCCTACATGGCCGAACCCTAGGGGGTCGAAGCCTACATGGTCAAACCCTATAGAGATTTTTTTAAGGGATGAAAGTCGAAGCCTTCATAGCCGAACCCTAGGGTGTCGAAACTTACATGGTCGAACCCTAGGGGGTCGAACCCTATACGGAGTATATTAAGGGATGAAAGGAACAACCCCCAGGTGGCTAAAGCTTACATGGCCGAACCTTATAGAGAAATTGAAGTTTAAACAAAAAAAATAAAGTTTTGGAGGAGTAGTTACTATTTTGATAATAACTTTTGATCCGTTTGGAGTTTCGGGGCCCATAATATATCAAAATGAAGCTAGCTATAAGCCCTACAAAAATCATTACCATTGGCCATGACATATGCCATTATAAGTCCAAAAAAAGACTCTGAAGGATGCCTTTTAGCTGTCCAGAGTTTTTTCAAAACTTTTTGGGAAATTGTTTCTTCCATAATTGTGATTCCTAACTCTTTCTGACATCGTTTCTTCTTCTTTTCAGGTGTTTTGAAGCTTAACTCTCAGACTTTCCTCTTTTCCATGGTGAGTACTTCAAGCTCAAGCACTTTATTTGACATCCTTTCTTTGCTTTTTTAAAATTCTTATAATGAACTTCCCTTGCTTGTAGGAGCTTTCACCTGAATGCTCTGCAGAACCAAGAACTACCCAGGAGTCCCCATTCCTATCGCATTCCCCGTATATGCATAGAGAAGCAAGGATACCCTTTCAGTCATCTTTGCTTCTTGTCTGATTCATCTAGTCTCCTTCAAAGATGATATCATTGGACCGACGAGATCTTTGGAAACACTGATTACGTGGATATACTCAAGAGTGTGGGCATCTTTTATTATGTTCAACTATGCAGAGACCTACGTATCCAACAGGACCATAACGCCCTTGTTGTATTGATCTCATGATGGTGCTCATCTACTTGCACATTCGTCACTGCCTGGGGGGGAATGCACCTCTACACCGTAGGATGTCTATGCCATCTACCAGTAAGCATTTTACCCCCTGCGCATGATTCACGCCTTTGGTGAGATGATCGCACAAAATATTTTAAGTGCTAAAGTATTTATTCCAGTCTCTGAACACTTTGCGAGGCTTGATGTTTTGCAAGCCTCGAAAAAAAAAGTCCTAAGAGAGGGAACCTCTAAGGGAGCAAACCCTAGAAGGGCGAGCCTTAGAGGACCTCTCCTGGGATATTTTGAAAATCTTTGATCTAATCCCATTGGGCTCTTTTGCGAGTATCGCAAATGGGGAAGTGGGTATCGAGTCTTCTTTACCACATGATGATTGTGTCAGTCTTTTTGCTAGGGATTCTTTGTCTGATGTAAGCTCGGATGACCTGCTGTGGGTGATGCAGCGCTCTCTTTACGCCTTTTTATAACTTCTCCACATGACAATTTTGAGACTCCTACTTCTTTAAGGCGGAATCCTTCTGAGACTATTTCTTATGTTCATTCTCCCAATGAGGATTATGTTGAGTTGGTGATTGCTTGGGAGGGTATTGTGGATAGTACTTTGCGTGGGTTGAATTACCTTCCATCTCCTGTGGCATCTCCTAACTCTCCTTGGACATGTCTTCCTTCCATGCTAGGTTGGATCTCTTTATTTTTAATCATCATGTTGTTGCACTTCGTTCAGAAGTCACTTCACGTCACCATGAGAATGACTTACTTTATGTAGAGCTTTAGGAGCTTCAAGATGCCTCGAAGGCCTTGAGTTAGCTGCCCAAGACCTTGAAGGCCTGATAGCCTCGAAGTCCTGATATCATTGAAGGTTTGATATCATTGAAGACCCGATAGCCTCGAAGGCCTGATAGTATTGAAGGCCTGATAGTCTCGAAGGCCTAATAGCATTGAAGGCCTGATAGCCTTGAAGACCTGATAGCCTCGAAGGCCTAATAGCATTGAAGTCCTGATAGCTTTGAAGGCCTGATAGCCTTGAAGACCAAGCTTTAGCTATTCCTGTGACGCCCCCAAATTCAGACACCCATATCTCGAATTCGGTGCATCACGTGCAACTACGAATATCCTACTAAATCATTAACAACGGAATTAATAGAATAATTTACATTGATATAATATAAATATTCGCGTCCCAAGGTACCGTAACCATTACTACGACAATTCAGTGATTAACTTAAACATACTTAATCATTCTTGAATACATCATAACAAGCATAACAATAATAATAATACTTTTAGTCTTAGAGACTAAGTTATTTTGTCGCCTTGCCCTTTCCCTTGTCCTGTCATGAAGTACCGCCTTGCTCTGCCTTAACTGTAATGTTTTTAGGAAGCAAGAATGAGCAACAAGTTTGCCCAGCAAGTAATATAGCCAGAAGAACAAGTAGTTATTGCATTTAAACCTTTCAAGGGTATAATAATAATTGGTAGTTCAAGAATATCGAGAAATATCAAGAGTATTCAATAGGTATCGCTATAGACTGAAGGATATCAACAACTTTCAGGATTTATTTATTTCGAGGTTCTATATGAATGAGCACTGAGCAGTCACTAAGGTCTAAGAACTCTTACTAGAATTAACAGTATTACACTGTAATCCAATATAAACGAGTACAACATGTGATCAGCCTAAAGCACCCTATATTATGTATAACATTTAATCATACTCATGTGCGCACGTCGGTTACCCGACAATATATAATTTCTCCTTTAATGAGGGTTGTTCATCTCAGTAGATTTACGACAGTCCGCACCAAGTCAATCGGTTTGGATAGCATTTTAACACATAATAATAGTCTAGTCGAATCAAAGGCTTAGACAATTTTTATAATGCATTTAAGAACGATAAGTCCAATGCTTGCAACAACATCAAGGTATACAAATGATTTTCGAATAGAAACAGATATTTTCTTGATAAAAATATGATTGATATGACAACAATTCAATGAATACAGTGTGAGAATTAAGGAACTTGCAACACAATAATAATAATGTTCAGATACTTACTCAATGTAAATTTGAGTGAGGTTAGGGAACTTGCAACTCAATAATAATAGTGTTCGGATACTTACTCAATATAAATTTGAGTGAGGTTAGGGAACTTGCAACACAATAATAATAGTGTTCGGATACTTACTCAATGTAAATTTGAGTGAGGTTAGGGAACTTGCCTTTAGCGTTGATCGTTACTATAGCGAAAATCACCTCAATGAATTATGTTTGTCCTATTTATGTAAGTATAGGTATTCATTAGCCAAACACACTTGATATACATATATAAACAACATGTACACATAACACATTTTTCTTTCTATCTATATATACTGTTGCACCCATCAAAACTCATAGTTGTACACTAACGTGCTGATACTTTTGACCACTGCTAGTTTATTCATAATCTTTCTTCTTCGTAGTTCCAAGAGGTTCATTTCTTTAAGTAGACCATAACATCTATCAATCCCACCGACCCCTTTTCTACGCATGTTTGCAGACATTAGATTTATTTTCCCGAAGTTAGTAAAATTCTACTTAAAACTCATTCGTGTAATAATAGTTTATAGCAGTATAGGAATATTTATTAATCCATCCTTATATCAAGTTATGATGCTGTCTCCGAGTCCCAGGACATCTCGCCATGTCCGAAGCCGAAGACATCTGGCCATATCCGAAGCCGAAGACATCTGGCCATGTCTGAAGATATTACGACTTGTCCGAAGACAACACGCTTCATCCAAAGACATTACGACTTGTTCGGAGACAACACGCTTCGTCCGAAGACATTACGACTTGTCCGAAGACAACACGCTTTGTCCAAAGACATTATGACTTGTCCGAAGACAACACGCTTTGTCCGAAGACATCTCCGAAGTCATCCCTTTCCGAGACTTTGGTCTACACTATTTCGATAAAGTCTAAGTTTGTTGGGTTAATTTCATTAAGACTTTACTATATGCATACAACCTAAGGGAATTTCTTAATACATGGTCTAACACGACCGAACCCATCAGTTGGTTCCTAAGTACGGTGCAGCTGCACCCTGTGGAGTTCAGAAGCAGTGAACATGCTCTATTTTGTAGAGTAGCCACAACTTGATTCTAGGCAATTATTAATGTATTCATGCACGAAAGTAAACTTTCCAAACACCCTATATCATGTTAATTCATCATACTTGACCTATTAATTTAGGAAAACCGAGAATCAAACAAGACTCAAGTTAAGAACGAAGTAGAAATTATACCTTCTCAAGCTTTAACCTTAATATCTCACACACTGATTTGGTAGTGCTTAGCAACTAAGAATTCTTTACTCAGATTTCTCCAGCACTCTTATCACTATAACAGACTGCCATGGTGGCTTGTATTTAAAGAGAAAAGCATGGACTAGACACTTGCTTTACCCAATGTTGGGATTCATGGTGCAATAAAAATGAACAATGGTTACTTAAGGAGTTGTTTAACCACTCCATACCAGCCACTTAGCTAGCCTTGCATGCCTAGGATTAGCAGGTTAAAAGTTTGCGTAAAGAGAGTTTAGGCTACTATTCCTTGTACTTGGTGACCCTTAATTTGGGACAAGAAAATAGATCTCAGACATAGACTAGGGGCTAGTCGGTCGGGCCCATTACCCCACGCCATATTATTTAATCAACACCTTGTACCATCAGTTAACTATTATGTTGGGTTCCAAATTGGATTTTAAATAACCCAAGTTTATTGGGCTAACTCAAAAGTCCATCAATTAATTTATTGGGCTAGACTCCCAATTTATTATTTGGATTATAAACATGTAAATACTTAATTATTCCTCACTAATTCCGTCATTGTGTCACACAAGACATCTCATAAACCTTCCATAATTCTCCACATCTTATTAATTATTAAAAGTTAAATTTTAATTCAATTGAGTTACTCACCTCATGCCATGTAAGCATTTATAAATTAAATAATCACAGGCTCTATTTATAATTACTAATATTAAATCGTAAAATTTTTGGTTATTACAATTCCCCTCTCTTCAATTCGACAGGTCATGGCCTTTAGATCATGAACTTTCGTAGTTTTTTCCATTTCCTGTTTCAGAAAATTCATGTACATATATTTAATTCATCAAATTGTAGTTTCTTTTATCCTTATTGATTGCCTTTAATTTGAACGATTCCTTAAAACACAATATTCAACAATGGATCTTAAGTTGTCCAAATTAATACTCCAAGAAAATAATAGGCATCATAAATTTTGTTAAAGAGAAAACATGTTTTTTTAATGCAAACCAACACTTGAATCTATACTATTCTTTTTAATAAATTAGAAAAAAAAATCAATTATAAGTGAAGATTTGACAAATTTATTTATAATCAAATTATTTTTAATAAAAAGCATAACATTTTATATAATAAATCTTGTTTTTTATCGGATAAAGTATAACGTTCACCACTTTTAGAGATAAAGTGTAACTTTTTCAGGGTTGAGGGCTTATACCCAGGTGCCTTAATTACTTTTAAAGTTGAAAGTGTAACTTTTCGGGTCTAAGGACTTATAATCAAGTGCCTCATTCACTTTTAATGGTAAAGTGTAACACTCGGGTGCCTTGTCACTTGGGTCGTCCAATTTCTTGGCGAGTGCGGTCTACGAGAACTTAAAATCAGGTGTCTCGTCACTTGGGTCGTCCTATTTCTTGGTAAGTGTAGTCTTTGAGGACTTGAAATCGGGTGCCTCGTCACTTGGGTGGTCCAATTTCTTGTCAAGTGCAGTCTACGAGGACTTGAAATCGGGTGCCTCGTCACTTAGGTCATCCAATTTCTTGGTAAGTGCAATCTACGAGGACTTGACCACCATTTAGAGTGGACCACCATCTTGGGTGGATTTTATTTAATTCGACAATTCTTGTGCCTCCTCCATTGTTCATCCAATTACTTGGCAAGGGATACTCTTGAGGACTTAAACCATCATTTCTGGTGGACCACCATCTTGGGTGGATTTTTAATTCATCTGTAGTTCAGAGTTCTTTCGATGGTAGAGCCAGTAATTGGGTTCTTGACTTTCGGGACTGCACCATGGGTGATAGTGTGGCACGTTTCTTCTCCTAGTTCAATCTCCCTGGCCGCCAGCTTCGCATGGTATATCCTCAGCAGACTATAGCAGTCCATAGTAGGATGCCCTGCGTATTGGTGGTATTATGTCTGGTCTTCTTTTCATCTCTTCCATCATAACCAACCGGGGCTTTGGAGGTTTCACTACTTCGTGCTCGACCCATTGTTCGTACAGGCTCCTGAATGCCTTCTCTCCGCATGTGATAGCCTCCAGAACTGGCATTTTGTTATACTTGTCCCCATGTTTTTCTCTGCTTCGCTCAAATTTCTCATTCTTCTCCTTCTTGTCCTGTTGTGGTTTTATCTGATAATCCGCCAAAGCCACAGTTGTTGTCCTCTTGCTCTTCCATGTGACCATCATATGGCTGGTGGAAAATGTCATGATTCCTCCCAAGTCTTGTGTAAAAGATCAGAGGGTCGCAAATGAATCACAAGCCTTGGTAATGAAGTGGGGCTTGAAGGCGTCTAAAGCACCATTGTTGCATATGTTAACCAAGTTCTTTTCTTCAATTGGCTCTGCACACTTCTGTGCTTGGGCCCTGAACCTATCCACGTAATCTGATAGCTCCTCATTTGGCTTCTACTTGAATCGCATGAGCTCTATGACAGTTACCTGTTTCTACACATAGAAATTTTTTTAAAAAAATTACAATTTAAGATCATCCCAATCATGGGCTGATCCCTTCTCCAAGTTGTAGTATCAACTAAAGGCATTATCCGTCAAAGTCTTGTTGAATTCTCTCATCAACAAATTGTGATTGTTCATTTCATCATATCCTAACCATGGAGATATCGACTCCACAAACCTGGCAATGTGTTCACTGATATTTCCTTTCTCCCCGTTGTATTTTGGAAATTACGGGGGATGCTCGATATACCCTGTTGGGTAAGGTTGTCTCCGAATATGTACCGGGTAGGGTGGAGTAAAGTCTAACTCTGAAGGTTGGGATGTCTACCTTTGAAGTTGATTAATCACATCGATTATATCATCCTTTGTCACATATTAGCTCGTGGTATGGACTCTCTGTGGTGTTGTGATGTATGGCGGCATTAGCCGTGTGTATGGTACAGAAATTGGTTGATGTACACTGGCATCATGTAAATTCTGTATCGGTTGTGCTTGTGGGTTGGTTCGTTGGACCAAGCTTGGGATGGTTGGTATCTGCACTTGTGAAAATAAGGGGATAGTGGTCGGAATGATGTTTGTCTAAGCCTGGCTGACTTTCAGTCTGGGTTGTGGCACGTCACCACTATTATGAGGTTCCAAGTGAATGATTGGAACAGACTGATTCTCCGTCAATGGAGGTGCAATCTGATTCTCCTTATTGTTGTTATCGTTGTTGTCCTCCACTCCTGCTTGTTCTCCCTGTGAATTGTCTAGGAACATGGCGTTGAAAGTGGGAATCTGCATCAACTGCTGGCAAAAATTTCCCATTTCTTCTTGCTTCCTCTGCATCTGTAATAACCCGATATTTCTACCTAAATAAATGAGAAATTTTGCATATAATTTTTTTTATTTTATTGATGGGAATATGTGCAAGGTAATGTGTACGTATATATGTGATAAAGAAAATTTATTTATTACATGAATATTTTAAATAAATTTATTTTAGAATTATTGATCAGTATAAAGTATATTCTTTTAATAATTAATTTTATAGTAGAAATATTTTTATTAATTATTTTCCATGAAATATGATTTTTATATTATTTAAATAATAAATGAAATGATTATTATAATAATAATAATAAATATTTTATTATATAAACTTGTTCAACATATTTAAGTTGATTATTTTAACTTAATTATTAATGTTGTATATGAAAGATAAACCAGATATGGAATCTAAACCCTAAATTTGGATTTTGATCAAGGGATGAGAATAATAATATAATATTAATTATATTTTTATTTTCAGTACTATAAATATATGTAGTATATGTGTAGACTGATAATGGTCAAGCAATTATGGTGTATCGCGGCAAACACTAGTATTACTGTCATAAACCATAATTGGGAACTCAAAACTGGAAATTAAGATCGGTCAAAAATTGTGTTATTTGAATTATGTGTATATTATAGAATTACGATTAATTAGGAAAACCCTAATTAATATTCGAAAACACTAATTTGCTAATTAGGAACCCTAATTACTAAAATTAAAAACCCTAATTATTATTTTAGTAAATTATAATGTTAATTAGGAAACCCTACTTGTTAATTTGGGAACCCTAATGAGATTAAGGAACCCTAATTATTTAAACCCTAATTTTTATTAAAAACCCTAATTTTAATTAGTGTGTTTTAAATTAAGATTTTATTACACTCTAATTTTAATATTTCAAACCCTAGAAATTATTTGGGAAACTTTAAAATTTAAAATCTAGTGATTAAACCTTAGATTCAAGTACCTTGGACAAGAATACCCTTAAATTAAAATATAAATTACCATTTTACCCTTTTTGTCTCATTTGGTGAATTATTGCTAGAAAATCCTACCATATCTTGCAAGTCATCATTTCCCTAACCTAGATATGGGCTACAACACCAGCACATCAGCTATTAGCATACAAGTTCATTGCATCAATTAATTGCAAAGATTAAGAAAGAGAAAGTGTATTATTACCTCATTTGTGCAACCCACACTTAGCCACACTCTCTCAAGCTCAAACCCACGAATTCTTCTAGCATTTCAGTCACTAAAATCAGCCCCACCAACTCACATAATAAATCAGCAGTTAAGGAATCAAATATTTGTTCACTTAAAGGTATAAACCCTATTTTATAATCTGATATTGATCAAAGTGTTAGATGTTAGTTTTTTGTGTTAAACATATAGTATGTAGTATATAATGATGATCTGGGATGCTAGATGTTAGATCTATAACATCTAGAGGCTCAGATTTGAAGATTTAGAAAATCTGGAAAACTTTTTTTTGTGTCTGACAATCGAATGTCAGGTCTTGTATATCTCTGTCTGTAATGATTTTAGTGTTTTTCATGTTTGAACATGTAGTGTGCTATGAGGTCTGTAATCTTGAACTTGTAGAAGTACCAGATCATGCTTATAATGATAGATAATCATGGTCAAAGGTCGTTGACCGACCATGACTTTGTAAATTATGGAAAACGCAGAATGTGCCCAGAACAGCCTGACAACATATTCATAGGCCCAGATCTTTCAGTTGTTTGTTGTATTGTTCTTTATGTTGTAATAAAATTGTAGTATGTTATATGTATTTCATGTTTATGCTTTAAAACCTCCTAAACATCAAATATATTTATCGTAGTGGCTGGTCAAAGTAGGTAAAACGATCATGTTTTCTATTTCTAGGTAACCTAGAAAACAGATGAACACTGATCTCTGACAGCCTTTGATCGGCTTTGATCTACTTGATCTGTTGTTGTTATATGTGTTTTATATAATAGATCTATAGTATTATATGTTAGCTACAACCTGGAATCATTAGATCACATAGATTAAACTCATAACACGAGATATAAGGATCCAAAGTAGCATACTCGTTCTATTCTTCATTTTGGAAAAACCCAGAAATGAAGAACATGCCCTGACACGATTTTCTGAGCCTCAGATCATTCTTATTAATGATGTTTAGACTTGTAAATTGTTTCCATCATGTACCCTGTTAGTTGTTCTTCACGGCCCGACGTGTAGACCACCTATAACATGAACAAAATTAATTCTATAAGGCCATCAATATCGTTGTCAATACTTATTATAGATAGGGTAAATTGTATAATTGCGGAACTTGGTTAAAACCACAAGTAACAAAACCATCTAGAATACACATATCATGAACCGTCATTGTCAAATTAATGAACGAAAAACATGAAGGGGAGAATCATAAGTTGGATCATCATGGATCTTTGATTTGTTCGAATTTAAACTTGCCTTATGAATCCAACACCCCCATTTAGCCTCTGTCTGGTATTATGCAAAGATCACTACAATTTCAGGAACGTTGTCCTTCATCCATGGTCAGCCCTGTTATTTTTAATTTTTTTCTTCTAGTTTTTATGGGATTTGTGGTTCTTTTGTTGTATCGAAAGATGAAATTTTGTTATATTATTGTAGGTGAATGTTCCATCAGGCACTTCATCATCATCTCTAATGAATTTTCAGATAGAGCCCCCTTCAAATCAAAGCTATCGTGGCAACAATTACACACCTTTGTGGCCTGAGGAAGAGAGGGTAACCTTCCCTTGCTCTCATTCTCTTGTTTAATTACTACTATACTTGTATAAATTGGATATTTTCCCACTTTGAATTGACTAGAAATTCTTATATCTGTTAAGAACAGATATCTGACCCTTGGGTTTACTGTGTTAGCATACATAGATTTGTTATATAATATCATCACATTTGGAATTGTAGATTTAGTTTTACTTTATCAAATGGAGACGTTTAAAAGTCTGAAATTTCATTTTCTAGTTATGTATGATAGATAACTCGTAATTTGTTCTCTCTTGAATGATAATGTTGTGTTTGGTAGCATGAATCTACACTTAGAAAAATGAACCAAAAATTCATCAGCAATTCCATTCTCATCCTTTATTTGAAGAATTGAGCTCTAGTTTTTGATTCCTATGCATGGATGACATGCTTCTGGATGCAGTATATAGAATTTGCTAAAGCTAGAGTTGTAAAATGATGGATACATTTTAGTTTTCTTAAATATAACAAAATAAATTTGTTTTACTATGGTGAATTTGTTATGATGTTGTACAGATGGTTAGCATAAAGAGGTCATATCCCTTCATAAGTTGCTAGAGTGAATTTCAGATAAAGTGTTCATTTATCTTTGCTTTTGTGTTTTAAAGGTTTGATGTTCTGTTTCAGCTTCTCATCCGACTCTGTGAAGTAGACATTACATAGTTTGATGTATCATAGGGTAAAAGAAATCTTAAACAGCAGGTTTCACATTCTCAATACTGCTATTTTTTTTCTAACATGATCAATTTGAACATGATGTCTATCTCCATACATACAAAGGAGAGTTTGGATTTTGTTTACAATTTGACTCTCTTTCTAATGTACTGTTTGATGCATGATCCCTACATTTTGTGGAATATGAAACTGTTATAATTGCACTTTCATATTTGTAAAATTATCATAACGAATGGCTTTCTTTTACAGTTGATGGATATTAATGAGAGCCCAGTATATGTTCTTCTAAATCCTTCAATCAACCACGCACAGAAGGATCTCCTTGTTACTATCTTTGAAAGTGGTATACAACTTCTATTTTTATCTGATATTTTGTTCTGTATAATACCTCTGTGAGTTGTGTTTTATAATCGCCCAATTTTGTGATAACCATGTGAATATATACAACTTCAATTGATATATGGTCAGCTGGTTGTGTTTTGGCTGAGCTTCTTCTAGGCCAGGTTGGCAGTTAGTATCTTTTGTTGGTTTTCTCTATTCTGATTCTCATCACATCACTCGAATAATTTTACAGCCATTGTTTCCTGGAGAAAACTCTGTAGATCCGCCGGTAGAAATTATCAAGGTGTGACAATCAGACTATAAACAGTTTAGATTGTGTTTCAAGTTAGAGTTTCTTACATTTCATCTTCCAAGTTCTTGGCACACCAACTCGAGAAGAAATTCGTTGTTTGAATCCAAATTATACTAATTTTAGGTTTCCCCAAATCAAGGCACATCCATGGCACAAGGTATGCTTTTTACTCTTCTGCTCTTGCTACATCATATCCCAAAAGTTAATTGCCATAAACTTGAAAATTATCGATTCTCACCACTTATAAGATGTATGTAATTAGTGTTGATGGTGCTCGAAGTATGACATTCTCTTTGTTGCCTCGTAACATTTTCTATAAAACTAGCCAGTAACAAATCAATTGGCAGTACTTATTAAAAAGTAAAAACTAACATACTAAATTGAAAAAACAACTGGACTTACAGATTTTTTGCAAGTAAGAATTAAAATTGAGCATGCAAGGTCCTAAATGGGCTCTATCTTGTAGTCGAGAGACTCGAGACTATATTCTAATTTCTCCATCTTTAAGTTTATACTCCTTAAATTTTTGTGGACATCATAAGTTATTCTGCTGTTCGACCCCACATATGATTGATCTGCTAAACTGTCCATTTATTTACAATTTTTTATAGTTTTTTTCCGGTATATTCAAATGTAGTTGGTATTCTTACATATTCTTGGTTTTAGGTTTTCCACAAACGAATGCCTCCAGAAGCAATTGATCTTGCTTCACGTCTGCTGCTATACTCACCAAGTCTTCGATGTAGTGTTGTGAGTTTCATTCAGCTTTTCTTTGTTACGGATAGATATCTGTTATGTTGTTATTTAGGAATTAGGAGTAATAAGTTTTCATTCATTAGCTTAAGTACAAATTAATAGTTTTTATTTTTGAGTAGCTGGTCCATTTCTTATTATCTTATAGGTGGTCTTTATTTTGTGCCGATGACTAGAGAGCCACAAGAATTTCTTTTATTTGCCTTTTGATTGGGGCAAGCTTATGTCTATTGCTTTTTTTGTTTTAGATTTGATTCTTCCTATTGCAGTTAGAAGCATGTTCACATCCTTTCTTTGATGAGCTACGAGAGCCCAATGCTCGCTTACCAAATGGTCGCCCATTACCACCGCTTTTCAACTTTAAACAAGAGGTGTGTCCATCTTATTTAGACATATACCTTTTAATGTTTAGATTATTGGCATATGGTCGCGAAAGGCTTTACTGTAATAAGTTTATTGGTATTCTAGATGATTAATATTTTTGTTACCAACCATTGCTGGTCAAAGTTACTGAGATTTTTCTAATTACAGTTGTCAGGAGCATCTCTAGATCTTATTAATAGGCTTCTACCAGAGCATGTGAAACGCCAAATGGGTCAACAGTTTTTGCATCCAACAGGGACATAAAAACATCCTCAAGGAGTTCAGCTCATTGACAAGTTCAACAGGAAGGGATAAAATATCACCTCCCTTTGACGCCTGCCTGAGCAGCACCATCTTAGCCTACAGACTACAGCGACTGGACGGCAGCCCTGACTCTATTGTCTTTTTCTGCTTATGAATAATACGATGTACATTAGTATCATAAAAACTCTATTGTCTTTGTGTATTGATTTTGGCACTAAGTGCCTCTGGTGACCTATTTGCTTCATTTTCCTAACTTTGTTATTATTTTTAAATGTGCAGGAAGACTGCTTCTACGACCTGCCTTATAATACTGGGTATCAAATTTTCGAGTTACGTTTACGGAAGACAAGGGACGAAATTATGAAGTGTACTCTCTCTATATATGTAGATATATACTTTGATTGAAGAACTGTGGTAGCTTTAGATGGTTAATTGTAAAGATAGTGGATGATTTTATTAAGTTAATAATATTTTAGTTTTTTGTATTTTTACCATTATTTTCTATGGGGACATTCACTCAGCTAGGTACGCAAAAAGAATGTCAAATTTTGATTTGGCAACAATATAATTCGTTACCAAAGCATTCAACAAATTTTAATATAGCAACAATTTTTTAGACATTTAGCAACAAATTTTCGTTGCTAATAGCATTAAAATATAATATTTGGCAACGAAAAATTAACCTAATAATAACGGAGAAGATATTGTTGTTAATACTAACATAAAAGATAATATTTTTTATCATTGCAAATCATATCAACTTTCATTGCACATATAAAGAAACAGCAACATATAATGTCGTTAATCGACGACTTTCGTTGTTATTGAAAAATAACCAGCAACAAACATTTTCGTTGCTGATTCAACATAATGTCATTGCCAAATAATATAATCAACAACGAAAATCGTTGCTAAAAAGTTTACATTCCGCAACGAAAGCAAGCTTAGGCAACAATTTTCATAATTTATTGCAATGAAAAATTTCGTTGCAAAATGGTGTCAATTGCAACGAAAATGCATGGTCGTTGCAAAAAAAAAAGTTCATTTTCGTTGCCAATTAGCAGGCTTTTGCAACGAAATGAGATTTTTAGCAACGAAATTTTTATTATTCTGCAACAATATATTTTGTTGCTAAAGGATTGATGTCTCTGAATGAAAGCCAAATTTCGTTGCAAAATGTATTACTTTTGGCAACGGAAAAAAAAATATTTGTTGCGGAACAATTAGCAACGCTCATTGCGCAACAAAAGACGCAACGACAGTAAAGTCGTTTCCAAAACCCTTTTGCAACGAAATTTGACACCTTTAGCAATGAAAATTGGTTGTTGCTGAAGCCCCATTTTTTTGTAGTGAACTCATAACACGAGATATAAGGATCCAAAGTAGCATACTCGTTCTGTTCTTCATTCTGGAAAAACCTAAAAATGAAGAACATGCCCTGACATGATTTTCTGAGCCTTAGATCTTTCTTATTAATGATGTTTAGACTTGTAAATTGTTCCCATCATGTACCCTGTTAGTTGTTCTTCACGGCCCGACGTGTAGACCACCTATAATATGAACAAAACTAATTCTATAAGGCCGTCATTACCGTTGACCGGCCATGACTGTAAATTCTGGGCAGCCCAGAAATATGATGAACACGTTCTGACAGCAAGTTCAAAGCTTAACAACTTTCGATTGTGATGATGTATGACCTGATTATTGGTTGTTACATGTAGTGTTACACTAGTTCTACAATATTCAAGCATTAGATAGCCCAAAAACACATTTCACACTGATTTAATGATGGTCAAACATAGCCTCTCGAACACTGACTTTGAAGGCCTGGGTTTCTCAAGAACACCTAAGGCGACACTTACTGTCGCCAAAGGCTTTAGCGACAAATTTAATAACTTTAATTAATTAAATTTCTAAAAATCATTTAAAAATAGTAAATAAAATCTGAAAATTGCAAAAATTATTTTAAAAATTATTTTAAGTTATAAAAAATTAACTTTTAATAATTTGGCATATTTTTCATAAATATTAGTATTTATTTGAATATTATTGATATTTAATCTATTTAATAAATGCATTAAATACATTAATTAAAAATAATTTTTATTATATAAAAAAATCATTTTAAAATGATAATAAGGTATTTAAAAATATTTTAAGTTATAAAATATAACTTTTAATTTAGTAAAGTGAATTTCATTAATTATTTAATATTAATGATATTATGATTATTTAATAATTATATTAAATAAAGTAATGTAAAAATGATTTTAATATTAGAAAAATCATTTTAAATGAAAATAAGATATTTAAAGATATTTGAAGTTATAAAACATAACTTTTAATATTTAAAGGATAATTTTATTAATAACTCAATATTAATGATAATAATGTAATATGAAGGATATTAGATTTATTTAATGATTTATATTAAATAAATAGTTTTAAAATGGTTTTATTAATTTAAAAATCATTTAAAAGGATATAAATGAATTAAAAATATTTTAAGTTATAATTAATGACTTTTAATATTTGGATAAATAGTACATTAATACTTAAATATTAATGGTAATTATTTAAAAATGATTTTTAAATATTTCAAAAATCATTTAAGGGTAATATAAAATATTTTGAGTTATTATAAATAACTTTAATATTTTGGCAATGGTTTCATTAATAATTTAATATTAATTAAATATTAATGATATTAGAATTATTTGATATTTAAATCATTTTATAATGATTCCGGTGTTTGAAAAAATTAGAATAAATTATAATAATTGTTTAAAAATTATAGCAAGTCATTTAAAAAGGATATTATTGTTATTTAAACAGTTTAAATAGATATTAAACTTCGATATAGAGTCTCAGGCTTGATAATTACCCGATAAAGCCGTCGGTACGCTGACAGGTTTCAGAAATTGATCTGGACTTATATAATGTGTTTGTATATGTGTTTATTTGTGATTTAATGACTGTGAAACATGTGTGACAATGTGATTAGGTTATGTGTTGACTGCAATAAGCAGTACTATGTGTTATGATATGTGATTCTAATCGATAGAATGATCTTATTAATGATAGGTTTCGATAAAAAAGATAAAACTAAGTTGCGTATTGTAAGCAGTAGACCAGACAAGTATCCTACCTTTGCATTTCCTTTATGCAATGGACATGAGTAAGAAGTTTCAGAATTATATTATTATGCTAGATTATTAACCCTTTTATGATGTATTCTATATCTGATCATTGTTTATTAACATGTTAGTATATGGTAATTCAGATATATATTTTGTTCGTTAATTTCTAAACATGGTTATACAAGTGTCCCCACTTGGATAATCATTGTATCTAATCACATATTGATATATATATATATATATATATATATATATATATATATATATACACCTCTAAGCTATTTGATCAACTAGACACAGATTTAGAAATATCGTTGAATATGAAAAATCCTTTTTGTATCCAATCAAATTGTTTTGGTTCGGATTCCTGACTAAGTATGAACATCCCGAATACAGGAAAATTTTTATGCGACAAGGCGGACAAAGTGAACGATAATATCGTTCTTGTATGTAGTATTGATCAATACAGGGCACATTGGGATGATCACCCTCGAGCCCGTAAGTTATGACAGTTTGCGGATGAAGTTTTGCTAAACCTATTCGAAAATTGAAAACAATGTTCATAGTATGTCAACTAAACCTATATATATATATAGTCAATACGTAGTTTCAAAAAGTTGAGATAGAATTGTTATGTTAGTATTATCGGTTCAGTTTACTTCACAACTATTAATTCGTTGTAGAAGTGATGTACAAAGAAAACATTTAATTCTTTCAGGTAATTATATTTATAATTGTTATTACTTGCTGGGAAATCAAATACTCATCCTTGCTTAATTTAAATGTTTTCAAATAAGCATGATCAACCAGAATGTTCAGGCCAGAACAAGGGAAAAGGAAAGCAATCAGAATAATCTTATGTTATCTTTTGTAAGAGTTAGACAGTATTAAGACAATGATATTTATTAGCTATCATGTAATGTATTGTAGTAAAGGTTGCGTACTTGGGATTAGACTCTGATGTATATAAATTAAGTTGGATATTTATATTATTGTTATTATTATTAGTATAAATTCCGCTCATAGAAAAGGTATCGTGAAGCACCGAGTTCGGGTTTCAAATACCCGGATTTGGGGGCTTTACAAGTTGGTATCAGAGCTTAGGCTTAAAAACCTTGTGTGGGATAGACCTTAGGCTATAACCTTAGAACATAGGGAAACGTTGAAAATATAAATAACTCATTTATAGTTTAAAAGGAGATGAATTGAATAAATTCATCGTTAAATAAAACAAAAGATAACTTATATAAAATTATTAATTATTGTGTGTATATACTATGTGCTAATCAGGACAATTTATGTGTGTAAATATCTGATAGAAAGGATTAGGATACCCTCAGATCATAAAGAAGGATTCAACCTCCATAACTGAGCCAATATCAAAGTAAATAATTGAAATAGAAGCTCACCTTGAAAGTAACTCTAGTGAGGTGATTATGCTGGAAAATGTAATACCAGACCAAGAAACGATAGTATAACTGATAGGTATAATATAGTTAGAGAATATAAAGTTAAGCTTGTCTTCTTAAAACTCATACTTATGGTAAGTTCATGACTAATAATTATATGAAATTTTTGAACCCCTCAGCGAATGGACGCCAATGGTCTGACTAGGACAAGTTCTCAGACTCATATAATTGTGGTAAGTTTCTGAACTTATAATGTGTGGAAGGTTTGATGAACTTGGTATAGTTATGTGAGAATGGATTATTAAGGATAATAGGAATATATAAAATGTTAAGCAATTGATCCTTAGTGAAGGCGTAAGGAATAAGTAGTATTAGTGTTATTTGAATGTGTATGATTTTATGATGCGTATACGACAAGTATGTGGGTGTAATGTAATATTCTCGACTTTTGTATAAGTTGTGGTAGCGATTCCTAACTTTTATGTCATAAAGGGATAACTGATGTTTAAAGCATTATGTGCTATGCTATGAAAAGTATTATGAAATTAGTTAGATGAACATGATTTTATTTAATTAGATAATGCCGCCAAGACGAAAATGAAACCAAAAGGCAGAAGAACCTGTCAACAAAGCTAGAGGATAACCAGACTCAACACAAAATTTGGTGAATATGAGTGCTCAAGCTATGCAAAATGGATTACCAGTCGTGGGAAATCAGCTAGATAATCGATCGACAAACCTCAAAGACTTCAAGGCAATCGAATCGCCAGGATTTAGAGGATCAACTGACCTTGTAGAAGTGTTTATGACAGCTAGGGGAATGGAGGGGAAAAAGACAACTTTTGTCACCTATACGATGAAAGGGGAGACAAATTTTTGGGGGGAAGCAAATCAAGCTAGAGCCGGAGAAAAAAGTAGTGGTAGTAGGACTGGAAAAAGAAAAGGAGAAAATTTTAGGAATACCAGAAATATGCCAGGAGGTGGAAAGAAACAGGTTGCGCGGTGTGAGAATTCCAGAAAGAATCACTCAAAAAAATGTCTTAAGGGTAAGTTTGTGTGTTACAGGTGTGGGCAGGAGGGACATATCTCTCCCAACTGCCCAATCCAAGGATGAATAAAGGGTGTTTCATGTGTGGATCAACAGAGCATAAGGTGAACAACTATCCAAAAAGGGGAGGGGATATAAGGAGCGCGAATATGGGAAAAGGCAGCGGGACTCTAGCGATAGCGGAACCAACTTCAACAAATAAACTAACAAAATCAACTGCAAGAGTCTTCAATATAACGATCCAGTATACGATGGCAGCCGAAAATGCAACTCCAGGTATTATTCGTATAACTTGTATATTTTGATATATATGATTTTCCTATATATATAATAAATTATTTTATAAAGAAATTTTGAAGAAGGAATTTGAGTTCCTTTATAAATCAAACTTCCGTTTAATCAGATAGACAAGCTTTATGTTGAATAGTTAAAGATCAGTTCGATCAATTATGATCGAGGTCTATTTACAATGATTGTATATGCTATGAACCCTTGTATGTATAAGTTTTAAAACGGTGATTCCGGGGACGGAATCCTTATAAGGGATGGTGAATATAATAACCCGATATTTTCTATCTAAATAAATGAGAAATTTTGCATATAATTTTTTTTTATTTTAAATATGGGAATATGTGCAAGGTAATGTGTATGTATATGTGATAAAGAAAATTTATTTATTACATGAATATTTTAAATAATTTTATTTTAGAATTATTGATCAGTATAAAGTATATTCTTATAATAATTAATTTTATAGTAGAAATATTTTTATTAATTATTTTCCATGAAATATGAATTTTATATTATTTAAATAATATATGAAATAATTATTATAATAATAATAAATATTTTATTATATGAATTCGTTCAGCATATTTAAGTTGATTATTTTAACTTAATTATTAATGTTGTATATGAAAGATAAACCAGATATAGAATCCAAACCCTAAATTTTGATTTTGATCAAGGGATGAGAATAATAATATAATATTAATTATATTTTTATTTTTAGTGCTATAAATATATGCAGTATATGTGTAGACTGATAATGGTCAGGCAATTATGGTGTATCACGGCAAAACCTGGTATTACTGTCATAAACCATAATTGGGAACTCAAAACTGGAAATTAAGATCGGTCAGAAATTATGTTATTTGAATTATGTGCATATTATAGAATTACGGTTAATTAGGAAAAACCCTAATTAATGTTCGAAAACACTAATTTGCTAAAAAAATTAGAAAACCTAATTTGCTAATTAGGAACCCTAATTACTAAAATTAAAAACCCTAATTACTATTTTAGTAAATTATACTGTTAATTAGGAAACCCTACTTGTTAATTTGGGAACCCTAATGAGATTAAGGAACCCTAATTATTTACACCCTAATTTTTATAAAAAAAACCCTAATTTTAATTAGTGTGTTTTAAATTAGGATTTTATTACACTTTAATTTTAATATTTCAAACCCTAGAAATTATTTGGGAAACTTTAAAATTTAAAATCTAGTGATTAAACCCTAGATTCAAGTACCTTGGACAAGAATACCCTTAAATTAAAATATAAATTACCATTTTACCCTTTTTGTCTCATTTGGTGAATTATTGCTAGAAAATCTTACCATATCTTGCAAGTCATCATTTCCCTAACCTAGATATGGGCTACAACACCAACACATCAGCTATCAGCATACAAGTTCATTGCATCAATTAATTGCAAAGATTAAGAGAGTGAAAGTGTATTATTACCTCATTTGTGCAACCCACACTTAGTCATACTCTCTCAAGCTCAAACCCACAATTTCTTCTAGCATTTCAGTCACTAAAATAAGCCCCACCAACTCACATAATAAATCAGCAGTTAAGGAATCAAATATTTACTCACTTAAAGGTATAAACCCTATTTTATAATCTGATATTGATAAAAGTGTTAGATGTTAGTTTTTGTGTTTTAAACATGTAGTATGTAGTATATAATGATTATCTGGGTTGCTAGATGTTAGATCCATAACACCTAGAGGCTCAGATTTGAAGATTTAAAAAATCTGGAAAACTTTTTTTTTGTGTCTGACAATCGAATGTCAGGTCTTGTATATCTCTGTCTGTAATGATTTTAGTGTTTTTCATGTTTGAACATGTAGTGTGCTATGAAGTCTGTAATCTTGAACTTGTAGAAGTACCAGATCATGCTTATAATGATAGATAATCATGGTCAAAGGTCGTTGACCGACCATGACTTTGTAAAATCTGGAAAACCCAGAATGTGCCCAGAACAGCCTGACAACATATTCATAGCCCCAGATCTTTCAGTTGTTTGTTGTATTGTTCTTTCTGTTGTAATAAAATTGTAGTATGTTATATGTATTTCATGTTTATGCTTTAAAACCTCCTAAACATCAAATATATTTATCGTAGTGGCTGGTCAAAGTAGGTAAAACGATCACGTTTTCTATTTCTGGGTAACCTAGAAAACAGATGAACACTGATCTCTGACAGCCTTTGACCGGCTTCGATCTGCTTGATCTGTTGTTGTTATATGTGTTTTATATAATAGATCTATAGTATTACATGTTAGCTACAACCTGGAATCATTAGATCACATAGATCAAACCACTACAAAAAAATGGGCCTTTAGCAACGATTTTTCGGGCAACGACTTTATAAGTCATTGCTAAAAGTATATGTTTAGTAACGAAATTTGTCCTTCGTTGTAGATTGTGTCAGGCTTTCACTTTTTGTAACGAAATTTATAAGTCGTTGCAAAATTTGGTTGATAATTCATTGGCGGGAAAAAAGATCGTTAGAAATTCGTTGCAAAATTTTTGGCCACTTAATTTCTTGTCGTCGTGGGCAACGAAATTTTTTTTGTTGCTAAAAATGGGGCTTTAGCAACGATTTTTCAGGCAACGAATTTATAAGTCGTTGCTAAAAGTGTATGTTTAGCAACGAAACTTGTCCTTCGTTGCAGATTGTGTTAGGCTATCACTTTTTGCAATGAAATTCATAAGTCGTTGCAAAAGTTGGAAACAAAATTCGTCAGAAATTTGTTACAAAATTTTTAACCACTTGATTTCTCCTCATCATAGGCCGAAAGTTTTTTTGTTGCTATATTTCGTTGCCTAATATGAACCACATTCATTGGTAATAATTTTTATTTTCGTTGCATATTTTATACAACTTTTTGCAACTACTATTAAAATGTTGCCTTAAATTAAGATAATCCCAATAAGCATGTATTTGTAAGACCAATGTTGCCTTAAATTAAGATAATCCCAATAAGCATATTTTTGTAAGACCATATTCGGTATTCGGAGAATTGTCAAAAAATATTCGTATTTAGTATTTAAAAATTATGTCCAAATGCGGAACATATTCGAACCTATGACCTATCATTTGGAACTTTGGTCATTTGACTGCTGGAGCAACACAAGTTATCTGTTAATATCTTGCAAGGATTAATATTTATATCAAAACATAAGATTTCCCCCATATATTCATTTCTTCTCCTTCACTACATACCATTAATATAATCTCATGAAGTTATATAATAATAATAATAAAAATAATAATAATAATAATAATAATAATAACAACAACAATAATAATAACAACAACAACAATAATAATAATAATAATAATAACAACAACAATAACAACAACAACAACAACAACAACAACAACAACAATAACAACAATAATAGTACTACTACTACCACTACTAATAATAAAAATAATAATAATAACAATAACAATAATAATAATAATAATAATAATAATAAATTAATAAAAATAATAACACTATAATTTCTGCTTATATATGTCAAATACTTACAAAATTATGATATTTATCTCACCTGTTCTTTAATTTATTTATTTTGCCTTGGAATATAGTATAAGCTATTCTTTTCAATTATCTTCTTCTTTTGCAGCAAATAATTAATGGACAATCGAACACTTTTTTGATGGAAATTGGTAATGAAATAATTATAAGACATATCGATGATCATACATGATCAATATATAGAAGATTATAACGTAAATTAATAGAGAAGTTAATTAATTAGTTTTTTAATATTGGACATTTTAAAATAAGGAATAATTAATGTTATTGTTTCCCAAAAATTTACTTCTTTTTTATTTTGTAAAAAAAAGAATTGATATAATAATTAGCGCTTGTGGAAAAAAAATGTAAAAAAAGAATTCAAACAGGTCTTTCCATACTAACGATCTTATATATCACAGAATAAAACGATAAATTAGTGTGTTATTATTATAAGATAGTATATTTGTATTTCATGCATAAATTGTTGTACAAATTATAAAACTTATAACCATATATATATGGATCATATGTTACGTATGCATGAAGTAACTTTTATGTATACATTGAAAACCAATGAACTTTTATTTTTATAGTAACATTGTAAATAGCCACGATCCTATTTTATTTTTATTTATTTATTTATTTATTTATTTATTATTATTAT
This sequence comes from Panax japonicus, assembly GCA_020205505.1. Classification (NCBI taxonomy): domain Eukaryota; kingdom Viridiplantae; phylum Streptophyta; class Magnoliopsida; order Apiales; family Araliaceae; genus Panax; species Panax japonicus. The sequence goes on along the minus strand of CM035112.1, from coordinate 20,717,758 downwards.
TATTATTGTTATTGTTATTGTTATTATTATTGTTATTAGTACTGTTATTATTATTATTATTATTATTGTTGTTGTTGTTGTTATTATTATTATATATCTTCCTGAGATTATATTAATGGTATGTAGTGAAGGATAAGAAGGGAATATATGGGAGAAATCTCATATTTTGATATAAATATTAATCCTTGCAAGATATTAATAGATAACTTGTGTTGCTCCAGCGGTTAAATCACCAAAGTTCCAAATGATAGGTCACAGGTTCGAATCTATGTAAAAGCAATTTTTGAAAAAAATTCAAAAGACCTACCACGTCAGCAGCGGACACATGTCATTTTAGACTATTTGTTTTATAATTTTTTAAACTCTAAATGTGTCTAAATGATTTAGACAAACAATTGTGGCTAAATTAGTAAGAAGTAGCGCTAAATGATGTTTTTAATTGCATTTTCTCATCCAACTTTTGTTATGTACAGATTGTGTTTGATTTTTCTTTAATAAATTAGTAACCAATTTAATGAAAGTTGTTATAATCTTTTGTTTTAATTTTATGGACCGATAAAATGTTAGTAATATTTTTTAGTTTTTTCCCTAAAATATTTATGTTGGAATTATTTTAATAAAATTAAAATAATATTTATGTTGGAATTAGTTTTTTTATTAATTTTCTAAGCGTTTTTTCTCATTTACTTAGTTTTAAAAACCCAACAAGGTGTTAGGTGAGTTTATTTTTTATTTTATGTGAAATGTATTTCTTTCTTTACAAAAAAAATAAAAATTACTATTTTAAGGAAAATTTAATACACTTATAAATTGACTTAAAAAAATTATTAATTATTTTATATATGGACTATATATTTGATTAAAAGAGAGTACAATTTTTATATGTGTTTTTGATATTTTTACATGATTTTTCTTCACATAAAGATGAAATTCACTGTATACTCATGTAAAAATATTTAAAACAAATATAAAAATATCATAAACCCTTCCCCCCTCCCACCCCCACCCCCACCTTCACCTTCGCCCTCCACCCACCCCTCCCTCTCCCTCTCCCTCTCCCTCTCCCTCTCCCTCTCCCTCTCCTTATTTTTTTATTTTCATTTTATATTTTAATATAAGAAAAATAGGGATGTAGTGAAAGAAAATTTGTGAAGGAATTCATTCCTGCACATAAGGACTTTTCTAACGAGGAAACAATGAAGGGAAAAAAATTAGTGACAATATAGTTATTATGAATGAAACAACCTTCACAATTTAGATTTTTTTTTTCCTTCGCAAAATTGAGATGATAAAAGGATGTTTAGCGCCAATTTTTGATAAAAATTTGCGAAGAAAAATATTATTAATGAAGAAATTATTACTCTATATATATTATTGGTGAGAGATTTTTTGCGAGAGAAAAAATTAGTCACTATTTTATTAAAATAAGTTTTTTAGAATTAATTACAGTGAATATAAATTGTATTATATATAAATAGATTTTTTTTATAATAGTAAATTTACTTTTAATAACATTTTTTAAGTAACTTACAATATCAATTATTTTTTTAATGAACTATAAAGTAAATAATTTTACATTACATTAAACTTTAAAATTTCATACATTGGCAGTGAAAAAAAAGTGGCACTCTTTTGTGCAATAGAGCATAAATGCCAAACAAATATTCGTATCAACCCTTTAATTCTTATCAATTCTTCAAAACTTTTATATAAAAGTATCAAAGGGGATCCTTTAAATTGTAAAACTCACTGTTTCAACTCTTAATTAATTAAAAAGAGTTAACTCGGTAGATTGAAAACTCTATATAAATATTTTTAATAAATAATTCTAAAAATTAACAATTTGACCATGAAAGTCATATTAGGACGTTTATTATGGGACAGATGGAGTATTATTTAAATGATTAGTATTAGTTAGTATTAGAACTGCTTGTATGAAATCTTGAGGTGGTAACGGTGATAGTGAACTACGCCGCACTATGTTGGAGGTTCTAAATCAATTGGATAGCAGATTTTGAAACTTCTTTGCTAAGTGCTGGATAAAAGTTGCTCTGCAATTGCACTTTGTATTTATGTTTGATATGTTACAACCTATTTTCAATGTTATACCAGAAACAATTTCAATGATATAACATAAAAATTATTATTTAAAATAAAATTTTATTTTCAACAATTAAATAAAATTACATTATAATTTGAATTTTAGGATCTCATAAATTAACAAAAACATACTCAATGAAACTTTTTTTTTGGAACGAAGGAGTAACATTTTAGTATTCTCGACAATTCATATTTTATTATCTATCATTATTTATTTATTAATCATATAGATGTATCTACTTGTTCTAATTAGATATATGGAATAATTATCAAACATATATCATGTAAGAGTTTCTATTTTGAATTTTTACACCGATACTTATAGTTTCTATTTTTCTTGTAATGCATAGTGTGTGTATCGGAATCGATCTAGTCAGGGAGGCCTAATTTTACTTAAAATCCGAACTTTCGTTCTTAGCCGTTGGATGAGATCCAACACCCAGGAAAGTAAGCTGTTGGAGAGAAATAAAAGACGCGGAGAAAGTCGGGTAAAACAAGAGAGACGGGTCACAAAAGAGAACCGGGCGAAAGTACACAAAGCTCACAGCGAAATTCCTAAATCCCTAAATCGCGACTTGTTCTCTCTTCTACACAAAGCTCACAGTGAAATTCCCCTCTCTTTTTCCCAAATCGCGTCTTTCTTTCACAAACTCCGGACGAAATCGCGAGAAGAACTGGTCTCTCTTTTTCTTAAATAGTTAGTTCCTCTTTCTTCTACACAAGTCGCCGGAAGTTGGATAAGCTCGTGGTCTTTGTCTCCGGCCAGTCACTCACAGCGAGTGGTCTCTGTCTCCGGTCGCGATGTTTTCGATTAAATTCGATCTTCCCTACTCTGCAATTGCTGCAGTTTCAAGATTAGCTTCAATTGTCGTGCAGGAGTTTTGAGTGTCTCATGGTGACTGGTGTGACTCTTTGATGCTAAAATTTTGAGCTTTGATTGTGAATTCTGTTTACAGAATCTAATAATATACGCACCGAGTCTTAAAAGGAGGGGGAAAGTGTTCAGATAGCTCTGAAATTAACCAGCTCCAGTGGTCATCTGCAAAGCCTGATTGGATTGCTATTGCATTTTCAAATAAGATGCAGCTGCTGAAAGTTTAAGTATGATGAATTTCTCTTATTAGGTTATACATGTGCAGTGTCAGTTGACTAACTTGATTTAAAACTTGAGTATACTTGTGCTCGTTTGTGGTACATTAACTTAATAGTCCTTAATTGGTAACTTATAACATATATGGAATATATAAATTAGAAAATGCTAATATTTTTTCCCCATGTGAATTGCATTTTCCTCCATTGTATATATGTTGCTTCTCCTTGCAAGAGTATTGTTTAAGCTATTGTGTATAGATTAGGAATTCACCAATAGAGGAAGTATTGTTTTGCGGGAATTTTTTGTTTATAACTGAGGGAATCAAAAATTCCTTGTGTGGAAGGTGTAAATAGTATTCTGCAACAGGGTAAGGTTTGTTAAGCTGCCAATGAGAATTGTAGACTTCACATAACTTTTTCCATTTTTATCTTTTGTACAAGGGTTGATAATAATTTGCTTCGACTACTCATGTCATAGTGTAATACTTATTATAGATAGGGTAAATTGTATAATTGCGGAACTTGGTTAAAACCACAAGTAACAAAACCATCTAGAATACACATATCATGAACCGTTATTGTCAAATTAATGAACGAAAAACATGATGGGGAGAATCATAAGTTGGATCATCATGGATCTTTGATTTGTTCGAATTTAAACTTGCCTTATGAATCCAACACCCCCATTTAGCCTCTGTCTGGTATTATGCAAAGATCACTACAATTTCAGGAACGTTGTCCTTCATCCATGGTCAGCCCTGTTATTTTTAATTTTTTTTCTTCTAGTTTTTATGGGATTTGTGGTTCTTTTGTTGTATCTAAAGATGAAATTTTGTTATATTATTGTAGGTGAATGTTCCATCAGGCACTTCATCATCATCTCTAATGAATTTTCAGATAGAGCCCCCTTCAAATCAAAGCTATCGTGGCAACAATTACACACCTTTGTGGCCTGAGGAAGAGAGGGTAACCTTCCCTTGCTCTCATTCTCTTGTTTAATTACTACTATACTTGTATAAATTGGATATTTTCCCACTTTGAATTGACTAGAAATTCTTGTATCTGTTAAGAACAGATATCTGACCCTTGGGTTTACTGTGTTAGCATACATAGATTTGTTATATAATATCATCACATTTGGAATTGTAGATTTAGTTTTACTTTATCAAATGGAGACGTTTAAAAGTCTGAAATTTCATTTTCTAGTTATGTATGATAGATAACTCGTAATTTGTTCTCTCTTGAATGATAATGTTGTGTTTGGTAGCATGAATCTACACTTAGAAAAATGAACCAAAAATTCATCAGCAATTCCATTCTCATCCTTTATTTGAAGAATTGAGCTCTAGTTTTTGATTCCTATGCATGGATGACATGCTTCTGGATGCAGTATATAGAATTTGCTAAAGCTAGAGTTGTAAAATGATGGATACATTTTAGTTTTCTTAAATATAACAAAATAAATTTGTTTTACTATGGTGAATTTGTTATGATGTTGTACAGATGGTTAGCATGAAGAGGTCATATCCCTTCATAAGTTGCTAGAGTGAATTTCAGATAAAGTGTTCATTTATCTTTGCTTTTGTGTTTTAAAGGTTTGATGTTCTGTTTCAGCTTCTCATCCGACTCTGTGAAGTAGACATTACATAGTTTGATGTATCATAGGGTAAAAGAAATCTTAAACAGCAGGTTTCACATTCTCAATAGTGCTATTTTTTTTCTAACATGATCAATTTGAACATGATGTCTATCTCCATACATACAAAGGAGAGTTTGGATTTTGTTTACAATTTGACTCTCTTTCTAATGTACTGTTTGATGCATGATCCCTACATTTTGTGGAATATGAAACTGTTATAATTGCACTTTCATATTTGTAAAATTATCATAATGAATGGCTTTCTTTTACAGTTGATGGATATTAATGAGAGCCCAGTATATGTTCTTCTAAATCCTTCAATCAACCACGCACAGAAGGATCTCCTTGTTACTATCTTTGAAAGTGGTATACAACTTCTATTTTTATCTGATATTTTGTTCTGTATAATACCTCTGTGAGTTGTGTTTTATAATCGCCCAATTTTGTGATAACCATGTGAATATATACAACTTCAATTGATATATGGTCAGCTGGTTGTGTTTTGGCTGAGCTTCTTCTAGGCCAGGTTGGCAGTTAGTATCTTTTGTTGGTTTTCTCTATTCTGATTCTCATCACATCACTCGAATAATTTTACAGCCATTGTTTCCTGGAGAAAACTCTGTAGATCCGCCGGTAGAAATTATCAAGGTGTGACAATCAGACTATAAACAGTTTAGATTGTGTTTCAAGTTAGAGTTTCTTACATTTCATCTTCCAAGTTCTTGGCACACCAACTCGAGAAGAAATTCGTTGTTTGAATCCAAATTATACTAATTTTAGGTTTCCCCAAATCAAGGCACATCCATGGCACAAGGTATGCTTTTTACTCTTCTGCTCTTGCTACATCATATCCCAAAAGTTAATTGCCATAAACTTGAAAATTATCGATTCTCACCACTTATAAGATGTATGTAATTAGTGTTGATGGTGCTCGAAGTATGACATTCTCTTTGTTGCCTCGTAACATTTTCTATAAAACTAGCCAGTAACAAATCAATTGGCAGTACTTATTAAAAAGTAAAAACTAACATACTAAATTGAAAAAACAACTGGACTTACAGATTTTTTGCAAGTAAGAATTAAAATTGAGCATGCAAGGTCCTAAATGGGCTCTATCTTGTAGTCGAGAGACTCGAGACTATATTCTAATTTCTCCATCTTTAAGTTTATACTCCTTAAATTTTTGTGGACATCATAAGTTATTCTGCTGTTCGACCCCACATATGATTGATCTGCTAAACTGTCCATTTATTTACAATTTTTTATAGTTTTTTTCCGGTATATTCAAATGTAGTTGGTATTCTTACATATTCTTGGTTTTAGGTTTTCCACAAATGAATGCCTCCAGAAGCAATTGATCTTGCTTCACGTCTGCTGCTATACTCACCAAGTCTTCGATGTAGTGTTGTGAGTTTCATTCAGCTTTTCTTTGTTACGGATAGATATCTGTTATGTTGTTATTTAGGAATTAGGAGTAATAAGTTTTCATTCATTAGCTTAAGTACAAATTAATAGTTTTTATTTTTGAGTAGCTGGTCCATTTCTTATTATCTTATAGGTGGTCTTTATTTTGTGCCGATGACTAGAGAGCCACAAGAATTTCTTTTATTTGCCTTTTGATTGGGGCAAGCTTATGTCTATTGCTTTTTTTGTTTTAGATTTGATTCTTCCTATTGCAGTTAGAAGCATGTTCACATCCTTTCTTTGATGAGCTACGAGAGCCCAATGCTCGCTTACCAAATGGTCGCCCATTACCACCGCTTTTCAACTTTAAACAAGAGGTGTGTCCATCTTATTTAGACATATACCTTTTAATGTTTAGATTATTGGCATATGGTCGCGAAAGGCTTTACTGTAATAAGTTTATTGGTATTCTAGATGATTAATATTTTTGTTACCAACCATTGCTGGTCAAAGTTACTGAGATTTTTCTAATTACAGTTGTCAGGAGCATCTCTAGATCTTATTAATAGGCTTCTACCAGAGCATGTGAAACGCCAAATGGGTCAACAGTTTTTGCATCCAACAGGGACATAAAAACATCCTCAAGGAGTTCAGCTCATTGACAAGTTCAACAGGAAGGGATAAAATATCACCTCCCTTTGACGCCTGCCTGAGCAGCACCATCTTAGCCTACAGACTACAGCGATTGGACGGCAGCCCTGACTCTATTGTCTTTTTCTGCTTATGAATAATACGATGTACATTAGTATCATAAAAACTCTATTGTCTTTGTGTATTGATTTTGGCACTAAGTGCCTCTGGTGACCTATTTGCTTCATTTTCCTAACTTTGTTATTATTTTTAAATGTGCAGGAAGACTGCTTCTACGACCTGCCTTATAATACTGGGTATCAAATTTTCGTGTTACGTTTACGGAAGACAAGGGACGAAATTATGAAGTGTACTCTCTCTATATATGTAGATATATACTTTGATTGAAGAACTGTGGTAGCTTTAGATGGTTAATTGTAAAGATAGTGGATGATTTTATTAAGTTAATAATATTTTAGTTTTTTGTATTTTTACCATTATTTTCTATGGGGACATTCACTCAGCTAGGTACGCAAAAAGAATGTCAAATTTTGATTTGGCAACAATATAATTCGTTACCAAAGCATTCAACAAATTTTAATATAGCAACAATTTTTTAGACATTTAGCAACAAATTTTCGTTGCTAATAGCATTAAAATATAATATTTGGCAACGAAAAATTAACCTAATAATAACGGAGAAGATATTGTTGTTAATACTAACATAAAAGACAATATTTTTTATCATTGCAAATCATATCAACTTTCATTGCACATATAAAGAAACAGCAACATATAATGTCGTTAATCGACGACTTTCGTTGTTATTGAAAAATAACCAACAACAAACATTTTCGTTGCTGATTCAACATAATGTCATTGCCAAATAATATAATCAACAACGAAAATCGTTGCTAAAAAGTTTACATTCCGCAACGAAAGCAAGCTTAGGCAACAATTTTCATAATTTATTGCAATGAAAAATTTCGTTGCAAAATGGTGTCAATTGCAACGAAAATGCATGGTCGTTGCAAAAAAAAAAAGTTCATTTTCGTTGCCAATTAGCAGGCTTTTGCAACGAAATGAGATTTTTAGCAACGAAATTTTTATTATTCTGCAACAATATATTTTGTTGCTAAAGGATTGATGTCTCTGAATGAAAGCCAAATTTCGTTGCAAAATGTATTACTTTTGGCAACGGAAAAAAAAATATTTGTTGCGGAACAATTAGCAACGCTCATTGCGCAACGAAAGACGCAACGACAGTAAAGTCGTTGCCAAAACCCTTTTGCAACGAAATTTGACACCTTTAGCAATGAAAATTGGTTGTTGCTGAAGCCCCATTTTTTTGTAGTGAACTCATAACACGAGATATAAGGATCCAAAGTAGCATACTCGTTCTGTTCTTCATTCTGGAAAAACCTAAAAATGAAGAACATGCCCTGACATGATTTTCTGAGCCTTAGATCTTTCTTATTAATGATGTTTAAACTTGTAAATTGTTCCCATCATGTACCCTGTTAGTTGTTCTTCACGGCCCGACGTGTAGGCCACCTATAATATGAACAAAACTAATTCTATAAGGCCGTCATTACCGTTGACCGGCCATGACTGTAAATTCTGGGCAGCCCAGAAATATGATGAACACGTTCTGACAGCAAGTTCAAAGCTTAACAACTTTCGATTGTGATGATGTATGACCTGATTATTGGTTGTTACATGTAGTGTTACACTAGTTCTACAATATTCAAGCATTAGATAGCCCAAAAACACATTTCACACTGATTTAATGATGGTCAAACATAGCCTCTCGAACACTGACTTTGAAGGCCTGGGTTTCTCAAGAACACCTAAGGCGACACTTACTGTCGCCAAAGGCTTTAGCGACAAATTTAATAACTTTAATTAATTAAATTTCTAAAAATCATTTAAAAATAGTAAATAAATTCTGAAAATTGCAAAAATTATTTTAAAAATTATTTTAAGTTATAAAAAATTAACTTTTAATAATTTGGCATATTTTTCATAAATATTAGTATTTATTTGAATATTATTGATATTTAATCTATTTAATAAATGCATTAAATACATTAATTAAAAATAATTTTTATTATATAAAAAAATCATTTTAAAATGATAATAAGGTATTTAAAAATATTTTAAGTTATAAAATATAACTTTTAATTTAGTAAAGTGAATTTCATTAATTATTTAATATTAATGATATTATGATTATTTAATAATTATATTAAATAAAGTAATGTAAAAATGATTTTAATATTAGAAAAATCATTTTAAATGAAAATAAGATATTTAAAGATATTTGAAGTTATAAAACATAACTTTTAATATTTAAAGGATAATTTTATTAATAACTCAATATTAATGATAATAATGTAATATGAAGGATATTAGATTTATTTAATGATTTATATTAAATAAATAGTTTTAAAATGGTTTTATTAATTTAAAAATCATTTAAAAGGATATAAATGAATTAAAAATATTTTAAGTTATAATTAATGACTTTTAATATTTGGATAAATAGTACATTAATACTTAAATATTAATGGTAATTATTTAAAAATGATTTTTAAATATTTCAAAAATCATTTAAGGGTAATATAAAATATTTTGAGTTATTATAAATAACTTTAATATTTTGGCAATGGTTTCATTAATAATTTAATATTAATTAAATATTAATGATATTAGAATTATTTGATATTTAAATCATTTTATAATGATTCCGGTGTTTGAAAAAATTAGAATAAATTATAATAATTGTTTAAAAATTATAGCAAGTCATTTAAAAATGATATTATTGTTATTTAAACAGTTTAAATAGATATTAAACTTCGATATAGAGTCTCAGACTTGATAATTACCCGATAAAGCCGTCGGTACGCTGACAGGTTTCAGAAATTGATCTGGACTTATATAATGTGTTTGTTTGTGATTTAATGACTGTGAAACATGTGTGACAATGTGATTAGGTTATGTGTTGACTGCAATAAACAGTACTATGTGTTATGATATGTGATTCTAATCGATAGAATGATCTTATTAATGATAGGTTTCGATAAAAAAGATAAAACTAAGTTGCGTATTGTAAGCAGTAGACCAGACAAGTATCCTACCTTTGCATTTCCTTTATGCAATGGACATGAGTAAGAAGTTTCAGAATTATATTATTATTATGCTAGATTATTAACCCTTTTATGAAGTTTTCTATATCCGATCATTGTTTATTAACATGTTAGTATATCCGATAATTGTTGCGGAACAATTAGCAACGCTCATTGCGCAACGAAAGACGCAACGACAGTAAAGTCGTTGCCAAAACCTTTTTGCAACGAAATTTGGCACCTTTAGCAATGAAAATTGGTTGTTGCTGAAGCCCCATTTTTTTGTAGTGAACTCATAACACGAGATATAAGGATCCAAAGTAGCATACTCGTTATGTTCTTTATTCTGGAAAAACCTAAAAATGAAGAACATGCCCTGACATGATTTTCTGAGCCTTAGATCTTTCTTATTAATGATGTTTAGACTTGTAAATTGTTTCCATCATGTACCCTGTTAGTTATTCTTCACGTCTCGACATGTAGACCACCTATAACATGAACAAAATTAATTCTATAAGGCCATCAATATCGTTGACCGGCCATGACCGTAAATTCTGGGCAGCCTAGAAATATGATGAACACGTTCTGACAGCAAGTTCAAAGCTTAATAACTTTTGATTGTGATGATGTATGACCTGATTATTGGTTGTTACATGTAGTGTTACACTAGTTCTACAAGATTCAAGCATTAGATAGCCCAAAACACATTTCACATTGATTTAATGATGGTCAAATATAGCCTCTCGAACACTGACTTTGAAGGTCTGAGTTTCTCAAGAACACCTAAGGCAACACTTACTGTCGCCAAAGGCTTTAGCGACAAATTTAATAACTTTAATTAATTAAATTTATAAAAATTATTTAAAAATAGTAAATAAATTCTAAAAATTACAAAAATTATTTTAATTTATAAAAAATTAACTTTTAATAATTTGGCATATTTTTCATAAATATTACTCCCTCCGTCCCAAATTAATTGCTCAGTTTTGACTTTTTAAAGTCAAATTTACCATTTTTAAAACCAATCTTTTTACTATTTTTGCTAAAATATAGGTGAAGAGATTATAACCAAAAGAAAGTATATACAATTTATTACTAACCCCAATTTTTATAATTTTAGAAATATATTTATATATGCTTAATCATTAATTCTAAAAATAGTCAATTTGACTTAAAAAAGTCAAAGCTGAGCAATTAATTAGGAACGGATGGAGCAGTATTTATTTGAATATTATTGATATTTAATCTATTTAATAAATGCATTAAATAAATTAATTAAAAATGATTTTTATTATATAAAAAATCATTTTAAAATGATAATAAGGTATTTAAAAATATTTGAAGTTATAAAATGTAACTTTTAATTTAGTAAAGAGAATTTCATTAATTTTTTAATATTAATGATATTATGATTATTTAATAATTATATTAAATAAACTAATGTAAAAATGATTTTAATATTAGAAAAAACATTTTCAATGAAAATAAAATGTTTAAAGATATTTTAAGTTATAAAACATAACTTTTAATATTTAAAGGATAATTTCATTAATAACTCAATATTAATGATAATAATGTAATATGAAGGATATTAGATTTATTTAATGATTTATATTAAATAAATAGTTTTAAAATGGTTTTATTAATTTAAAAATCATTTAAAAAGGATATAAATGAATTAAAAATATTTTAAGTTATAATTAATGACTTTTATTATTTGGATAAATAGTACATTAATACATAAATATTAATGATAATTATTTAAAAATGATTTTTAAATGTTTTAAAAATTATTTAAGGGTAATATAAAATATTTTGAGTTATTATAAATAGCTTTAATATTTTGGCAATGATTTCATTAATAATTTAATATTAATTAAATATTAATAATAATAGAATTATTTGATATTTAAATCATTTTATAATGATTCCGGTGTTTGAAAAAATTAGAATAAATTATAATAATTGTTTAAAAATTATTGTTAGTTATTTAAAAATGATATTACTGTTATTTAAACAGTTTAAATAGATATTGAACTTCGATATAGAGTCTTAAACTAGATAATTACCCGATAAAGCCGTTGGTACGCCGACAGGTTTCAGAAATTGATCTGGACTTACATAATGTGTTTGTATATGTGTTTGTTTGTGATTTAATGATTGTGAAACATGTGTGACAATGTGATTAGGTTATATGTTCACTGCAATAAGCAGTACTATGTGTTATGATATGTGATTCTAATCGATAGAATGATCTTATTAATGATAGGTTTTGGTATAAAAAATAAAACTAAGTTGCGTATTGTAAGCAGTAGACCAGACAAGTATCCTACCTTTGCATTTCCTTTATGCAATGGACATGAGTAAGAAGTTTCAGAATTATATTATTATGCTAAATTATTAACCCTATTGTGATATATTCTATATTCGATCATTGTTTATCAACATGTTAGTATATGGTAATTCAGATATATATTCTGTTCGTTAATTTCTAAACATGGTTATACAAGTGTCCCCACTTAGATAATCATTGTATCTAATCACATGTTGATATATATATATATATATATATATATATATATATATATATATATATATATATATATATACCTCTAAGCTATTTGATCAGCTAGACACAGATTTAGAAATATCGTTGAATATGATAAATCCTTTTTGTATCCAATCAAATTGTTTTGGTTTGGATTCCTAACTAAGTATGAACATCCCGAACACGAGAAAATTTTTATGCGCCAAGGCGGACAAAGTGAATGATAATATCATTCTTGTATCTAGTATTGATCAATACAGGGCACATTGGGATGATCACCCTCAAGCCTATAAGTTATGATGGTTTGCGAATGAAGTTCTGCTAAACCTATTCGAAAATTGAAAAAAATGTTCATAGTATGTCAACTAACCCTATATATACATATATATAGTCAATACGTAGTTTCAAAAAGTTGAGATAGAATTGTTATGTTAGTATTTTCGGTTCAGTTACTTCACAACTATTAATTAGTTATAGAAGTGATGTACAAAGAAAACATTTAATTATTTCTGCTAATTATATTAATAATTGTTATTACTTGCTGGGAAATCAAATGCCCATCCTTGCTTAATTTAAATGTTTTCAGCTAGGCATGATCAACCGGAATGTTCAGGCCAGGACAAGGGAAAAGGAAAACAATCAGAATAATCTTATGTTATCTTTTGTAAGAGTTGGACAGTATTAAGACAATGATATTTATTATTTATCATGTAATGTATTGTAGTAAAGGTTGCGTACTTGGGATTAGACTCTAATGTATATAAATTAAGTTGGATATTTATATTATTGTTATTATTATTAATATTAATTCCGCTCATAGAAATGGTATCGTGAATCACCGAGTTCGGGTTTCAAGTACCCAAATTTGGGGGCTTTACAACATCTCCAGCATCATAGCCATCATCATCTGTTGTCCTTCCCGTGCTTCCTTCAACGCCTTGAGCATCTCCAGTTGCATAACATTTGCCTGCTCTCAACTTTCTTCCTCGCCTTGCCTTCCCGCGTCTGTCTGCCTGACATTCGTTAGTTGTTGATCAGCCATGTATGGTGATTTTGAACTCCCTTCTGAAGCGTCTTCAATAATTGGTTGGCAAAATACAGATTTGTGCCTTGGAAAGCTTGAGTTGCTTACCTTGGAATTGGATCCGATGAGGTAATGCTATTAATTTTTTGGTGAAGCAGCTCTTCCTGTAGTTCTCCCACTTCGAGTTGTGAGCATACCCTTCACGAATTCAACACCTCCCCAGCAGAGTCGCCAAAGAAATGTGGGCAAGGAACTCGGACCTTGCGAGTTAGGGTTTCGTATTGGCTGAGGAGGAGAGAAATCCACGAAGAGCACGAAATTGGTTGATTGATTGAAGAGGGGAGAAGAACAAGTGGGCGATTACTCTATTGACACATGAAAGAACTCCTAGAATTTGGGAACTGTATTAGGGTTATTGGGATTCCAAGAGCCTTCTTATTGTGTCCTTCGAGTTGAGAGAGAGTATCCAAATCCTATAGTGCTTTTAGGTGGAATATCCAAGCCTTAAGTCACCAAAAGAGTTCACCCTCTTCCTAGAATGGAAGGGGTATTTATAAAGTTTCTTGGAATTAAGTAGTCACATGTTAGGCACATGTTTTTCAGGGAAATTCTAGAAATACCCTTTAGCCATTATAATAATGCCCATATTGCCCTATCCTTCTAGCCACCAATCCAATCCCTCAATCAATTCCCAAAATGAGCCGCCTCCACGAGTCTTCTACCTAGGGACACGTGGAGGATTCTCTCGGGTCTAACACATTTACTTTTGACTTTTATGTCTTCATTCGATTAGGTTATGCGAACCCTAATTTGCACATTTAATGAGGTCGTGGAACCTTAATTGTGCATTTAATTCAATTAGGTCATGTGAACCCTAATTTTGCATTTGGGCCCACAGAAAATAATATAGAGATTTAACTGAGCTATCTCTCTACACCCTCACTCTCAGAATGCTCTAACTGAGCTTTCTCTCTAACTCTCCACACTATTTGACACTCAAACTAGAGCTTTGCTCTCTAAAAGATGTTCTATCAATTTTGGTGTGTAATTCCCTTCTCATTTGCTGCCTATTTATAGCCCAAAAATTTGATTGTAGAAAAAAAAAGGCAGAAATCAATGGGCTGGACTGTGGAAAAAAAAAAGAATGGGCGGAGACTTTGACCAAAGAAGAAAGATGAGCTAAATATTCAACAATCTCCACATTGGCTTATATTTTTCAACTACTGTGAACTTCTGTGTGTCTGTGAATGTATCCCTCTCCCTAGATACTCCACCACAATCTCAGTATTCGATGAAGTGAATTAAGTCCAAGCAATGCTTGAGCTTTTCTGCTGTAACTGACTTTGTGAGCATATCTGCGACATTCTCCTTTGTGTGAACTTTGCGAACTATAATGTCACCATTGTTCAGCCATTCACGAATCTTGTGATATCGAACATCGATATGTTTGGTCCTGGCATAAAACACCTAGTTCTTTGCTAAGTGAATAGCACTTTGACTATCACATTAAATCTGGATACTGCCCTCCTTGAAATCTAGTTCTTTAATTAGTCCCTTAAGCCAAAAAGCCTCCTTTCTTATCTTTGTCAACGCTATATACTCAGCCTCTGTTGTTGATAATGCTACCGTAGACTGTAACACTGACCTCCAAAATATACATCCTCCATAAAAGGTGTATACAAACCCTGTCGTAGATCTTCTTGCATCTAGGTCTCAAGCATAATCCTAATCAACAAACCTTGTAACCTCACTTCTTGTGGTATCACGATTAAATATAAGACCATAATTGGTTGTACCTGCTAGATAATGAAAAATCTATTTGATAACATTCCAATGCTCTTTCCTTGGTGTTGCCATATACCTGCTAACCACACTGACTGTATGTGAGATATCTTGCCTTGTACATACCATGGCATACATGAGACAACCCACCGCATTTTCATATGGTACTTTGGACATATACTCCACCTCATCCTCTATCCGTGGGCTCAACTATGAAGATAATCTGAAATGGGCTACCAACGAAGTGCTAACTGGTTTAGCATTGTACATGTTAAACCTCTCTAAGGCCTTCTGCACATATCCTTTTTGAGTTAGCCACAACTTTCCTGCCTGATGATCCCTGTGAATTTCCATACCTAGGATCTTCTTGGTTGACCCAATATCCTTCATGTCAAATTCACTGCTTAACAAATTCTTCAGCTGAAGAATATCTGATTTCCTCTTTGCTGCAATCAACATGTCATCAACATATAATGTCAACAATACTAGAGAGCCATCATCAAGGGATCTGAAATATAAACATGGATCATACTCCGAACAAGAGTAACTATGAGCCACCATGAAGTTGTCAAACTTCATATACCATTGTCTTGGGGACTGCTTTAAACCATAGAGAGACTTCTTCAAACTGCAAACTAAGCCCTCTTTCCCTGGTTCAATAAACCCTTTAGGCTGCTTTATGTAGATCTTTTCTTCTAAATCACCATGGAGAAAAGCTGTTTTCACATCAAACTGCTCTAACTCCATATTATGTGATGTTACAATAGACAAGATCAACTGAATCGATGTGTGTTTCACAACTGGTGAGAAGATCTCATTGTAGTCAATTCCCTCTCTCTGGGAGAATCCTTTTTCCACTAATCTGGCCTTGAATCTTTCACCTTCTTTATTAAACTGAGCTTCCTTTTTCCTGAACACCCACTTGCAACCTATAACCTTTGATCCTTTTGGAAGTTGAACTAACTCCCAAGTCTGATTCTTCTGTAAAGACTCCATTTCTTCTGCCATCGCTATCACCCATTTATCATTATCCTCGGACTGAATAGCATCCTGATAGCTAGTTGGATCTCCACTACCAGCAATCAAGGCAAATGAAACCATGTCTTTAAACCCATGTCTCTGCACTGGTTTGCTGACTCGCCTTTCCTGATCTCTAACAAGATTATAGGACCTTTTTTGGGGATTTGAAGGATTATCATCTTCAATCTCTTCAGGATTCTCCACCTCAATTGGGTGTTTCTGCAACTCACCTGCTGCAGATTCTTCATTCTTGGACTTATTTAGCATGCGTTTCTCATTGAACACCACATCTCTGCTGACAACCTTCTTCTTGGATACTGGATCCCATAACATGTATCCCTTGAATCCATCTTCATATCCAACAAAAATACTCTTTTGACCTTGGATCAAGTTTGGATTGTCACTCTTCGACTGACAGATGAACATAAGCTGGACAACCAAAGATTTTCCTCATAGAAAAAATCAACTGGTTTTCCACTCCATACCTCATCGGGGATTTTGTAATCAATTCCAGCTGAAAGAGATCGATTTATCAGATAACACGCTATGTTGATTGCCTCAGCCCAAAAATTCTTAGGCAATCCTGCATTCAACCTCATACATCTGACACGTTCCAATAGAGTTCTGTTCATCCTCTCGGCAACCCCATTTTGCTCCGGAGTTCTTTTGACTGAGAAGTTCCTGGTGATACCTTCATCCTGACAGAACTATAGGAATGACATGTCCTTGTATTCCATGCCATTATCTGATCTAAAATACTTCAGCTTCTTTTTGGTCTGTTTTTCTACTTTAGCTTTCCACTGTTTAAAGATTCTGAAAACCTTAGATTTCTGCTTCATAAAATACACCCACACCTTTCTGGAGTAGTCATCTATGAAGCTAATAAAATAATGGGCTCCATCCATTGACGTGTGCTTGATCAGGCCCCACACATCCGAATGTACATAATCAAGTACATTCTTACTGGTATTTGCCCCTGCCTTGAAGCTGACCTTCCGTTGTTTTTCGTACACACAAAACTTGCAAAAATTCAAACTGCACATTTTGACACCTTTTAGCAACTATCTTTTGTGAAGTTCTTTCTTTCCACCTTCACTTAAATGACCAAGTCGCATGTGCCATGTTTCTGTGCTATCACTGTTGGAATTATTCTGCATAGAAATTGCTACTCCACTAGCAACTGTGTCCCCTATCAGCTTGTAGAGGGTGCCCTTCTTCTGGCTCTTCATAATTACCACCAAACCCTTGGTAATTTTCATGACACCATCTCTAACTGAGATACTGGAACCTATAGAATCGAGTACTCCAACCGATAGAAAGCTCTTTTTTAATTATGGAATATACCTTACATCACCCAATGTTCTGACAACCCCGTCAAATATTTTAATTTTGATGTAGAAAAGAATGCGTACAATATGTAGTGGAGTGAGGAGTTAAGATTTGAAACGGAAATGTTTGGAAGATGTGGAGAGATAGGCGTCGATTTTTGAAAAGAGATGGGGAGACACACGTTGAAGAATGGTAACTGAAATAAGAAGTGGGGTGGGACATGATTTTAAGTCTTTAAAATTTTTTACAACTGACCTCAGGCTCGGCCACACAATTTTTATACCTGCTGATGGCGCGGGCACGCTTCTATAACGGCACGGGCGCGCTGAGATTTAATGTGTAAAGGGAGCGGGTGCGCTGTTGACAATATTATAAAGAAGTACAGCGCGGGCGCGCCATTTTTGAACTACTGAGACGCACGACCGCGCTGCTATGTACCCTGATAAGAGCTGAGCTGCACTTGAAGTAGAAATAAGTGGCTACTAATATTCTGCAAATCACCTGCACATGTAGCATTTACAATTATGAGATATACCAATTCCCCAAGATTAAAATATGAACTAAGTAACATGAATGAATGAATATATCCAAAAGAATGCTCTATATGCTATTCCTAACCAAAATGATATGCACATTCAGCTCCAACAAAACTTATATAAAAAATTATATGCTATCAAGAATTAAACATGAAAATGAGAAAATAAACATTATTCATAAAGAATTAAATAAGAGGTAAGGAAGAGAAATAATGGGGTGCCTCCCATTAAGCGCTAATTTATAGTCAGTTAGCTTGACTATCTCTGCTCCAATCATGTAGAAGAAAGAATTGAGGTGACCTTCTGCCTGTCAACCTCACCACCATAATAGTGCTTAAGCTGCTGTCCATTGACCTTGAAAGGCTTGTCTGGGAACTTATCAAATATCTCGATCACACCATGTGGATAAACTATCTTCACAGTAAATGGCCCTGACCACCTTGACTTGAGCTTCCCGGGAAAGAGTTTAAGTCTGGAATTAAACAATAGAACCCTTTGCCCCGGTTCAAACACTCATTCCATAATCTTGCGGTCATGCCATCTCTTCACCTTTTCTTTATATAGCTTGGAGTTCTCATAGTCCTGAAATCTAAATTCATCTAACTCATTGAGTTTGAGTAGACATTTTTCTCCTGCAGCCTTCAAGTTAAAATTCAGCTTCCTTATCGCCCAATATGCCTTATGTTCGAGCTCCATAGGAAGGTGAAAAGCCTTTCCATAAACAAGATGAAATGGTGACATTCCTAATGGTGTCTTATAAGCGGTCCTGTAAGCCCATACTGCATCGTCTAGCTTCAATGACCAATCCTTCCTTGTGGGATTCACAATCTTTTCAAGAATTCTCTTCACTTCGCGATTCGATACCTCTGCTTGGCCATTATTCTGAGGATGGTAAGCTTTAGTAATACGATGACTCACCCCATACATAGCCAATAGAGCTGTGAACTGACGATTACAAAAATTGTTGCCCTCATCACTAATAATGGCCCTTGGAGTCCCAAACGTTGTGAAGATGTTCCTTTGTAAAAATCTTAGGACCACTTTAGCATCATTCATTGGAAGAGCTGCCACTTCCACCCACTAAGAAACATAATCAACCGCCAATAAGATATAAAGGTTCCCATATGATGAAATGAAAGTGCCCATGAAGTCTATTCCCACACATCAAAATATTTTACCTCGATGATTGTGTTCAAGGGCATTTCATTTCTCTTTGATATATTCGAAACTCTTTGACATCTGTCACATTTCTGGACAAAACTGTAAGCATCTTTAAAAATTGTCGGCCAATAGAATCAAGGTTGCAACACTCTAGCCGCTTTCGTTTCTCCACCATAGTGACCTCCATATACTGATGCATGGCAATCCTATAGAATACCCTATGTTTCGCTATATGGAATACACCTCTTTATCATCTGATCGGCGCACTGCTTGAATAATTACGGTTCATCTCATATAAACCACTTTACATCATGCAAAAACTTCTTCTTTTGATGCTCCATCAAGTCAGAAGGGATTATCTTGCTCACTAAATAGTTTGCAAAGTCTGCGAACCATGTCACTTCCCCTTTCACCACAAATAACTGTTCATCTGGGAAGGACTCATTAATCACAACCTTGTCATTTACATCCCTTCTTGGATTTTCCAATCTAGATAAGTGGTCCGCCACTTGATTCTCAGTCCATTTCCTGTCCTTCATTTCCAAATCAAATTCTTGCAACAGAAGTATCCACCTGATTAGACGAGGCTTTGCATCTATCTTTGCCACCAAGTACCAAATTACTGTATGGTCTATGTAAACTATCACCCTAGTCCCAATCAAATACGCACGAAACTTATCGAAAGCATACATAACTGCTAAAAGTTCCTTCTCTGTGGTGCTATAATTCAACTGAGCATCAGTAAAGGTCTTGCTTGCATAATATATCACATGAAAGATCTTGTCCCTTCACTGGCCCAAAACAGCTCCCACAACAAAGTCACTTATGTCACACATCAATTCAAATGGAAAGTCCCAATCTGGTGTTGTAGTTAACTTTATCTTTAAATACTCAAATGCAGACATGCATTCTTCATCAAACTTAAACTGCACATCTTTCTCCAATAAACTGCAAAGCGACTTTATGATCTTAGAGAAGTCTTTAATAAACCTCCTATAGAAGCCTACATGCCCTAAAAAATTGCGAACACCTTTAACAGAAGTAGGTGGTGGCAAATTCTCAATAGTCTCTAACTTCACTCGGTCCACCTCTAATCCTTTCTTCGAAACCTTGTGTCCCAATATTATACCCTTATGTACAATAAAATGGCACTTTTCCCAATTCAAAACCAAATTTGTTTCAACACATCTCCTCAACATCATCACCAAATTTTCTAAACACAAATCAAATGAGTCTCCAAATACTAAAAAGTCATCCATGAACACTTCCACATTGTGCTCCACCATATCCAAAAGAATTGCCATCATACATCTCTGAAATGTGGTCGGGGCATTACACAACCCAAAAGACATCCTTCTGAAAGTGAATTTACCATATGGATATGTGAAAATTATCTTTTCCTAGTCGTCTGGAGCTATCACAATCTGATTATACCTTAAATATCCATCCAGAAGGAAATAGTACTTGTGACCCGCTAGCCTGTCCAACATCTGATCAATAAACGGAAGTGAAAAGTGGTCTTTCATTATAGCTTTATTAAGTCTGTGGTAATCCATGCACACTCTCCACCCCATCACTGTCCTAGTCGGTATCAGTTCGTTGTTCTCGTTGGAAACTACGGTCATTCCCCCTTTCTTTGCCACACACTGTACTGGGCTTACCCAAGAGCTGTCTGAGATTGGATATATTATTCATGCGTCTATCCACTTCAGAACTTCCTTCTTGACCACTTCCTTCATAATCAGATTTAATCTCCGTTGTTGCTCCACTGAAGGTTTACTATCATCTTCCAGTAGGAACTTGTGTATACAGAATAATGGATTGATCCCTCTGATATCTGCTATGGACCATCCAATCGCTGATTTGAACTCTCTTACAACTCTTAGCATCTTTTTTTCCTAGCAAGATGTTAGTGCAGAAGAACTAATAACAGGTAACTCTAAATTATCATTTAAAAATGCATACCTTAAGTGGTATGAGAGAGGTTTCAATTCAAGTTTTGAAGGCATTTTAAGAAATAGTCTGATTTTCACTGATGTCTCTCCAGAAAGCTTTAAAGCTATATAGGAGTCTTGAATCTTCTAAAGTGCGGTGTTGTGTCAAGAATTTGAACAAACTCTGCAATATCATCATCTTCCATTTCTAAATTCCCCAAAATAGCACTCTTCAAAGGCTAATTTTCTACCAAATTCTCTACTCCATCATTCAACATCTTGTCCAACATATCAATCCTCAAACATTCTTCTTATCAGTTGAAAACTTTATAGCCTTGAACACGTTGAAGGTGACTTATTGATCATGAACCCTCATTGTCAACTCACCTTTCTGAACATCTATCAAAGTTCGTCGTATGGCTAGGAATGGTCTCCTAAAGATGATAGGTATACTTCTATATTCTTCATAATCTAAGATGATGAAATCCACTCAGAAAATAAATTTGTCCACTTTAACCAGCACATCTTCTATAATACCTCGTGGATAAGTAATGGACCTGTCAGCAAGTTGTTAAGTAATATTCGTCAGCCTTGGAGCCGGCAATCCCAACTGATTAAATACTAACAATGGCATCAAGTTGATGCTCGCCCCTAAATCATACAAGCATTTATTAAAACACATCTTTCTGATTGAACACGGTATCGTGAAGCTGTCTGGATCCTTTAGCTTCGAAAGTAACTTGCGTTGAAGCACTTCACTATATTCTTTAGTCAAGGCTACTATTTTTATGTCCTCTAATCTCTTCTTCCTTGACAAGATCCCCTTCATGAACTTTGCATAACTTGGCATCTATTCCAATGCCTTGGTGAAGGGTATGTTGATTTGTAGCTTTTTTAATACCTCCAAAAACTTATTAAACTGCTTGTTTTCCCTTTTCTTTTATAGTCTTTGTGGATACGGAACAAGGGGATGAACAACTGGTGGTTTAGTCACTGGTTTCATAGGTAACTCTTCTTTAATCTTCTCCACTTCCCCTTGTTTAGAACCTTCTTTGATTAAATCTTCATTAGGAAATTTCTCTTCACTGCGCGGCCGCACGGTTTCCCTTTGTAAATGTGGCGCGAGCGCGCTATGTTGTAAACCTACCTGCTTCCCTGATCTTAAAGTAATGGCCTAACATTATTCTTTACCCTCTCTTCTTGGATTAGCTTTTGTTGTACTTGCTAAGGTCCCTTTTGGTCTGTTGTTCAGCATATTGGCCATTTGACTCATCTGTGTCTCCAATGGTTGTGACTGATACTGATGTTGAGGTTGAAACTGCTGATTTTGTTGATTTTGATTGTTTGTCGAGCTAAAATTGGGATGGTTACGGTTGTTGGGGTTATAGGAATTCTAGAACTCACTTTGGTTTTTCTGGTAGTTGCTCACATATTGCACTGATTCTGAACTGATTACACACTGATCGATTGGATGCGACCCCGCATGTATCTCACATACAAAAGCAATTGTCTTCACTTTATTCTTTGCCAACAAATCAATCTTCTTTTCCATAGATGCCATCTGAGCTGACAACTATGTGATAGTATCCACCTCTAACAATCACGTAACTTTAGGTTGTGGCATCCTGGTCGTAGGATTTATAAAGTCATTTGTTGTCATAGTCTCTTTGAGATTATACGCCTCTTCATAACTCTTAGCCCATAAAGCTCCTCCCGCTGCAGCATCTACAATCGACCTTGATTGCCATCTCAATCCATTGTAAAAAGTATTTATCACCGTGACGCCCCCAAATTCGGACCTCCACTTGGTCACTCAAATTCGGTTCATCACGTTCTCATGGTAAAACCACACTATCTAAAATAACACATACACAACGAAAAATCTACTTTAGAATAATATACAATGTTTTATTATAATTATTCCCGCAAGTCTCGCAACCTACAGTGTTTAATAGATTACATAATAATATCTAATAAAGACTTATTACATGATCTTACTTAAGCTTAAACATAATCTCAAATAGTCTTAATACAACATAATAGACTTTAAACATAAAAAGGACAAGCTAGTCGATAACCTTGCCCTTTCCCTTGTCTGTTCCAGAGACACCTCCATGTTCCTCCTTAACTGAAAGGTTTTAAATAAGCAAGGATGATCACAAATTGCCCAACAAGTAATATACAACAAGGGTGTAGGATATATATCACAAGGTTTGAAATATTGAAGTGTCATTTCTAGGATAGTTCAAATTGTCAGAATAACATCAGGGATAAGAAATATCAACAATTCTTTGAATAGGAATGATAATTCAATATAAATCAACAGATATATATGAATTCAATGACTATCAAGGTATCTAACTGAATAAACAATTTATACTGAGTAGTCAGTAAGGACTATTGAACTTCCACTAGAGTTACCAATATTACACTGATAACCCAAAAATATCAGGTACAATAAATGATCAATCTACAATACTATACGTTATGCATAACACCACAATAATAAATCATTCATGTGTTAGGGTTTCCAATAACATACACTCCCCTTACCATAAGGGTTGTTCAACTCAGTTTTTAAGATTTTCGCACCAATCAATTAGTTTGGACAGTTTTCATAAACATGCATATAGTCTAGCCGAATCAAATGGCATCGACTCTTTCACAATATTCTAGGGCAATACCAATTTCAACATGAATAATAGCTTTCACAAGGGTTTAACATACTAGCTCATTTGAACAAGAAAGTAATATAACTTGTATTCAAAGGGATAAGCTTACGGTATTTGTCGAATAAAATAGTGCAAGGGTTTAGGATACTTGCTCAATATGAATTTGAATAAGGTTAGAGAAACTTGCCTTAAGCGTAGTTTATCCACGTTAATAAATCAACACTTTCGAATCCTATTTATAACGCATTATATGTTCAAGATGTTAATTAGCTAACACAGTCTTTAATCAAGCTTGACACGATTCAAGTATGCACATATGGTACAAAATCAGTTTATAAGTCATCATGAACCAAATACTTAGTTACTTTATAAACAAATCAAGAATTCTCAAGGTTAAGACTTCTTCTACTCATGGACTTTCCATTTCAATGCAACACCAACTTATCAACTAAGCATCACACATATATATGTACATCAGTAGGTTTTAGATCACATTTAGCATCATAGGCATCATGCAAGTTACTGCCCAAAAGTCAGAACTCATTCTCTGGAATTCCAGACTGGCGTAGCTGCGCCATGGCTAAGCCTAGGACCGGCGCAGCTGCACCATAGCCAAGCCAAGATGTAGCTTCTGCCTTGTGGTTCATGTCCTGCTTGTCCAAAACAGTCATACCTGATCTATTTGTCATGTTAAGTGTGTTTTCATCCTCCTCAAGTCAATCTAGGTTTCCTTCTAAATTAAACATTTCAACCATTTAAGACCATTCGAGGTCATGAACTCACAAGGTCTAGCATGCTTGCTTTCTAAACATATAACATAGTTATAAAACTCATATTAGGCATGCTTGTGTGTATTCATAATACATATGTGAAACTAACATCGCTTTAGTTGAAAATAGGCTTTGTTCATGCTTTTCTTGAAATGTGCTACACAAGCATGGTATATATATGTTTGTGCTACATGAGCGAGTCTAAGAGTGTCATCAAATATGATCACAAATGTTAGATTCTAGTCTTCATGGTATCTTGACAATATTCACATTCAAAGCATGCTAATAGGTTCAACATGCTCATGTTTCCTTACTAAACAAATAAACACAAGCTAAAGGTTTATTCATGCATTTCCAAGTCATACTCATATGCTTTCAAAATCAGAATATAAACCATGTAGAAATCATGCATGTTAGCTCACTAGGCTAAGCTTCTTATTGAAAATATTTCTAACATAAGGCTTAACAAGTTTGATCATGCTCAAAGGACCATGTACACTACAACATGCTCATCTATGTGCAAAATCAGTCATGTATAGCTCACTAGGTTCATAATTTGTAGAACATGATCTTTCCATAGTTTGTTTTCAAAACTTAAGGTTCAAATCTCTATTTAAACCATAGGTCTCCATTAATCATGCAAGTCTATGAAACCATGCTCACATTAGGTTAACATATCCATATATACATCATACACATGTTCACATGCTAGCTTAAGTCATAACCACTAGCTCATATGGATCAGACTTGCAACAGATCATTCAACTGCAAATAGGGACCGACACAGCTGCGCTGCGCCTTACTGTAATTTTGGCACAGCTGTGCCATTCCTGGTTCAGGCGCAGAAGCAGTCTACTTTGGCAGAAAGCTAGCCCAACCTCAAAAATTATTCACCAATTCATTTCCAAACAATCATGTATCAGTTTAAACATGTTTATATGATCATATAACAACTTTATAACCAATACTCAACCTCATTAACATATAATTTCATGAATTTAAGAATTTGGATTTCAAGACTTAAGACACCATTTTTATAGAAACTAAAATTAGAAAGCTAGTAATGGAATTATACCTTTGTAATGTGAAAGAACTTGTTACTACTTGAACTCTTAAACTCTAAGGATGCTTATATGCTCTCAATTCTCACTTAGCAATTCTCAACACTTGGAAAAATGGAAGGAGTGCTCATACTTATAGAACATCATGATCTAGACTGTGACGCCCCCCAAATAGGTATACATCACCCATTCTGAGTTGTCAATACATGGTACAGAAACAACTACAACTTTATTATTACAATAGTAAAACTGTGAGTTTGAATACAAATATTATCTTCTAGACAATATCTATACCCAAATAAATCCTCATCATATTTATTGATATATTATTTTACAAAAATGGTGAGGACTACTAAACAACTCTCTCTATAACCATCATTCCATACCCCGACTCGTACTCGCTACATTCTCGCCTCCTGAGAAGAAAAATGGAACAAAAAGAAAAAGGGTGAGCTCAACTAGGCCAGTAAAGAATATTATGTCTAAGATAATATACAATAAATTATCGTTAGTCTTCAACAGGGAAAAATCTAATAGAATGCAATAGACAACAAGTTTTAAATCAATATTCGCAGCGGAAATAATAATTCATTAGAAGAGTTAAGTTGATAATGCAA
This sequence comes from Panax japonicus, assembly GCA_020205505.1. NCBI lineage: Eukaryota > Viridiplantae > Streptophyta > Magnoliopsida > Apiales > Araliaceae > Panax > Panax japonicus. The sequence continues at coordinate 20,691,311 of CM035112.1, read as the reverse complement.
ACTACTATCTTCTATATATGAATTTAAAGTTCATCGTCTATCTTTTATCCCTGTAACATCAATCAATATATATCTGGAATCAAATATTCATCTTTGCAATACAGGCCAAAGATATTCATCAGTTGGTCATGTTCATCTAAACACCTTTTCATCTTTGCACTACGGGCCAAAGATATTCATCAGAAATCATTCATCTTTACACTACAGGCCAAAGATATTCAGTAATATCATCATTTAAGACTGAGGACGATGAAAAATATTTTTAAAGAAACGAATCCAGTGAAACAAAATGACAAGGATTAAGGATTAAGGATTCGTACTTTGTTTTATCCATGTCCAAAAATACCTCAAAAATAATCATAGTGGTGTAAAATTCAAGAATGATCAAAACATGGATACAATCAAAACTAGTATCCACAATAGATATTTTAGATGAAAAGAAAAATTTTCATTTTTTTGATGAATAATGCCGTATTCGTGAATAGTGTCGTATACGTGAATAGTAACTTCGACACAAAAAGTTCCAAATTTGATTAAAAGTTCAGATCAATACTTCGGCATAATGATATTAGAAGAAGTAATATCATTTTAAAAAAATAATATCCCTTACCTCGGAAGATCAGTACTTCTAGTTGAAACACCGGATATAGGCTATGACTTGAACTTGCACCGTATAGCAATACTCAAAGTATACTCAAAATACTCACAAGAATACGCTCGATAATATAGAGAAAGAAAACTTCAGTTTTTGGTGTGATTTTCAATTCTAACCTAAGTACCCTATTTATAGAAAAATACTTAGAACACCAAAGTAGAGAATTTATTAATATATATATATATATATATATAATCTTCAAGTACACCTTGAATCTGAAATTTCAGCAATTGAACACATGCCTCACACATGCAAAAAACGTTTTTTTGTAAAAAAATATTTAAAACTTCAAAAATAATTATTTCGGAGCTTCAGAACTTTAATAATTCATTATAAATAGCTCTTTTATCAGAAAAATTCGAAACACGCAAATTTCTATATGAAATTCCATTATCTACAACTTTGTAGAAGGAAGTTTTTCCAAATTCCAAACAGAAATTGACCGAAATCAACAAACGGGCGATTTTACAGGCTATAATCAAATTTCGGTCAATAATTGTGTCCACCAACACACAAAATATGTGTTAAACATTTAATACCACAAAAATACTCTTCCTCCTCATATAGTCACATATTCCACATTCATTATAAAAATATAACCGTTAATATATTATTAAAATAATATACTTAAATGAATTATTTTATCAGAAAAAAATAAAATATTAATTATCAACAATTGTCACATTAAAAATTTTCTCCATCTATATCCACATAAAATCAATATTTTCCTCATCATATGAATCAATAATTAATTATTCACAAATAATATTACAGAATATCAATATTGACAACCAGGCAGTTCCTAGGAAAGAGGGGGCTTTCCAATAAGAATTTCTCCTTACTGGCGCGCAATTAGGTGACCAAACCTCTCCTTAGACAGAACTTTCTAGACATTGCCAATAATGTTATCTAATAATATTATTCAAATAATATGAATTATTGCTTCGATAATAAAAAATACTGTGTAATGACAATTATTGAAACAACAGCAATATAAAATATCAACGCAGCAATTATTAAATCAATAAAATAAAATACTGAACAATAATTACTATAACCATTATTGAGTAGTGCCTTCTTACGTAAGAATCAATAATTAGTGCAATACCGTGTGCTGCTGTGTTTTAACCACCGAGTATTTTAACAGTATTAACGGTAATAACTACGCCGTTATTTTTAAACAACTTATATTTGTCGTTTTCTTCATCCAATCACTTTTCGTTATGCGGTCCACACATGGCTGCGCCATCGTATGAATATTCCCTAACAGTACGAATATTCCACGACCAAACGAATATTCCCCGACAACAATGAATATTTTATAACCACTTGCTTATTTTGAAATATTTGCATATTTTACCCATAACTATCCACATTAATCTAATCAACCCTTACTATTCAAAATAATAATTAGAGGAAATTAAATTTCATTTATTAATTTTTTGGGGTCTTACAACCTCCCCTTTTTATGAAATTTCGTCTTCGAAATTGATGTACGTACCTGGTGTTTCGAAAAGATGAGGATACCTAGCTTTCATTTTCGTTTCTAATTCCCAGGTCATTTCCTCTATAACATGATTCCTCCACAAAACTTTAACTTGTGGTATGACCTTTGTACGTAGGACATGCTCCTTCCTATCCAAGATCTTGACAGGTACCTCTTCGTACGTTAAGTCTTCGGCTATCTCGTCCGGTTCTAACTCTATAACGTGGTTCGGAACTTTCACATATTTACGAAGTACAGATATGTGAAACACATTATGAACACGAGACATACTCGGAGGTAACGCGAGTCTATAGGCTACATTTCCTACTCGGTCAAGAATTTGAAATGGACCAATAAATCGTGGATTGAGCTTTCCTCTCTTCCAAAATCTTGTAACTCCCTTCCATGGAGCAACTCGCAACAATACATGGTCCCCTATACTAAATTCCACATCCTTTCGATGAAGATCCGCATAACTCTTTTGTCGATCTTGTGCCGTTTGTATACGTTGTCAAATCATTTGGATCTTTTCGGTAGTCATACGTACTAACTCGGGTCCCAACAATGTTGCTTCACCCACCTTATCCCAACATATTGGAGAGCGACACTTTCATCCATATAATGCTTCAAATGGAGCCACACCTATACTTGCCTGATAACTGTTGTTGTAGGAGAATTCTACCAATGGTAAATACTTATCCCAACTGCCCTTGAAGTCTAGGACACAGAGTCTTAATAAATCTTCAAGAGTTTGAATAGTCCTCTCTGATTGTCCGTCCGTTTGAGGATGGTATGCTGAACTGAATCGTAAATCTGTGCCCATAGCTTATTGCAAGCTAACCCAAAATCTTGAAGTGAATCTTGGGTCACGATCTGAAACTATGGATACTGGCATGCCATGCAACCTTACAATCTCATTTACATATATACTAGCAAGACGTTCAAGGGAATAAGTCTCCCGTATCGGTAAGAAATGAGCAGATTTGGTTAATATATCAACAATAACCCAAATAGCATTGATGCCTTAAGAAACCGTAGGAAGACCCGTAACGAAATCCATGATAATGTGTTCCCACTTCCATTTCGAAATCTCAAGTGGTTGCAATGGACCCTTAGGTACTAGATGCTCCGCCTTTACACGTTGACAAGTTAAACACATCGAGATAAACTTTTCAATCTCTCTCTTCATATTGTTCCACCAAAATGTATGTCGAAGATCACGATACATTTTAGTACTTCCAGGATGAATTACAAATGGTGTATTGTGTGCCTCCATCATAATCTTGTACTTCAAATTAGAGTCGTTAGGAACATAAAGTCTAGAGTGGACTCGAAGTATTCCTTCTTCATCAATTCTCGCTTCCGGAATAGCTCCTTCTTGTATTTTCTTCTTCATACGCATCAGCTCCGGGTCGGTGGCTTGAGCAACCTTAACTTTTTCTATTAAAGTTGGCTCTATACGTATACTTGACATCATCGCACTCATTCCTGTATATGATCTTCTACTCAACGCGTCAGCTACCACGTTCGCTTTTCCAGGATGGTATTGAATAGTGTGGCCGTAGTCTTTCAATAGCTCGAGCCAACGTCGCTACCGCATGTTGAGTTCTTTTTGAGTGAAGAAATATTTAAGGCTTTTATGGTCTGAATATATCTCCACTTTCTCCCCATATAGGTAGTGCCTCCAGATCTTTAGCGCGAAAACGACTGCTGCCAACTCTAGATCATGAGTAGGATAATTCCTCTCATAATCTTTAAGTTGTCGCGAGGCATAGGCTATGACTTTCCCACGTTGCATGAGAACACATCCTAACCCTTTGCTTGAAACATCGCTGTAGATAACAAATCCATTCGTACCAGATGGTATTGTTAGAACAGGTGCCGAAATGAGTCTCCTCTTGAGCTCTTGGAAACTCTTCTCGCATTCCTCGCTCCATACGAATTTTGTATGCTTCCGAGTTAGCTGGGTTAATGGAGTAGCGATTCGAGAAAACCCTTCCACGAATCTCCGATAATAACCAGCTAAGCCCAAAAAGCTACGTACTTCAGTCATCGACTTCGGTTTCTCCCAACTTTGTATTGCTTCAATCTTCGCCGAATCAACAGATACTCCATGTTTCGACACCACGTGCCCAAGGAATGCTACTTCCTCAAGCCAGAACTCGTATTTCTTCAATTTGTCATATAGTTTGTTTTCACGAAGCCTTTGGAGTACCAGCTTCAAATGGTGCTCATGATCTTCACGACTTTTGGAATATATGAGGATGTCATCAATAAAAACAACAACGAACTGATTCAAATATTCCTTGAATACTCGGTTCATCATATCCATGAAAGCCGCAGGAGCATTAGTCAATCCGAAAGACATGACTAAGAATTCATAATGCCTGTACCGAGTTCTGAAGGCAGTCTTTGGAATATCCTAAGTTCTAATCTTCAGATGATGATATCCAGAACGAAGATCGATCTTTGAAAAGAATTGTGCTCCTTGCAACTGGTCAAACAAGTCATCAATACAAGGTAGATGATACCTATTCTTGATGGTGACATGGTTCAATTCTCGATAGTCAATACAAAGTCGCATACTCCTGTCTTTCTTTTTTATGAATAAAACAGGAGCACCCCAAGGAGATGTACTAGGACGAATGAAACCGATATCCAACAATTCTTGTAGTTGGACCTTTAACTCCTGAAGTTCAATAGGAGCCATTCGATATGGGGTTTTAGAAATGGGCTTTGTACTAGGTTCGAGATCAATAAAGAATTCAACTTCATGTTCTGGGGGTAGACCGGGAAGTTCTTCAGGAAATACGTCAGGAAAGTCAATAACAACATGAATATTATTCAAATTTGGCGTGTCTTTATTCAAATCCATAACATGGGCTAAGAAAGCTTGACATCCGTTTTCAATAAACGAATAGCTTTATGATTAGATATGACAGTGATTGATTTTAATGGTTTAGTTGCTTGAATTCATACAACAGGTTGGTTAGGAATATGAAAATTAACAACCTTATGAAAACAATCAATTTTGGTATGATGAGTAGTTAATCAATCAATCCCTAAAATCACATCAAAAGTAAGTAACTTTAAAGAGATAAGGTCAACAGGTAAGGTGATGGTGCCAACTTGAATCAAACAAGATTTATAAACAGTGGATGTGATGAAAGTTTCTCCTAACGGAGTTTCCACGGATAGGTCAAAGTCTAATTTCTCCGGAGTCAAGTTTAAACGTTGAGCACAAGTAGGAGAGATAAATGAATGGGTAGCACCGATATCAAGTAAGGTATAAACTTCGCAAGAATTTATAAATAGCTTACCCGTGATCACCTCATTTGGGTTCCTCGCATTTTGACCAGTCACAACAAACGTTCTTCCAAGAACCGTTGACTTTGACTTTTCTGGGACAATCTTTTGAGTCACCGTCCCCGCTGAACTAGGTTTCGTTATCGTATAATCTCGAGCGATATGTCCTTCCTTTCCATAATTATAGCATACCTTGAACTGTTGTGGGCAGTTTGGACTGATATGTCCCTCTTTCCCGCATTTATAGCATATGACCGGTGGTCATTCTCCTCCCTTAGAACCAGTTGTTGTCGACACTGTCGTCTTCACATGGTCGTTGTTAAATCTCCTCTTTTTACTCCTGGCTCGCTTCTTCTATTTTCATGGCCATGATTACCACCAGAGTGGTTACCATTTTTGTCCGTCTTTTTCTTTCTCCGCTGGTTATCATTGGTTTGTTGACTGCCATCTCCGGTATGATTCTGGTTGTGGTCCATCAGTTGACCGTACTCGTTATCTCGCTCTAATAATTGAGCCCTGTTTACAACATCTGAGTAGAGAGAAAATTTATGAGAAATGAGATACTGACGTATGCTGGGTTTCAAACCTCTAAGAAACATTCGCGTCATACGTTCCTCATTCTCCACCAAATGAGGTGCAAACCTGGATAACTCTGCAAACTTTGCCTCATACTGGGACACCGTCATGTTATTCTACTCCAGTCTAATAAACTCCACTTCCTTCATATGATGAACACTTTCAGGAAAGTATTTGTCATTAAATAGTTTCTGAAATGTCTCCCAAGACATGCTAAGTGCGGCTGGATGGGTACGCTTCACAGACTCCCACCAGTAGTCTGCCTCGCCACGGAACATAAAGGTGGCGAATGGAACCTTATGTTCCTTCGTGCATCCCAAGACATCGAATATCTTGGTAATTTGTTTGACCCATGTTTCCGCCATGATCGGATCTGACTTTCCCTTAAATTCTGGTGGTCCCAACTCTTTGAACTGCTTGGCTGTGACAATCCGTGAATTGCTATCATTTCCTCCTGTATTTTGAACACGAGTCTCCCTCGTCTGATTTTGAATGAACTGCAAAAAACTTTGAAACATTCCCTCGTACATCATTTGCTCAGTGGTGTTGTTCACAGGAGGAACATTGTCAGCCTGTTGCATGTTCTACTCGTTGGTGAGTATAGGCGTCTCCACGATCTCATTTCCACTGTTAATATTCTCAGTCGACATTCTCAAATACTGTCATAAAATAAGGGTTAATTAAGGCAATCAATATATGTAAGACCCCAAATAATTAATAAATGAAATTTAATTTCCTCTAATTATTATTTTGAAATAGTAAGGGTTGATGTGATTAATGTGGATAGTTATGGGTAAAATACGCAAATATTTCAAAATAAGCAAGTGGTTATAAAATATTCATTGTTGTCGGGGAATATTCGTTTGGTCGTGGAATATTCGTACTGTCGGGGAATATTCGTACGATGGCGCAGCCATGTGTGGGCCCCATAACGGAAAGCGATTGGAGGAAGAAAACGACAAATATAAGTTGTTTAAAAATAACGGCGTAGTTGTTACCGTTTACACTGTTGGAATACCCGGTGGTTAAAACACAATAATACGCGTTGTTGCACAGTAGCACACGGTATTGCACCAATTATTGACTCTTACGTAAGAAGGCACTACTCAATAGTTGTTACAGTAATTATTGTTCAGTATTTTATTTTATTGGTTCAATAACTGTTGCGTTGCTATTTTATATTGCTGTTGTTTCAATAATTGTCATTACACAATATTTTTCATTATCGAAGCAATAATTCATATTATCTAAATAATATTAATAGATAACATTATTGGCAATGTCTAGAAAGTTCTGTCTAAGGAGAGGTTTGGTCACCTAATTGCGCGCCAGTAAGAAGAAATTCTTATTGGAAAGCCCCCTTTTTCCTGGGAACAGCCTGGTTGTCAGTATTGTGATTCTGTAATATTATTTGTGAATAATTAAATTATTAATTTATATGATGAGGAAAATATTGATTTTATGTGGATATAGATGGAGAAAATTTTTAATGTGACAATTGTTGAAAATTTATATTTTATCTTTTTATGATAAAATAATTCATTTAAATATATTATTATATTTTAATAATATAATAATGATGATATTTTTACGATGAATGTGGGATATATGAGTATATGTGGAGGAGGAGTATTTTTGTTACCAAAAAATATTTAAAACATGTTAAATATGTCGGTGGACCCCATTTCTTGACTGAAATTTGATTATAGCCTGTAAAATCGTTCGTTTGTGGATTTTGGTCAATTTCTGTTTGGAATTTGGAAAAACTTTCTTCTACAAAGTTGTAGAGAATTGAATTTCCTATAAAAAGTCACGAGATTCGAATTTTCTGGCAAAAGGGTTATTTATTGTGAATTATTGAAGTTCTGAAGCTCCGAAATAATTGATTTTTTGAAGTTTTAATTGTTTTAATTAACAAAAACGTTTTTTGTGTTTGGTTTCCCTCATTTAACATGTGTAGGAGCTGAATTCAGTTGGAAGAAGTGTATGTAGAGATATTTAGAAAAAATATAATATTAATTTATTAAATTTTCTGCTTTGGTGTTCTAAGCATTTTCCTATAAATAGGATGCTTAGGTTAGAATTGAAAATCACACCAGAAACTGAAGTTTTCTCTCTCTATAATATCGAGCGTATTCTTGTGAGTATTTTGAGTATACTTTGAGTATTGATATACGGTGTAAGTTCAAGTCATAACATATATCCGGTGTTTCAACTAGAAGTACTGATCTTCCGAGGTAAGGGATATTATTTTTTTAAAATGATATTACTTCTTCTAATATCATTATGCCGAAGTATTGATCTGAACTTTTAATCAAATTTGGAACTTTTTGTGTCGAAGTTACTATTCACGTATACGACACTATTCACGTATACGACACTATTCACGAATACGGCATTATTCATCAAAAAATGAAATTTTTTCTTTTCATCTAAAATATCTATTTTGGATACTAGTTTTAATTGTATCCATGTTTTGATCATTCTTGAATTTTACACCACTATGATGATTTTTGAGGTATTTTTGGACGTGAATAAAATAAAGTATGAATCCTTAATCCTTAATCCTTGTCATTTTGTTTCACTGAATTCGTTTCTTTAAAAATATTTTTCATCATCCTCAGTCTTAAATGATGATATTATTGAATATCTTTGGCCTGTAGTGCAAAGATGAATGATTTCTGATGAATATCTTTGGCCCGTAGTGCAAAGATGAACATGTGTTTAGATGAACATGACCAACTGATGAATATCCTTGGCCTGTAGTGCAAGGATTAATATATGATTCAAGAGGTGCATTGATTGATGTTACAGGGATAAAAAAAAATTATTGATGGACGGTTAAATTCATAGACATTAGTAGATTTCATCCTCTACTTAACTCTTCTATGAATTAATATTTTCTGCTGCGAATATTGATTTAACATTTGTTGTCTATTGTATTCTATCAGATTTTTCCCTGTTGAAGACTAACGATAATTTGTTGTATATTATCTTAGTCATAATATTCTTTACTGGGCTAGTTGAGCTCACCCTTTTTCCTTTTTGTTCTATTTTTCTTCTCAGGAGGCGAGAATATAGCGAGTACGAGTCGGGGTATGGAATGAAGGTTCTAGGGAGAGTTGTTTAGTAGTCCTCACCATTTTTGTAAAATAATGTATCAATAATTATGATGGGGATTTATTTGTATGTGGATATTGTCTAGATGGCAATATCTGTATTTAAACTCATAGTTTACATGTTGTAATAATAAAGTTGTAGTTGTTTCTAAATCGTGTATTGACAACTCAGAATGGGTGATGTATACCTATTTTGGGGGTGTCACAGTTGGTATCAGAGCTTAGGGATATGATCTCTGGCGGAGATCAGGGAATAGAACTAGGAGGGGAGAGACGAGTAATTCCTTCGCTAGTGTGTCCTACCTAAGCTTATTTGTTAGTTGGTCAGTATATAGGGATATTATGTGATATGTGATTTGCTTAATTAACCCTTGTTTTATGGCAGTATTTAAGAATGACAACCGAGAATGTTAACAGTGGAGTTAATGAGACTGTGGAGATGCCTGTACTTACCAACGAGGAGAACGTGCAACAGGCTGGCAATGTTCCTCCTGTGAACAACACCACTGATCAGACGATGAACGACGCAATGTTTAGAAGCTTTTTGCAGTTCATGCAAAATCAGACGAGGGAGACTCGTGTTCAAAATACAGGAGAAAATGATAGCAATTCATGAGTTGTCACAGCCAAGCAGTTCAAAGAGTTGGGACCACCAGAATTTAAGGGAAAGCCAGATCCGATCATGGCGGAAACGTGGGTCAAGCAAATTACCAAGATATTCGATGTCTTGGGATACACGGAGGAACAGAAGGTTCCGTTCGCCACCTTTATGTTCCGTGGCGAGGCAGACTACTGGTGGGAGTCTGTGAAGCGTACCCATCCAGCCGCACTTAGCATATCTTGGGAGACATTTCAGAAACTATTTAATGACAAATACTTTCCTGAAAGTGTTCGTCATATGAAGGAAGTGGAGTTCATCAGATTAGAACAAAATAACATGACGGTGTCTCAGTACGAGGCAAAGTTTGCAGAGTTATCCAGGTTTGCACCTCATTTGGTGGAGAATGAGGAACGTATGACGCGGATGTTTCTGAGAGGTTTGAAACCCGACATACGACAATATCTCATCTCTCATAAATTTTCTCTCTATTCAGATGTTGTTAATAGGGCTCAATTGTTGGAGCGAGATAACGAGCACGGTCAACCGAGGTACCACAATCAGGATCATACCAGAGATAACAGTTAACAAAACAACGATAACCAGTGGAGAAAGAATAAGACGGACAAAAATGGTAACCACTTTGGGGGTAATTATAGCCACGAAAATAGAAGAAGCGAGTCAGGAGGAGATTTTAAAAAGAGGAGATTCAACAATGACAATGTGAAAATGGCAGCACCAGCAGCAACTGGTTCCAAGGGAGGGGAACGACCACCGGTCGTATGCTACAAATGCGGAAAAGAGGGACATATCAGTCCAAACTGCCCACAACAGTTCAAGGTATACTATAATTGTGGAAAGGAAGGACATATCGCTCGAGATTGTACGGTAGCGAAACCAATTCCAGCGGGGACGATGACTCAAAAGACTGTCCCAGAAAAGTCAAAGTCAACGGTTCCTGGAAGAGCGTTTGTTGTGACTGGTCAAAATGTAAGGAACCCAAACGAGGTGATCATGGGTAAGCTATTTATAAATTCTTGCGAAGTTTATACCTTACTTGATACCGGTGCTACCCATTCATTTATCTCTCCTGCTTGCGCTCAACGTTTAAACTTGACTCCGGAGAAATTAGACTTTGACCTATCTGTGGAAACTCCATTAGGAGAAACTTTCATCACATCCACTGTTTATAAATCTTGTTTGATTCAAGTTGGCACCATCACCTTACCTGTTGACCTTATCTCTTTAATGATACTTGCTTTTGATGTGATTTTAGGGATTGATTGGTTAACTACTCATCATGCCAAAATTGATTGTTTTCGTAAGGTTGTTAGTTTTCATATTCCTAATCAACCTGTTGTTTGAATTCAGGCAACTAAACCATTAAAATCAATCAATGTCATATCTAATCATAAAGCTATTCGTTTATTGAAAAACGGATGTCAAGCTTTCTTAGCCCATGTTATGGATTTAAATAAAGACACGTCAAAATTGAATAATATTCCTGTTGTTATTGACTTTCCTGACGTATTTCCTGAAGAACTTTCCGGTCTACCCCCAGAACGTGAAGTTGAATTCTTTATTGATCTTGAACCTGGTACAAAGCCCATTTCTAAAACCCCATATCGAATGGCTCCTATTGAACTTCAGGAGTTAAAAGTCCAACTACAGGAGTTGTTGGACATCGGTTTCATTCGTCCTAGTACATCTCCTTGGGGTGCTCCTGTTTTATTTGTAAAGAAGAAAGACGGGAGTATGCGACTTTGTATTGACTATCGGGAATTGAACCATGTCACTATCAAGAATAGGTATCCTCTACCTCGTATTGATGACTTGTTTGACCAGTTGCAAGGAGCACAATTCTTTTCAAAAATCGATCTTCGTTCTGGATATCATCAGCTGAAAATTAGAACTGAGGATATTCCAAAGACTGCCTTCAGAACTCGGTATGGGCATTATGAATTTTTAGTCATGTCTTTCGGATTGACTAATGCTCCTGCGGCTTTCATGGATATGATGAACCGAGTATTCAAGGATTATTTGGATCAATTCGTTGTTGTCTTTATTGATGACATCCTCATATATTCCAAAAGCCGTGAAGATCGTGAGCACCATTTGAAGCTGGTAATCCAAAGGTTTCGTGAAAATAAGCTTTATGCCAAGTTGAAGAAATGCGAGTTCTGGCTTGAGGAAGTAGCATTCCTTGGGCACGTGGTGTCAAAACATGGAGTATCTGTGGACCCGGCGAAGATTGAAGCAATACAAAGTTAGGAGCAACCGAAGACGGTGACTGAAGTACGTAGTTTTTTGGGCTTAGCTGGTTATTATCGGAGATTCGTGGAAGGGTTTTCTCAAATTGCTACTCCGTTAACTCATCTAACTCGGAAGGATACGAAATTCATTTGGAGCGAGGAATGCGAGAAGAGTTTCCAAGAGCTTAAAAGGAGACTTATTTCGGCACCTGTTCTAACAATACCATCTGGTTCGGATGGATTTGTTATCTACAGCGATGCTTCGGGCAGAGGGTTAGGATGTGTTCTCATGCAACATGGGAAAGTCATAGCCTATGCCTCGCGACAACTTAAAGAATATGAGAGGAATTATCCTACTCATGATCTAGAGTTGGCAGCAGTCGTTTTCGCGCTAAAGATCTGGAGGCACTATCTATATGGGGAGAAAGTGGAGATATATTCAGACCATAAAAGCCTTAAATATTTCTTCACTCAAAAAGAACTCAACATGCGGCAGCGACGTTGGCTCGAGCTATTAAAAGACTATGACCACACAATTCAATACCATCCTGGAAAAGCAAACGTAGTAGCTGACGCGTTGAGTAGAAGATCATATGCAGGAACAAGTGTGATGATGTCAAGTATACGCATAGAGCCAACTTTAATAGAAAAAGTTAAGGTTGCTCAAGCCACCGATCCGGAGTTGATGCATATGAAGAAGAAAGTACAAGAAGGTGCTATTCAAGAAGCGAGAATCGATGAAGAGGGAATACTTCGAGTCCACTCCAGACTTTGTGTTCCTAACGACTCTAATTTAAAGTATAAGATCATGATGGAGGCACACAATACACCATTTGCAATCCATCCTGGAAGTACCAAAATGTATCATGATCTTCGACATACATTTTGGTGGAACAATATGAAGAGAGAGATTGCAAAGTTTATCTCAACATGTTTAACTTGTCAACGTGTAAAGGCGGAGCATCAAGTGCCTAAGGGACCATTGCAACCACTTGAGATTCCAAAATGGAAGTGGGAACACATTACCATGGATTTCGTTACGGGTCTTCCTACGGTTTCTCAAGGCATCAATGCTATTTGGGTTATTGTTGATAGATTAACCAAGTCTGCTCATTTTTTGCCGATACGGGAGACTTATTCCCTTGAACGTCTTGCTCAAATGTATGTAAATGAGATTGTGAGGTTGCATGGCATGCCCGTATCCATAGTTTCGGATCGTGACCCAAGATTCACTTCAAGATTTTGGGTTAACTTGAAAAAAGCTATGGGCACGGATTTACGATTCAGTTCGGCATACCATCCTCAAACGGACGGACAATCAGAGAGGACTATTCAAACTCTTGAAGATCTATTAAGACTCTGTGTCCTAGACTTCAAGGGCAGTTGGGATAAATATTTACCATTGGTGGAATTCTCCTACAATAACAGTTACCAGGCAAGTATAGGTGTGGCTCCATTTGAAGCATTATATGGATGAAAGTGTCGCTCTCCAATATGTTGGGATAAGGTGGGTGAAGCAACATTGTTGGGACCCGAGTTAGTACGTATAACTTCCGAAAAGATCCAAATGATTTGACAACGTATACGAACGGCACAAGATCGACAAAAGAGTTATGCGGATCTTCATCAAAAGGATGTGGAATTTAGTATAGGGGATCATGTATTGTTGCGAGTTGCTCCATGGAAGGGAGTTACAAGATTTGGGAAGAGAGGAAAACTCAATCCACGATTTATTGGCCCATTTCAAATTCTTGACCGAGTAGGAAATGTAGCCTATAGACTCGCGTTACCTCCGAGTATGTCTCGTGTTCATAATGTGTTTCACATATCTGTACTTCGTAAATATGTGAAAGACCCAAACCACGTTATTGAGTTAGAACCAGATGAGACAGCCGAAGACTTAACGTACGAAGAGGTACCTATCAAGATCTTGGATAGGAAGGAGCATGTCCTGCGCACAAAGGTCATACCACAAGTTAAAGTTTTGTGGAGGAATCATGCTATAGAGGAAATGACCTGGGAGTTGGAAACGGAAATGAAAGCGATGTATCCTCATCTTTTCGAAACACCAGGTACGTATGTCAATTTCGAGGATGAAATTTCATAAGGAGGGGAGGTTGTAAGACCCCAAATAATTAATAAATGAAATTTAATTTCCTCTAATTATTATTTTGAAATAGTAAGGGTTGATGTGATTAATGTGGATAATTATGGGTAAAATACGCAAATATTTCAAAATAAGCAAGTGGTTATAAAATATTCATTGTTGTCGGGGAATATTCGTTTGGTCGTGGAATATTCGTACTGTCGGGGAATATTCGTACGACGGCGCAGCCATGTGTGGGCCCCATAACGGAAAGCGATTGGAGGAAGAAAACGACAAATATAAGTTGTTTAAAAATAACGGCGTAGTTGTTACCGTTTACACTGTTGGAATACCCGGTGGTTAAAACACGGTAATACGCGTTGTTGCACAGTAGCACACGGTATTGCACCAATTATTAACTCTTACGTAAGAAGGCACTACTCAATAATGGTTATAATAATTATTGTTCAGTATTTTATTTTATTGGTTCAATAACTGTTGCGTTGATATTTTATATTGCTTTGTTTCAATAATTGTCATTACACAGTATTTTTCATTATCGAAGCAATAATTCATATTATCTGAATAATATTATTAGATAACATTATTGGCAATATCTAGAAAGTTCTGTCTAAGGAGAGGTTTGGTCACCTAATTGCGCGCCAGTAAGAAGAAATTCTTATTGGAAAGCCCCCTCTTTCCTGGGAACGGTCTGGTTGTCAGTATTGTGCTTCTGTAAAATTATTTGTGAATAATTAAATTATTGATTTATATGATGAGGAAAATATTGATTTTATGTGGATATAGATGGAGAAAATTTTTAATGTGACAATTGTTGAAAATTAATATTTTATCTTTTTATGATAAAATAATTCATTTAAATATATTATTATATTTTAATATTATAATAATGATGATATTTTTACGATGAATGTGGGATATATGAGTATATGTGGAGGAGGAGTATTTTTGTTACCAAAAAATATTTAAAACATGTTAAATATGTCGGTGGACACCATTTCTTGACTGAAATTTGATTATAGCCTGTAAAATCGTTCGTTTGTGGATTTTGGTCAATTTCTGTTTGGAATTTGGAAAAACTTCCTTCTACAAAGTTGTAGAGAATTGAATTTCCTATAAAAAGTCGCGAGATTCGAATTTTCTAGCAAAAGGGCTATTTATTGTGAATTATTGAAGTTCTAAAGCTCCGAAATAATTGATTTTTGGAAGTTTTAATTGTTTTAATTAACAAAAATGTTTTTTGTGTTTGGTTTCCCTCATTTAACATGTGTAGGAGCTGAATTCAGTTGGAAGAAGTGTGTGTAGAGATATTTAGAAAAAATATAATATTAATTTATTAAATTTTCTGCTTTGGTGTTCTAAGCATTTTCCTATAAATAAGATGCTTAGGTTAGAATTGAAAATCACACCAGAAACTGAAGTTTTCTCTCTATATAATATCGAGCGTATTCTTGTGAGTATTTTGAGTATACTTTGAGTATTGATATACGGTGTAATGTTCAAGTCATAGCCTATATCCGGTGTTTCAACTAGAAGTACTGATCTTCCGAGGTAAGGGATATTATTTTTTTAAAATGATATTACTTCTTCTAATATCATTATGCCGAAGTATTGATCTGAACTTTTAATTAAATTTGGAACTTTTTGTGTCGAAGTTACTATTCACGTATACGGCACTATTCACGTATACGATACTATTCACGAATACGGCATTATTCATAAAAAAAATGAAAATTTTTCTTTTCATCTAAAATATCTATTGTGGATACTAGTTTTGATTGTATCCATGTTTTGATCATTCTTGAATTTTACACCACTATGATGATTTTTGAGGTATTTTTGGACGTGAATAAAATAAAGTATGAATCCTTAATCCTTAATCCTTGTCATTTTGTTTCACTGGATTCGTTTCTTTAAAAATAT
Source organism: Panax japonicus (assembly GCA_020205505.1). Taxonomy (NCBI): domain Eukaryota; kingdom Viridiplantae; phylum Streptophyta; class Magnoliopsida; order Apiales; family Araliaceae; genus Panax; species Panax japonicus. The sequence continues at coordinate 20,675,289 of CM035112.1, read as the reverse complement.
TTTTCATCATCCTCAGTCTTAAATGATGATATTATTGAATATCTTTGGCCTGTAGTGCAAAGATGAATGATTTCTGATGAATATCTTTGGCCCGTAGTGCAAAGATGAACATGTGTTTAGATGAACATGACCAACTGATGAATATCCTTGGCCTGTAGTGCAAGAATTAATATATGATTCAAGAGGTGCATTGATTGATGTTACAGGGATAAAAAAAAATTATTGATGGACGGTTAAATTCATAGACATTAGTAGATTTCATCCTCTACTTAACTCTTCTATGAATTAATATTTTCTGCTGCGAATATTGATTTAGCATTTGTTGTCTATTGTATTCTATCAGATTTTTCCCTGTTGAAGACTAACGATAATTTGTTGTATATTATCTTAGTCATAATATTCTTTACTGGGCTAGTTGAGCTCACCCTTTTTCCTTTTTGTTCTATTTTTCTTCTCAGGAGGCGAGAATATAGCGAGTACGAGTCGGGGTATGGAATGAAGGTTCTAGGGAGAGTTGTTTAGTAGTCCTCACCATTTTTGTAAAATAATGTATCAATAATTATGATGGGGATTTATTTGTATGTGGATATTGTCTAGATGGCAATATCTGTATTTAAACTCATAGTTTACATGTTGTAATAATAAAGTTGTAGTTATTTCTGAACCATGTATTGACAACTCAGAATGGGTGATATATACCTATTTTGGGGGTGTCACAATATATCATATAATATCCTTATATACTGACCAACTAACAAATAAGCTTAGGTAGGACACACTAGCGAAGGATTTACTCGTCTCTCCCCTCCTAGTTCTATTCCCCGATCTCCGCCAGAGATCATATCCCTAAGCTCTGATACCAATTGTGACGCCCCCAAAATAGGTATACATCACCCATTCTGAGTTATCAATACATGGTACAGAAACAACTAGCTCATATGGATCAGACTTGCAACATATCATTCAACTGCAAATAGGGACCGACACAGCTGCGCTGCGCCTTACTGTAATTTTGGTACAGCTGTGCCATTCCTGGTTCAGGCGCAGAAGCAGTCTACTTTGGCAGAAAGCTAGCCCAACCTCAAAAATTATTCACCAATTCATTTCCAAACAATCATGTATCAGTTTAAACATGTTTATATGATCATATAACAACTTTATAACCAATACTCAACCTCATTAACATATAATTTCATGAATTTAAGAATTTGGATTTCAAGACTTAAGACACCATTTTTATAGAAACTAAAATTAGAAAGCTAGTAATGGAATTATACCTTTGTAATGTGAAAGAACTTGTTACTACTTGAACTCTTAAACTCTAAGGATGCTTATATGCTCTCAATTCTCACTTAGCAATTCTCAACACTTGGAAAAATGGAAGGAGTGCTCATACTTATAGAACATCATGATCTAGACTGTGACGCCCCCCAAATAGGTATACATCACCCATTCTTAGTTGTCAATACATGGTACAGAAACAACTACAACTTTATTATTACAATAGTAAAACTGTGAGTTTGAATACAAATATTATCTTCTAGAAAATATCTATACCCAAATAAATCCTCATCATATTTATTGATACATTATTTTATAAAAATGGTGAGGACTACTAAACAACTCTCTCTATAACCATCATTCCATATCCCTACTCGTACTCGCTACATTCTCGCCTCCTGAGAAGAAAAATGGAACAAAAAGGAAAAGGGTGAGCTCAACTAGCCCAGTAAAGAATATTATGACTAAGATAATATACAACAAATTATCGTTAGTCTTCAACAGGGAAAAATCTAATAGAATACAATAGACAACAAGTTTTAAATCAATATTCGCAGCGGAAATAATAATTCATTAGAAGAGTTAAGTAGAGAATGCAAAGTACTATCTTCTATATATGAATTTAAAGTTCATCGTCTATCTTTTATCCCTGTAACATCAATCAATATATATCCGGAATCAAATATTCATCTTTGCACTACAGGCCAAAGATATTCATCAGTTGGTCATGTTCATCTAAACACCTGTTCATCTTTGCACTACGGGCCAAAGATATTCATCAGAAATCATTCATCTTTGCACTACAGGCCAAAGATATTCAATAATATCATCATTTAAGACTGAGGATGATGAAAAATATTTTTAAAGAAACGAATCCAGTGAAACAAAATGACAAGGATTAAGGATTATGGATTCGTACTTTGTTTTATCCATGTCCAAAAATACCTCAAAAATAATCATAGTGGTGTAAAATTCAAGAATGATCAAAACATGGATACAATCAAAGCTAGTATCCAGAATAGAAATTTTAGACGAAAAGGGAAAATTTTCATTTTTCGATAAATCGTGCCGTATTCGTGAATAGTGTCGTATACGTAAATAGTGCCGTATACGTGAATAGTAACTCCGTCACAAAAAGTTCTAAATTTGATTAAAAGTTCAGATCAATACTTCGGCATAATGATATTAGAAGAAATAATATCATTTAAAAAAATAATATCCCTTACCTCGAAAGACAGTACTTCTAGTTGAAACACCGGATATAGGCTATTACTTGAACTTGCACCGTATAACAATACTCAAAGTATACTCAAAATACTCACAAGAATACGCTCGATAATATAGAGAAAGAAAATTTCAATTTCTGGTGTGATTTTCAATTCTAACCTAAGCACCCTATTTATAGGAAAATGCTTAGAATACCAAAGTAGAAAATTTATTAATATATATATATATATATATATATATATATGGGGTTCCATCCACAGCAACCGGTTGTTGGGAGCAACCCATTTTTTGTCAGCCGGTACAAGCTGTACCGGCCTTAGATTTTTTTTTTTATTTTTATAAACCGGTACAGCTTGTACCGGCTTACAAAAAATGGGTTGCTCCCAACAACCGGTTGCTGTGGATGGAACCCCTATATATATATAGAGTCCGGATCAGGTCCGGACTCCCAGATTTTGTTAAAATTCGGACTTTTTTTTTTTGCTTTTTTTTTTGAAACAACTAAAAAAAAAAATTTATGGAATTGGAATTTTTACATTATACAGTGTTTTGGGCGTGATTTGGATGCCTATAACAAAATATGTCTGTACAGTCTGGGCAGACTGTACATACATTGGTTGGTGTAGGTATTAAAAACACACCTAAAACACTGTATTATTGAAAAATTTCAGTTCCATAATTTTTTTTTTAGTTGTTTAAAAAAAAAGCAAAAAAAAAAAGGTCCGGATTTTACTCCCGTACGGGATTCTGGACCTGATCCTATTTCTATATATATATATATATATATATATATATATATATATATATATATATATATAATCTTCAAGTACACCTTGAATCTGAAATTTCAGCAATTGAACACATGCCTCACACATGCAAAAAACGTTTTTTTGTAAAAAAATATTTAAAACTTCAAAAATAATTATTTCGGAGCTTCAGAACTTTAATAATTCATTATAAATAGCTCTTTTATCAGAAAAATTCGAAACACGCAAATTTCTATATGAAATTCCATTATCTACAACTTTGTAGAAGGAAGTTTTTCCAAATTCCAAACAGAAATAGACCGAAATCAACAAACGGGCGATTTTACAGGCTATAATCAAATTTCGGTCAATAATTGTGTCCACCAACACACAAAATATGTGTTAAACATTTAATACCACAAAAATACTCTTCCTCCTCATATAGTCACATATTCCACATTCATTATAAAAATATAACCGTTAATATATTATTAAAATAATATACTTAAATGAATTATTTTATCAGAAAAAAATAAAATATTAATTATCAACAATTGTCACATTAAAAATTTTCTCCATCTATATCCACATAAAATCAATATTTTCCTCATCATATGAATCAATAATTAATTATTCACAAATAATATTACAGAATATCAATATTGACAACCAGGCAGTTCCTAGGAAAGAGGGGGCTTTCCAATAAGAATTTCTCCTTACTGGCGCGCAATTGTCCAATGACAATTATTGAAACAACAACAATATAAAATATCAACACAGCAATTATTAAATCAATAAAATAAAATACTGAACGGTAATTACTGTAACCATTATTGAGTAGTGCCTTCTTACATAAGAATCAATAATTGGTGCAATACCGTGTGCTACTGTGTTTTAACCACCGAGTATTTTAACAGTATTAACGGAAATAAATACGCCGTTATTTTTAAACAACTTATATTTGTCGTTTTCTTCATCCAATCGCTTTCCGTTATGCGGTCCACACATGGCAGCGTTGTCGTACGAATATTCCCCAACAATACGAATATTCCACGACCAAACGAATATTCCCCGACAACAATGAATATTTTATAACCACTTGCTTATTTTGAAATATTTGCATATTTTACCCATAACTATTCACATTAATCAAATCAACCCTTACTATTCAAAATAATAATTAGAGGAAATTAAATTTTATTTATTAATTATTTGGGGTCTTACATAGACAATAACATTCTCTCATAAATCAAACTCATGTGCTAAAGGATTGGATGGGGGTTAATAAAGAGTTGTTAGATTAGTTGTTGGAACTCATCATGATCACCATTCCCCCATGATCATGAGTTAGAGAGTTGGAAGAAGAAATAGGCTAGCCTTTTGCTATCACACGTGAATGAGATTTTAGAGTAAATGGGACTCTAAATTTGGGACAAAGGAGAAAATCCTAGCATTTCATATCATCAAGGCATGGTTTGGTCTATTTAATTTTCCACAATGAAATCTTAATGTGCAATTGTTACCATATTGGGAATTTCTGGGATAAATTATACCCTCACACCATATAGTCCATATACATTAAATATACGTAATAAAAAAATGCAATCAGGTATTATTGTTCGGGTAGTTCCATAATTAATTCTACTACTCATGTAATCATATAATAACCTTATTATATTAATATCTTACTTATTTATGTTAAATAAATAAATTTATTCCTTCACTCGATTAATTACCACTTGATATAATATAGATCATATAACTTAATATATAGTCACACTACGTCGCACTGCACTATATAGTATAGTTGTACATGCACATAACCGTCAATATAATATTATTATATTACTAACTTACTTATTTGTTAAATAAATAAGTCATGCACTTCCTTAATTAATTAACATCAATATTAATTAATCCACCCATTGATTAATGTAGTTATGGATTTCCATAATCATTATTTATCTTTATAATATATTGCAAATAATAGTAATCACACATTATTAGTTAATTACTAAAAATTCAATATTCTACCACAACCATCATCAATTAATTAATATAATCATTAATTAATCCTTATTATTAAATAATTAATATACCACACATCAATTATCAACTAATAGTATACTACAACAACCATTAACAACTAATATTACTTAATTGCCCATCTTATAATTTCTTCGCCGATTAACATTACTATTAGTATTTTCCATCACCATGTCACACAAGGCTTTCAACGAGTTTACCACAAACTCCACGTATTCTCAATTATTCAATTATTTAATATAATTGAGTTATATCATTTCATAACACAAAATTGTTCATATTCAAATAAATATTCATTTCCATTAATATATTTATTTAATAATACGCGGAAATTCTCGGGTATTACAATTACCATCCAATCAGGCATTCCATGATGAGGGCATTTCCTTAGCATCTCTTTGTAGCGTTCCCATGCTTCATACAATGTTTCACTTTGTTATTGTTCAAATTGGGAAATTGCGGTCCTTATTTTAGCAGTCTTAGCCATTGGGAAAAATTTAGCTAAGAACTTCTGCGCTAAGTCCTATTGTGTAGTAATAGATACTGATGGCAAAGAGTGGAGCCAACTTCTAGCCTTATCCCGTAAAGAAAATGGGAATAGTCTGAGCCTGGTTGCATCTTTAGACATCCCATTGTACTTGAAGGTATCACAAATCTCTATGAAGCATAATAAGTGCTCGTTTGGATCATCTATAACAGCACCCCCAAACTGAACTGAATTCTGCACCATTTGAATATTGCCCGATTTTATCTCAAAAGTATTGGCTGCTATAGCTGACCTCACAATGCTCGACTATAACTCATTTATGTTGGGCATTAAATAATCTCTCAAGTCCTGATGTTCTTCTCTTTGCTCTTCTGCTGCCATGCTAGATGTTAAAGTTTCAAAATTTACTTGTATATTTTGACGTGCTCTCGACTTCTAACCTCTGTCGTTGATATTATCCTATGCAGGCACCAATTCAGAGTTTGTCGATCGCGTGTGCATGCAATGTACACAAGTACCTGAAATACAAACAAAAATAAAATAAAATAGAAATAAGATAAGAATAGAATTGTCTAAGTCACACAAATCTAGCTTTAGTTGATGACGACAATATTAAAAATAAATGCCTCTCCCCGAAATGCTCCAACCCTCCTTAGAGTAGTAATGGAAATGCTCCAACCCTCCTTAGAGTAGTCTAAACTTAAAAACAGTAGTAAAAACTGAAAACTACATCTCTGGCAGCCAACCATATCGTCTCATAACAAATAAACACGCTCAAATTTCAAATTACAAAAAGTCAGCAGTTTAAACTGAATATGATCGGTGCGGCTGTGCGATGGTGTAAAGGGTTTTGGGCGCGCTGTAGAAGTCTGTGTTGACTGCATAGCACGGGCATGCCATGGTCCTTTAACAATGGAGCACGGCCACACGATTGCTTAATATGCCTCTGTAATCCTTTGGCGTGGGCGCGCCATGTATAGATTTAATGGCAGCGCGGCCGCGCTGCTGCTGTACTTTACATTCTGTTGGCTTCTTGTTGTTGCTGCTGTCTGCTATTTCCTTCTTCTTAATCTTTTTTCTTCTTCACTCTACCACTTCAACGATCCTCTTCTTCACCCGTTGTAGTCCAGCTACTCTTCATTTTAGCTCAAGTCCACCATGCCATGTTAATGCTATCTCCATACCATTTCATGTTATTCCATGCCATAAGTTGCTAAAGGAGTTCCAGCTATGCATACTGAAAAATAATCACAAAAAGCAAATAAAACATAATAAAACTACTTAAGTTGAGCATAATTCTAGTGAGTTGGTAACCAATAAGTAGATATAAAACCTACGTATCACCTTCCCAATTCGGGGCGAACTTTTCTTTGGATTGATCTTGATTAGCAAGGACTTTCTTCAACACCAAGTCATACTCTTTGAATTATCGGAGCCCAAATTTCTTGTTGTATGACTGAGCAATCCTTTATTGATACAAATGACCATGAAAGATGGTTGCGGCCCTCCGCTCATCTATCAGAAATAGCTGGTGGTATCGGTCTTGCAACTACTGATCTTCATTCATCTAAGCATCCATTAACCCTCTTAACGACTCCATTTATACTTCTATGGGGAGTACTTCTTCCATGCCATAGACCAATGAGTAGGGGGTAGCCCTAGTAGAAGTTTGCATTAATGTTCTGTAGGCTAATAGAGTTAGAGGCAATAAGTCAGTCCATCTCTTGTGATTGGCAGACATTTTTTGCATAATTTTTTTGATGTTCTTATTGGCTGCTTCGACAGCACCATTCATCTTGGGACGATAAATGACAGAGTTAAGATGTTTGATGTGGAATTTGCTGCATAATTTCTTCATCATTTGGTTGTTCATATTTTTGACATTGTCCGATATGATCACCTCTGGTTGTCCATATCGATAAATGATATGGTTTCTGATGAAACCAATGATTAACTCCTTAGTAACTTTGGGAAAAAAGCAGCTTCTACCCACTTTGTGAAGAAATCAATCATAGAGAAGATGAATCGATGACTATTGCTGGCTTTGGGTTCTATTGACCCAATCACGTCCATTCCCCACATTGAAAAGGGCCACGGTGAATTCATACAATGTAATTCATTTGGAAGAGCATGGAGGGTATTTCTATGGGCTTGGCATTGATAACATCTCTTGACGTGATCATCACAGTTTTCTTTGAGAGAGGTCGAATGCGACGCCCACAAATTCAGGTACTTGAAACCCGAACTCGGTGCTTCACGATACCATTTCTATGAGCGAAATAATATTAATAATAATAACAATAATATAGATACCAAACTTAATTTATACATCAGAGTCTAATCCCCAGGTACGAGACCTTTAAACATTCATTACATGATAATTAATAAGTATCATCGTCATAATAAAGTCTAATTATTACATAAAATACCACAAATCTTATTCTGTTTGCTTTCTTTTTCCTTTATTTATGCATGAGCCTTCTGGTTGTTCACACTTAGCTGAAAACATTTAAATTAAGCAAGGATGAGCATTTGAGTGCTCAGCAAGTAATAGAAATCGATAATAGTTAGCTAAAAGGATTAAATGTTATCTTTGAATAACACTTCTACAACAAATCAATAGTTGCGAATTAAGCTGAACCAATAATAATAACATAATAATTCTATCTCAAAATTTTAAAACTAAGTACTGACTATAAATGGAGATTAGTCGACAGACTATGAACATTGTTTTCTATTTTCGAAAAGGTTACACAGAACTTCATCTACAAACCGTCATAACTTACGAGCACGGGTAGGGGGGTGGGGGGGATCAGCCCATTATGCCCTGTATTGATCAATACTACATATAAGAATGAAATTATCGTTCATCTTATTCACCTTTGGCACACAAAAGTTTTCCTATGTACGGGATGTTCATACTTAGTCGGGAATCCGAACCAAAATAATTTCATTGGAAAATAAAAAGTTCTATCTTCTTCCACAATATTTCTAAGTTCGTGTCTAGCCAAAGCAAATAGCTTAGACGGCTTTGAAGTCAACATATACATACTAGAAATTAATAAGTATGTATCAACATGTGATTAAATACAATGATTATCCAAGTGAGGACACTTGTCTAACCATATTTAGAAATTAATGAATAGAATAAATATCTGGATTGTACAATATTACTGTATTAATAAACAAGGATCAGATAATTTAAGAACTTGTATGAATAAAAAAGATTGGATACATAATCGATAATAATAGAGTTAATAATCTATCACAATAATAGTATAATTCTGAAACTTTTTTACTCATGTCCATTGCATAAAGGAAATGCAAAGTTAAGATACTTTCCTGGCCTGCTGCTTACTAGTATACAACTTAGTTTTATCTTTTATATCACAACCTATCATTAATAAGATCATTTATTTGATTAGAATAATATATTATATCACATAGTACTGCTATTTGCAGTCAGCACATAACCTAATCACATTGTCATATACGTTTAACAGTAATTGGATCACAAACAAACACGTATCGAGTCCAATTATCTAAGTCTAGATCAATTTCTGAAGCTTGCCGATGTACCGACGACTTTATTGGGTAAATATCGAGTTTAAAACTCTATTCTGTAGTTCAATATTCGTTTAGATATATTAAATATCAGTCTTATTATTTTTCATAGCCTTATAATAATTTTTAAATAATTATTATAATTTATCATTAATTTTTAAACACCATAATCATTATTAAATGATAATTCTATTATCATTAATATTTAATTAATATTAAACTATTAATGAAATCATTGCAAAATATTAAAGTTATTTATAATAACTCAAAATATTTTTAAAACATTTTTATTACCCTTAAATGATTTTTAAAATAATTAAAAATCATTTTTAAATAATTATCATTAATATTTAAGTATTAATGTATTATTTATCAAAATATTAAAAGTCTTTAATTATAACTTCAAATATTTTTAATTCATTTATTTTCTTTTTAAATGATTTTTAAATAAATAAAACCATTTTTAAATTATTTATTTAATATAACTATTAAATAATTCTAATATCGTTAATATTAAATTATTAATGAAATCTACCTTTAAATATTAAAAGTTATATTTTATAACTAAAAATATTTTTAAACTATTTATTTTCATTTAAAATGATTTTTATAATATTAAAATCATTTTTGATTAATTTATTTAATATAATTATTAAATAAATCTATTATCACTAATATTAAATAATTAATGAAATTTGTCTCATAATATTAAAAGTTATATTTTATAACTTAAAATATTATTAAATACCTTTTTATCATTTAAAATGATTTTTAATATAATAAAATCATTTTTAATTAATTTTTTTAATGCATTTATTGAATAAATAAAATATCAATAATATCTAATTAAATATTAATATTTATGAAAAATATGTCGAATTATTAAAAGTTAATTTTTATAACTTAAAATAATTTTTAAAATAATTTTTGGAATTTTTTATAATTAATTTCTATTTTTAAATGATTTTTAGAAAATAAATTTATTAAAATAAATAAAACTGTCGCAATAGCCTAGCGACAGAATCTGTCGCCTTAGGTGTTCTTGAGGCTCAAGAACATTCATAGGCAATAGTCAAATACCCTACTTTGACCAGTAATTACTCAGTGTATATTATGTTTCTGGACTAGTTAGTGGTTAAATATTGTAGTACTAATGTAATACTACATGATCCAACAACTAACAGGGTCATATCATGCACCAAATTCAAAATCCAAGCTCAAGAACAAACTGTCAGAGCTGTTCTTCATTTTTCGAGTTACCCAGAAATGAAGAACAGTTCGTCTGGCTAGTTTTGGGATTCCACAACTTGCTTCTCATGTAATGTTTTTGAGATTTAAGACTTTCAGTGTGTAGACAACCTGTAGGTGTACATATCTATTATCATCATAACAACAACACAACAAGAAGATATAAGCCGGTCAACTCTTGTCAGAAATAAGGTTCAAACATTTTCTAGGTTACCCAGAAAACAGTCCTGATGATCTTTTTGCCTACTTTGACCAGCCACTACAATCAACTCGTTTGATGTTAAGGAGATTTCAAGGCATAAATATGTAGTCCATATACTAGATTACAACCTTATTACATCAACAGGAACAAAACAACTAACAACAAAAAGATCTGGGCCTATGAACTTGCTGTCAGAGCTTTCTGGTCAAGTTCATGGCTGTCCAGATTTCATACGGTCAATGTCGGTCAACGCGGTTTGACCACGAAAAACTTGCAATCTAGACCAGATCTAAGCCTGATTCTTGATCCAGATCAAAGAGCACATATACGAGTACATATCTAAAACATAAAACAAAAAAAATACATAACATGCAAAGATTTACAGGGTCTGACATTACGTTGTCAGACACAAATTTTTTTCCCCAGATTTTCTTAAAACTTGATTTTGAGCATATTAATGTTATGGATCTAGGAAGTAACAAACTAGATCACTTAGTTAGACTACAAACAATGTGTTGTCAACGTCGGGATTTTTGAGTGTCCCTTTTCGTTACTTGTTCTTTGGTGTTCTCATGTTAATGTGAGATTTGTTTGAAAAAACAAGTGAAAAAAGTCCAACATATATAATGTCGACGATTTGACTTTAAGAGTCCCCAGTTGGTGTATTTAACTGGTTGCACCAACGCTTCGGGGGCTTGATTATGCGGAGGGAAGGTGTTAGGCACCCCCCGACATCCGTGTTACCACGGTGACCGCCACTTTTCAAAGAAATTTTTATATGAATGTGTTTGTGTGTGTGTGTGGATCAATGTGCAATTATTTGAAAGTAGTACGAAGCCTCGTTCGTACCTATATACACAAGGTTTGAATTTTATAGAAAAATTTAGTTTTAACAAAGATATATCAATTAAGTTTTGTAAAAGAGGTTTTTCAAACCCTGTTCCCAATAGGAATTGAGACCTTTTCATACTTCCATTTTATTATTAAATGTTCGGCTTGTTTGCTTTTATTTTCGAGATGCGAAGCATTCTCGAGAAAATAATATACAGCAGTGCCGAACTCCTCATGGGCATGACAGCCATCCAAGGAAATTCAGACACTGTAAAATAATGTATAGGCTGCTTACAGCTGAAAAATATCCATCATGGGAACCGATTTTAGATTTAGTAAACTGAACCTGTGATCACATGATTCCTAGGCTCACATGATATTGCAATTTGTATGGAAAGCAGTAACCAGTTTTATATATAAAAGCTGTAAATATATATATAGAGACACGATCAACCACCATGAAGAAACTCCGTGGAGGATCGGAAATGTAAATATATAAAAGCGATAAATATATATATATATATATATATATATATATATATATATATATATATATATATATATATGGACATGATCAACCACCATGAAGTAAACTCCATGATCAACCACCATGAAGTAAACTCCAGGTGGGACAAAATGTAAATAAAGCTGTAAAAGCGATCAACTGCCACGAATTAAACTCCAGGCAGGACGAAATTTAAATAAAGCTGTAAAAGGCCACGAAGTAAACTTTAGGCCAGACAGAAATGTAAATATATATATATATATATATATGTACAAATATATATAAAAGCAGTAAATGCACCGGATGTTAATCCAGGCTCATCGGAGATGTCTGACAACAATTATATATATATATATATATATATATATATATATATATATATATATATATAAAGTAATTAAATGCTCCAGACCAAAGTTTGATGAGCCTGGATTTTATATCCGGTGCGTTTAATTGCTTATATATATATATATATATATATATATATATATATATATATATATATATATATATAAAAGCAATTAAATGCTCCAGACCGAAGTCTAGGCTCAATCGAGGTATAACTCGATAATGTTAGTCCATATCTGAAATATATATATATATATATATATATATATATATATATATATATATATATATATATATATATATATATATAAGTATATATATACAGACAAAAATGAAAACCACAGACCGATGTTCGGGCTAACACACTCACACGACTCTCAACGTGTACAACAGTGTGTGCTAATATGAGAAGAAGGCTTTATAGAATATGAGAAGGCTTACAGTGGGCTGCCAAAGTAGACTTCTATGACTTTAAATGGATAAACACTCAGCTCCCGTCGGATAAAAGATTGCTATATGTGAGCTAACTAGTGTTTAGAAGTGAAGAAACACTCAAAAGATGTGTATGCAGAGTAAAATGGGCAGGGCTTCCTCGCCTTTTTCCCTCCCTCTTCTTCTCAAATGGCTGACCTCAAGGCTTGTATATATAGACGGATGGCCACAAGTACATCTGCGGCACTCGCAGTTGTACCTGCGGCTGGTCGTGGTGCATCCGAGCCTCGCGGGTCCCGTTATCTCGTAGTACGTGAAATCGTGTACTGTAATGTCCGCTCGAACTTACAGAACTTCAATCCGAGCATCCGAACGAGGTATATCTGACCTTCTTCGGATTGCTTGTGTCGAGAATTACGCATTGACATGGATTAGAGGTTGTACGAAGTCATGAAGAGGGATCTATGCCCATGGTCTTCAAGCGTCAAATTCTATCCATAGTAATGCCACGCATAATAGTCACTCAGGATTGTCAATCCTCGGCTTTTGTGGGACATTGTTGGATGTATGTATGTATGAAGTGTTGAGACGACGTGCCATTGTCGAAGGAACAAGATGACGTTTGACTCCTCGTCGGGGTTATCGCCGGTTTGAGTTGAAAGTAAACGTTGCTCAGGGTTACAGCTGAGATTGGACTACTTGTTGGTATGCCGTGATATCATCTTGTTGATATGGTAAGATGAAGTTGTGACTCCTCACCAGGGTTATCGCCAGTTTAAGCGGAAATCAGATGTTGCTCAGGGTTACAGCTGAGATTGAACTGCTGCTTGTTTGTATGTCTCACTATCATCTGTGGGTGTTCCTGTCTGCCCGTTGTTATCTCCGGGTCTGATGTGTGTGTGCCTCAACAGGATGTCTGAGGTTGAAGATGATTGCATATGTTTGAAACAAGCATTTCTGGGGTTATCGCCAGAAATGCAATGGCATCTCTTTTGGCTATCACCAAGGATGGGGTTGCTACTCCTAGTGTTTCTCTGGGACTGGAACTGAGCGTCGCGGTGTTATCACCGAGATAGAACTGTCGTCTTCGGTGTTGTTGCCGGTCTTTTGATCAGCATATCTCGGGGTTATCTCTGAGATTGGAAATGACATTCCCAGTGTCTGTTCCAGGTTTGAGATGATGTTCCCGATTTTTGTTTCGGGTTGGAACTGAACTTTCGGTAGTATCCGGAATGGATGTAAGCTGTCTTTCAGGGTTATCTCCAAAAGACTAATCTACCCTCCTACAATGTTAGTAATAGGAGTGTAGAAAATTTCGAGTGTCTATAGATTCCCCTCTTTATCATATTCATGCAATGCAAGGCATGGATAGGATAAAGAATACTAGACACTTAAAATGCAAGCAAGATAAACATGATTCTATATGAAGTAACATGATGCAAATGCATGTAGAATGCATGAATGATTATCAAGTAATCCTGCTGGGATTACAATCAGTGATGGCTTGGACATGCGATCCAAGTTTCCAAGGATGTTGACATTGGGGCTATCACCAAAGTCTAGAATCCTAGACACTGGCTTATATTCCATAGAGGTACCTCTTGTGTGTAAGAGATCTGTGGGGATAAAGCTTTGTCTGTTTGAGGATATGTATAACATATTCCCTCATTCTGTCGAAGTTACTGCCAACAGTTTATCAGGGTTGCCTGATCTTCGTTCATGTGTGTATCACCGGATAAATCCCTGCTGGATGCATTGTTAAGGCTGCTTGGCCTTCATTGATGTATGTGTCAATGTTAGCATTGCATTGTAGCCCCCGTCGGGGAAGGTTGCTTCGATAGGTTTACTTGCCATCGGTTGACATGATGTCAAGACTGCTTGACCTTCATTGATGTGTACATCAATGGTTGCATTGCATTGTAACCCCCGTCGGGGATACATAGATGCTTGAAAGAAGCGCGTTGTGACCCCCGCCGGGGAAACATTGATGCTTGATAGATGAACGTTGTGACCCCCACCGGGGATACGTAGATGTTGATAACTTTGGCGTTGTAACCCTCGCCGGGGAGGTTTGATATTTTGTGGTTTTGCGTTGTAACCCCCGCCGGGGATACATCAGTGTTGCCTGACACTCATTGACGGCATCAGACCTTTTTGGGGTATTGCCGAGCATAATCTGTGAAAGCTGAGCTCATTGGTATAGTATACCCTATATTCAGGCGAATACCTTTGAGACGAGGGGAGTTTAACTCTGACCGACGAGAAACCAGGATTTCATGCTATTCCGCTCAATCACGTAGCACTTTTATTCCTGATTTGGCCTTTTTAGCTTGTGAGACCTCCTTTGAAACTCTAACTGGAGCGAGCCAAAGGTGTGGGACCCATGTAGGAGTGCCACAAGTGTACCTGCAGAAGCCTCAGGTTAGCCTGCGGCCAACCGTGCCTATGTATAGGCAACTGGTTGCTTTCATAAGTCATTTTCAAGTTACGCAACGAGGAAATCCGAGAGCTATTCTTCAGATCTGCTGTGTTCAGGCAACTTTCTGCATATTCTGCCATAGTACAAGTGTTCTTCACTATCCTGGTAACACATGTATGTATTTTTTTCCAATTTCTGTTCGTTGAAAAATGATTTATCGCATGAAATGCATTTAGACACATAGTAGTGAATATGCATACTGATATGACTTGATAAAAAATATTCAACATAGCAAATGTTAGTATTAAACCATGCTAAACATAATGATGTGAAAAAATTTGACTTTTGAAATAGTCAAATTGGCACCTTTTACTGTCATTTCTTATCCTATATGAGGACAAATGAGTAAAGGTAGACAAGCAAAATAATCCTGGTAATTAGACTACACTTACGAATTTTTTACTGCATTGTATTGATGCATACAGGATGTATATGACTGTGTATAGGTGTGCTACTGAATGACCACCTAGTCATGCCTATTTTCATGTAGATAGTCCCATTTACAAAGGGGCTATGGCAAAATTTTTCCAAAATGTAGGCATTGGGTAGTCATGCATTTTTAACTCTACTGTAGATGTATGTTAAAGCAATGTATGCATGCATGTAATCATAGAATGCATTTTGAAAAGACTCCGGGTAAGAAATTTCCACACCCTTTCTGAGGTGATTTGGAGACTTGTTGTCCAGATACCATGGATCTGGATCAGCCGAGTAGTTCCCGCAGGACCACTTCTGGTGTACGGAGGAGGACTTTTGAAGAGCCTCAGCGCCGTTCTGTTAGACAGCCTCGTCGCTTGGCAGAGGCGGTGATACGTCCTATTCGGATTGAAGTACCGAATGTTGAGGACGAGGAGGAGGATGCACCGATCGAGGTTCCTGCTCCTGCTATACGTGTTCCCCGTAGGGAATTGCCAGGTATTCAAGCGGCGAACCCATATCTTCTGGGTGACTTGAGTAGGCATCCTTCAGTATACTTACACGCAAACGAGGTATAAAGTTAGATCTTTAATCTTCTTTATTTCCTATTGATGAGGAGTCAAGGAGTCTGATGTTGATCTATATTTGATGTAGGTTCCCGGCTTCACACAGCCTCGAGGGAACTGGTTTAGCATCCACTCTATGTATTAAGCCTTGCATGATGACTACAAAGCGATCGTCCATGGCTGGGGATCCAGGAGGTTCTTCTCCATTCTACCTCGTCGTTGTCCCTAGGGTTACCTCAGGGCATTGTTTGAGCGGTGGTTTCACCAGACTCAGTCACTCCATTTACTGGACTGCGAGGTGATGATATCACAGATATGGAGTTTAGAGGGGAGCAGGTGCCTTGCATGGTGGATATAACCCCTACTGCCGTCAGATCCTTATTGGGAGTTCTAGCAGAGGCGCTCAAGGGCAGGACTGTTCGTACATGTCCTTTGAGCATAGATGCTATGAGCGGGCTGCTGAGTGAGCCTATACCCGATGATGTGAGAGTCAGGGATCGCGTTCTCCGGCGATTGTTGTTGATGATCATTAGGGGCTGCTTCATAGCAGATAACTCTTCTACGGTGTCCTTCGCTTTGATTAGTGCCACTCGACACGTGGACCGTATATGAGAGTATGATTGGGGTTCCTACACCTTTGTCTATTTCCTCAGGGGAATGCGCATGCGATCGCAGGGCTTGACCGAGGCGTGGTTAGGATTCTACCCATTTCTGCTAGTGAGTGTTTCTCTTGTCAGAGATCTGACTCATGTGACACAGATTGACAAATTGACTCGGCAGCTGGATCGGTCACATCTTTACATTCGGCATTTGGGCAGAGATTCTATAAAGGTAGATACTTTTGATCCTTCCAGCTCTGGCGCTGGTCCCTCAGGTGACCCATATAGTTTTGCCAGCACAGATCCTACTTTGTATCAGCCTGACATCCCTGTAGATAGAGATCCAGTGACTCAGGAGGAGTTACATCAGGTGGGCAGGATCGATGATGTAGACATCGACAC
Source organism: Panax japonicus (assembly GCA_020205505.1). NCBI lineage: Eukaryota > Viridiplantae > Streptophyta > Magnoliopsida > Apiales > Araliaceae > Panax > Panax japonicus. The sequence continues at coordinate 20,657,909 of CM035112.1, read as the reverse complement.
TCTTGACTTTTTCTGATGTATTTCTCGCTATCTCTTTTGATAGGCCTCTGTTGTATGTTGGGTAGCTTCGCCCCATTTCCCTGTATTTTAGCTGTACAGAGATGTATTAGATGATTTTATACTTAGGAATGTATGTACATTTTTCCATTCCCTATATCATATTTCCATCTATTGTATCATGCATGTTATTATGTTATGCATATGTATGTATGTCCAGAGATATTCAGCATTGACCTCTGGATGGTCTTATGAAATGGCCCGTACAGATGTCTTCTTCGACAGTTAGTCGTATTGATCATATCCTCATGGTATGATAGTATATCACCATCAGACATGGTGATCATAGATGATTTGCTGTAGCATACTATGACCCTGTTGATGTTTCAGGTTCCCATAGGATTTGCAGAGGGCATGATAGAGCACTGGGTATCGGAGAGACAGGTTTTCTGATTTGGGACCCAAGAGTTGAATCCTACTTTGGAGGAGTATGTACGGTTGATGATGCTGCTGCTGGACAGACCTTGCGTGCATATGGCTATTGGAGACATGAGCAGACAGTTCATGACCATCACCGGATTGAGACGTAGAGTGGTCCTGGACAAGATTACATCCGGCCACGTGATATCCCACCATTTCCAGTTTGATAGGTTTGGCTCTGAGGATATCTATACACGACATTCCGGGGATTTCACCACACCGGAGGATTCATTGGCGTTCAGCCAGAGTAGATGTACTGCTTTGATGCGTATTGTCATACATCTTCATGCCGCGGTATATAGATGAGCTGGATATCAGCGTCATTATGGCAGTGAGAGATCTTAGGGAGGGTCATACCATTGTACTGATGATCATTGTAGAGACTCTGAGGTCAGCTACATATTGCTGCACTTATCTGGCAAGAGTGTTTATAGGTAGTTCGGTCATGTTGTATGTGTTGTTTATTTCACATTTGAGACCGATTGGCACATTTAGACGGCAGGGGTTTTGTTTCACCTAGGAGATAGCCATGTCATACTCTTTTCAGCCTGTAGAGTGCACAGATGCTGCATCATGGTCAACCTTTCTGGCAGGGATTAAGGATCCGTTTGCCATATTATCGTGTTCATGTCTTAGTTCACCCTATAACTTCATTACTCATGCTCCAGGCACGGATTACCTCCCTCTGGCTGGATTGAGGGGCATGATTACTTACCACCCACTGGCCATGATGTGTCAGTTTGACCAGTTCCAGGATTTTCACCCGTATGAGGGGGCAGTGAGTCAGCGCTTTGCGTCACACCGTTTATCAGCAGAGAACAGATCCAAGTAGTATGCCTGTTGGGATCAGCAAGAGCTGGCTGAGTTTTCTGTCAGTCATCCAGGTTGTTCTGCAGAGTATTCTGCATGGATGGAGACAGAGACTGCATCGGCTACGACAGTATCCACAGTGCATGTGACGCCCCCAAATTCGGGTCTCTTCCAACCCGACAAATGGTGCTACACGGTATTATCATTCATTCATTCATTCACCTGAATAGTCACAAAAGGACTAATATAACTTCTATATATCCAAAATAATATTACATTTCCTAGCTTCTTTGTAACCCATTCGTTTGTTCATGTCAAAATATCAAATATATTACAATCGTTCACCTATACTATTACATAAGTATCTAAGGGTTCGTCTTTGCCTTGCCCTTATTCTTGTCCGAGCCTTCGTTCCGCTCGATCTTGGCTGTGTTCATATGGTTCAAGCAAGAGGGAGCATGGCTAGCTCAGCAAGTACTATAATTTTAATAAACAACATGCTTGAAACATAGAACTCATATAGCTTCAATAACTGAACAATAGTTACGAAGTACTACCGATAATTCAAAATAGAACTTCTTTTCCTTCAAAACGTTTTATACAACCATACTCGGTAGAATAACAATTATGGCTCAAATATATGAGCATATCATAAGTTCTTTTGAAAAGGACAACCCAACACTAAGTTCGTAAGTCCGTCATAGCTTACGAGAACTTCTGAGTGATCAACTCATAGTACTCTATGTTGATCAACACTACATTCATTAAACGTGTGTACGTTTAAGTTGTGGCAACCTCACGTGCCTGTCGTTAAATGACAAAAACATTTTAGCATACTTGGTCTTCGATTAAAAACCATGTCAATATAACTTGGTAACATTAATCATGCTTGATAGATTAATAATATAAGTCTAGCCGAAAGAATTGGCTTTAGACTTCATCGTTAAAAACTTCATGTGAAAGAATACATGAATTACACAGCTTGTCCAGACTGGACTGGAACAAGGGTTAGAATACTTGCCTTTAGCGTCTGCTTACTGATTAACACACGTACACTTTAAGTCTCTATGATTCTACAATACATAATCATATAACGTACCACATTAGGTATTAAAAATTCAAGTATGTATACTATTATATCTTACCCTTCATCTCAATGTAAATCCTAACTTAGATTCGTTATTTAGGGTTTCCGTCATTCACATTCCGCTAATCTTTGATTGATTATTAACTCTTAATCTACATGCATTAGTGTCTTACAAGTACCTTACAATGTCTTAACCATGTTATGATTACATCTTAATTCATTACTAATAAGTTCCCTTTCCTTCTACACTTGAAGTCATTCTTCACCATCATTTTTCTTGACTTGGCGCCACAGCGCCAAGTATTGCCTCGTGACTCGTACTGCGATGCGAGTTAGCAGTGCACCAGCCTTCGGCCTCGCCCTGTGGTGCGGCCATTCCAGGCTTAGATTCGTACCGCGACGCAGACTCCGCGCCTTAGAAAATTTTGAAGTTTTAAAATTTTTTACGAACTTCCCGGACGCATAACTTCTTCGTTTTATGTCCGAATTGGTCAGTTCAAAAGCCTACGGTTCACAAATTTCATAAGCTATGCGTTCATGAAAGAATTTTATCTATTTGACTTCATTTGCTAAAATTTCACCTAAGAGTTCATTTTTAACGAAAACGATAAACGTTCGCGAACGTTCAACGCTCGTTTCTTCGCTTCAAGTCGAAATTCGGTCATTTTCGAGTCTGCAACTCTATAATGACTAAAATGACTTATCTCCATTGAAAACCATTGTTTCTGACTTCAAACACAAAATACGACTTCCATTCCGAGAATTTCACGAATTCGACGTTAATCGTCCAATCGTGTGAATTTCGGCAAATATTCATTACTAAGCGTTCTTAATGGATTTTTATCAAAATATGATCATTACAAATTACTTATTAACCCATCTTATAAATAAGGTAGGTTTTAACTTATTTTTATAAGCCATTAACTTATTTAGCTTATGAACTAAAAATCTTCATGCTCGTGACTTATTAATAACTTAAGTCCTTCAATCAAAGTTCTCATGCTATAATCAACATACTAATCGTCATATGAAAACTCATAATAAGTTCTTCATGGCTCTAGCAACTTATTAATGTTCAAGTTGCTTATTCAAATTATTCGGTTTAAGTTCATTCCTTATTAACTTATTACATGTTATTATCAATCCTATCATAGAAGAGATGTAGATAAAAGAGATGAGTCTTACCCTTGAAAACTAAGACTTTAATTCACTTTGGAAAGCTAGCAAAGGTTGAAATGGCTTATAAGTGCTTAAGTGGCTTATTCTCCCTAACCAATAAGTAACTTTATATTGAGAGGAAAGTTGGAAGAAATAACAACCAACAAAATTGAAATGAGCTTGGTATTTATAGGCTATCAAAAGCTAGGGTAGAATGGTCATTAATACATCCCACCTCCTTATTCCACCTCCTCAATTACTCTCATTAATTCCACTTCTTTACTATTCACAACTTAACCTTCAAGTATTCTTGTTAGCCACTTCTTTTACTTGCTCACCATAACACTTGGTCATCACACTAATTGTTTGCCCATCAAGCTTACCCACTTCCTACTTGGTTTGACCCATGGATCAAGGCTTCTCATTGGGCTTGGTTAATAAATCTAACTACTTTCTTATTGGGCTTGTGCTACAGATAGATTGGACTAATGATTAACAAGCACTTGGGCTTGCATATCCCTTCCTATTGGACTTCTATCAATAAGCTAGCAATTCTACAAGTCCATTACCTTAAATTAATTAACAAATATACCCCACGTATAATTCTCGTATGCTATCTCGTATATTAATTCGCAAAATATGTTATCTCATTCTTTGTACATAATAGTACAATACGTCGTATTATACTTACATTCTTTACTTCATATAATGTATACACATTATATAATCACAACTTTCTTCCTTTATACTATATAAACCTAACATTCTCAAATTAGGTCCGCATGCGAAATATTACATTTTCCATACTTAGATTATTATTACATAATCCATCTCACCTTGATATTATAACGTTACGTATTTCTCGGAAGTTCAAAAATAATTCTCGAGCAGAAACCGATGAATAGTATTTTTCAGAAAATTTCTCGGAAAACTTTTATTTTCGTTTTAGAAATTCAAACACTTTAATTCTCCCACGTAGTTAAAATACTACGACGTTCCGACGTTTCTAGTTTATAGAACGACCTTCATCTTCTCAACATGTAATAATAATAAATAATATTATTTATTCATTATTAAAAGTAATTACAAAACGTTCGATTTTTCGGGGCGTTACACTCTCTCCCCCTTATAAGGATTCTAACCCCAGAATCTCGCTAAAAACAAATTACACAAATAATTGAGGGTAATTCTTTTTCATCATTTCTTCTAACTCCCACGTTGCTTCTTCTGCATCGTGGTTCTTCCATATCACCTTCACGGAAGGTATGACTTTACTCCGCAGAACTTGTTTTTTTCTATCGATAATTTGAATCGGCATTTCCTCGTACGTTAAGTCCTTATCAACATTGATAGGCTCATATTCTATCACGTGTTTATAATCTGGCTTATAAGGACGCAATATCGACACGTGAAATACATTATGTATCCGTTCTAGGTCTGAAGGTAACGCTATCATATAAGCTACCTCACCCACCCGCTTTAATACTTCAAAAGGTCCTATAAACCTCGGACTTAACTTCACCTTTTTGCCATAACGTATCTTTCCTTTCAAGGGAGATACTTTTAGAAATACGTACGAACCTACTTCAAACTCTCGATTCTCTCTATGCGGATCTGTAAACTTCTTCTGTCTGTCTTGAGCTGCTAGAAGACGCATCTGAATCTTCCTGACAATATTTGTTGTCTGTTGCACCAATTCTGGTCCCAACATTCAGCATTCTCCTACCTCATCCCAATACAGTGGCATTCTACATTTTCTCCCATACAAAGCTTCATAAGGTGGCATACCTATGCTTGCATGATAACTATTGTTATACGCAAACTCCACTAACGGTAGATGATCATCCCAACTACCCTTGAAATCCATGACGCAAGATCTTAGTGTATCTTCTAACATCTGAATTATCCTCTCGCTCTGTCCATCCGTCTGTGGATGATACACTGTACTCAGCTTCAACTGCGTTCCCAACTCTTCTTGTAGACTTCTTCAAAAGTTTGACGTGAATCATGGATCACGATCTGACACAATCGATACTGGCACTCCATGTCTAGAGATTATTTCCTTAATATAAATTCTAGCTAATTGGTCTAAGTTATACTTAACCCTAATTGGCAAAAAGTGAATCGACTTCGTCAACCGGTCCACTATTACCCAAATCGCATCATACCCCTTCTGAGTAGTCGGAAGTCCTACCACAAAATCCATCGTGATATTCTCCCATTTCTACTCCAGAATTTCTAATGACTGTAACAAGCCACTAGGTCGTTGATGTTCGGCCTTAACTATCTGACAAGTTAAGAACCTACTAACGTATTCGACTATCTCTCTCTTCATGTTCGCCCACCAGAAACTCTATCGAAGATCTTGATACATCTTAGTGCTAACAAGATGAATCGAGAACCTTGAACTATGAGCCTCTTGTAGAACCTGCTCCTTTAATTTCATCTCATTTGGAACCCAAATTTTTCCTTCAAATCTCAATAACCCCTCGTTATCAAGACTGTATTTACTATCCTTTTCAATAGTCAGCTGCTCCTTTATACGGTCACACTCATCAGTTTTGAGTTGCACCTCCTTGACTCTTTCTACGATGGTAGATTGCATCTCCGTTGCAAACAACATTTGTCCTGTTTCACTTGGCAGCTTCACTTCCAACTCCATCCTAGCCATCTCTGTTATTAACTCAGTTTGAGCCGTAAACAAAGACAACTTTTCCCAACCCTTCCTACTTAAGGCATCGACAACTACATTGGCTTTTCCAGGGTGATACAGTGTAAGACCCCGATTTTTTTTTAATAAAATGGAATTTCCTCTATTTATTATTTTGAAATAGTAAGGGGTTGATTTGATTAATGTGGTTAGTTATGGGTAAAATGCGCAAATATTTTTAAATAAGCAAGTGGTTATAAAATACTCATTGTTGTCAGAGAATATTCGTTTGGTCGTGGAATATTCGTACGACGGCGCAACCTTGTGTGGGCCAAATAATGGAAAGCAATTGGATGAAGAAAACGACAAGTATAAGTAGTTTATAAATAACGGCGCAGTTGTTACCGTTAATACTGTTGGAATACCCGGTGGTTAAAATACAGTAATATGCGTGGTTGCACAGTAGCACACGGTATTGCACCAATTATTGATTCTTACTTAAGAAGACACTACTCAATAATTGTTACAGTAATTACTGTTCAGTATTTTATTTTATTGATTCAATAATTACTGCGTTGATATTTTATATTACTGTTGTTTCAATAATTGTCACTACACAGTATTTTCTATTATCGGAGCAATAATTCATATTATCTGAATAATATTATTAGATAACATTATTGGCAATGTCTAGAAAGTTCTGTCTAAGGAGAGGTTTGGTCACCTAATTGCGCGTCAGTAAGGAGAAATCTTTATTGGAAAGCCCCTCTTTCCTAGGAACGGCCTGGTTGGCAGTACTGTGATTTTGTAATATTATTTGTGAATAATTAATTATTGATTTATATGATTAGAAAAATATTGATTTTATGTGGATATAGATAGAGAAAATTTTTAAAGTGACAATTGTTAAAAATTGATATTTTATCTTTTCTGATAAAATAATTTATTATTATATTTTAATAATATAATAATGGTGATATTTTTACAATGAATGTGGGATATATGAGTATATGAGGAGGAAGAGTGTTTTTGTTGCAAAATTTGTTTAAAACATGTTAAACATGTCCGTGGGCCCATTTCTTGACTGAAATTTGATTATAGCCTGTAAAATCGTCCGTTTATGGATTTCAGTCAATTTCTGTTTGGAATTTTGGAAAAGTTTTCTTATGTAAAGTTGTAGAGAATTGAATTTCTTATAAAAATCGCGAGATTCAAATTTTTTAATAAGAGGGCTATTTATTATGAATTATTGAAGTTTTGGTATATCGGGTGTGAATTGATTTTTTGGAGTTTAAATTATTGTTGTTAGAAAAAAGTTTTTTGTATTTTTTTGGACATCATTAACATGTGTGGCTGGTGTTTTTGACCAAAAGGTGGGCTAAGGAAAATTTGTATAATTATATTAATATTATATTAAATTTTTTGCTTTGGTGTTCTAAGCAATTTTCTATAAATAGGGTGTTTAGGTTAGAATTGAAAATCACACCAGAAACTAAAGATTTCTCTCTTTCTCTCTCTATAATATCGAGCGTATTTTCTGAGTATTTTAGTACTTTGAGTATTGCTATACGGTGCAAGTTCTTTCAGCACTATATCCAGTATTGCAGTCAGAAGTACTGTTTTTGCGAGGTAAGGGATGTTATTTTCTTCAAAAGTGATATTATTTTTTCAATATCATTATGCTAAAATATTGGTTGGAACTTTTTATCAAATTTGGAACTTTTTCATGTCGGAGTTACTATTCACGAGTTACTATTCACGAGTTACTATTCATGAGTACTATTCACGAAGCATGATGATGTTTTTGTAAAATTTCTATCTTTTGGTGTCGGAGTTACTATTCATGTATACGGCACTATTCACGTATACGACACTATTTACGTATACGACACTATTCACGAATACGACACTATTCACAGAAAAATTAAATTTTTCCTTTTCGTCTAAAATATCTATTATGGATACTAGCTTTGATTGTATCCATGTTTTGATCATTCGTGAATTTTACTTCAGTATGATTATTTATGAAGTATTTTTGAACTCGGATTGTTTAAAGTACGAATCCATAATACTTGTTCTTTTGTTTCACTGGATTCGTTTTCTTTAAAATTATTTTCACCATCCTCAGTCCTAAATGATGATGTTACTGAATATCTTTGGCCTGTAGTGCAAAGATGGTTGATTTTCTTTTGAATATCTTTGGCCCGTAGTGCAAAGATGAACATGTGTTGAGATGAACATGGCCGACTGATGAATATCTTTGGCCTTTAGTGCAAAGATGAACAGGTATTGAGATGAACATGACCGACTGATGAATAACTTTGGCCTGTAGTGCAAAGATGAATATTTGATTTGAGATGAATATTGATTGATGTTACAGGGATAAAATATTGATGATGGACTGTTAAATTCATAGATTATAGTAGATTTCATTCTCTACGTAACTCTTCTATGAATTATTATTTCCGCTTCGAATATTGATCTGAAACTTGTTGTCTATTGTATTCTATCAGATTTTTCCCTGTTGAAGACTAACGATAATTTGTTGTACATTATCTTAGTCATAACATTCTTTACTGGACTAGTTGAGCTCACCCTTTCCTTTTGTTCCATTTTTCTTCTCAGGAAGCCAGATTATAGCAGGAACTAGTCGGGGTGTGGAGTGATGGTTCTAGATAGCTGTTTTAGTAGTCCTCACTATTCTGTAAAATAGTGTATCAATAATGAGGATTTATTTTCATGTGGATATTGTCTAGAAGACAATATTTATATTTAAACTCATAGTATATAGGTTATCGTATTTTGCACGACAAATGTATTAATAAAGTTGTAGTTATTTCTATACCATGTATATGGCGACTCATAATGGGTTGGATGGAATGGACCTATTTTGGGGGCGTCACAGTTGGTATCAGAGCTTAGGGATATGGTCTCTGGCGGAGATCGGGGAATAGTACTAGGAGGGGAGAGATGAGTAATCCTTCGCTAGTATGTCATACCTAAGCTTATTTATTAGTTGGTCAGACTATAGGGATATAATGTGGTATGGTAATTTGTTTAATTAACCCTTATTTTATGGCAGTATTTGAGAATGTCGACTGAGAATGTTAACAGTGGAGTAAATGAGACTGTGGAGACGCATGTACTCACCAACGAGGAGAACATGTAACAGGCTGGAAATGTTCCTCTTGTAAACAACACCACTGATCAGACGATGAACGACGTGATGTTTAGAAGCTTTTTGCAGTTCATACAAAATCAGATGAGGGAGACTCGTGTACAAAATACGGGTGGAAATGATAGTAACGTGCGGTTTTTCACGACCAAACAATTCAAAGAGTTGGGACCACCAGAATTCTGGGGAAAGCCGAATCCGATTAAGGCGGAGACGTGGGTCAAGCAGATTACCAAGATATTCGATGTCTTGGGATGTACGGAGGAACAGAAGGTTCCATTCGCCACTTTTATGTTCCGTAATGAGGAAGATTACTGGTGGGAATCTGTGAAGCGTACCCATCCAGCTGAACTCAGCATGTCTTGGGAAACATTTCAGAAACTGTTCAATGACAAGTACTTTCCTGAAAGTATTCATCATATGAAGGAGGTAGAGTTTATTAGACTAGAACAGAACGACATGACGGTGTCCTGGTACGAGGCGAAGTTCGCGGAGTTATCCAGGTTTGTACCTCATTTGGTAGAGAATGAGGAACGTATGACGCGAATGTTTTTGAGAGGTTTGAAACTCGAAATTCGTCAATACCTCATTTCTCACAAATTTTCTCTATATTCAGATGTTGTGAACAGGGCTCAAATATTAGAGCGAGATAATGAGTCTATTCAACAGGGCGACCAACAACACGATAAAAATCATACTGGTGGCAACGGCCATTGGGACAATGATAACCATCGTGAAAGAAATTATTAGGCAAGAAATGGTAACCACTTCGATGGTAATCATGGCCAAGATAATAGAAGAAATAATTCAAGTGAAAATTTCAAGAAGAGAAGATTAAATGATGACGAGAAGACGTCGGCAGCAGCATCAGCACCAGCAACAAATTCTAGGGGAGGAGAACGACCGCCAGTTAGATGTTACAAATGCGGAGAGGAGGGACATATAAGTCCAAACTATTCACAGCCTTCCAAGGTATGTTTTAGTTGTGGAAAAGAAGATCATATAGCTCGATTTTGTCCTGTAACAAAATCAAGTCCAGCTGGAACGGTGGCACCAAAGGCGGATACGGAAAAGATAAAGTCAACGGTTCTTGGAAGAGCGTTTGTCGTGATCGGTCAGAATGCGAGGAACCCGAACGAAGTTAGCACAGGTTAGTTAATTATAAATTCTTACGAAGTTTATACCTTATTAGATACCGGTTCTACCCATTCATTTATCTCTCCTGCTTATACTCAACGTTTAAACTTGACTCTGGAGAAAATTAGACTTTAACCTATCCGTGGAAACTCCGTTAAGAGAAACTTTCATCACATCCACTGTTTATAAATCTTGCTTGATTCAAGTTGGCACTATCTCATTACCTGTTGATCTTATCTCTTTAAAAATACTTGTTTTTGATGTGATTTTGGGAATTGATTGATTAACTACTCATCATGCCAAAATTGATTGCTTTCATAAGGTTGTTAGTTTTCATATTCCTAAGCAACCTGTTATTCGAATTCAAGCAACCAAACCATTGAAGTCAAATACTTTCATATCAAGCCATAAAGTCATTCGTTTATTGAAAAACGGATGTCAAGTTTTCTTAGCCCATGTTATGGACTTAAACAAAAATACGTCAGATTTGATTGATATTTCTATTGTTAGTAAATTTCTTGATGTATTTCCTAAAGAATTTCTTGGCTTACTCCCCGAGCGTGATACTAAATTTTGTATCGACTTTGAACCCGGTACAAAACCCATTTCTAAAATCTCATATTGAATGAATCCTATTGAACTTCAGGAGTTAAAATTTTAACTATAGAAGTTGGTAGCCTAGCCTCTATCTGGTGATTTTATTTATGGAATGCACCGAAGCCAGACTCTCTGTAGGGGACGCCATATTTGTACGGTAGTAAACTGATAGGTGCCATTGTTACGTGCTATCCAAGATTGGGATATGAGTCACAGTTTAGAGCAACCTAAGTTAGTAATCAAAATACGTATCTTTCTAGGCTTAGTTGGTTATTATCAGAGATTCGTGAAATTTTTTTTCTCAAATCGCTACTCCATTAACTCAGCTGACTCGTAGAGATACAAAATTCGAATGGATCAAGAAATGTGGGAAGAGCTTCGAAGAACTCAAGAGGAGACTCATTCCGGTACATGTTCTGACCATACCATCCTAGAAAAGCGAACGTGGTAATTGACGTGTTGAGTAGAAGATCGTATGCGAGTACGAGTGCGATGTTGTTGAAGACCCATTTCGTATAATTTACAAATGATAGAAATAGAGTTAAAGACTCTAGTTACCCACGTGGTGATCGACTTTAATCGATAAAGTTAAAATCGCTCAAGCAACACACCGGAGCTGATGAATTTGAAGAAGGAGGTATAAGAAGTTATTATTCCAAAAGCAAGAATCGACGATGTGAGGAAAGCTCCAACCTTCGATCTATTGGTCGATTTGAAATCCTCGATCGAATAGGAACTGTGGCCTATAGACTCGTTTTACTGCTAAGTATGTCGCGTGTTCGTAACGTTTTTCACGTACTGATGTTACATAAATATGTGGACGACCCGAACCACGTTATTGAGTTAGAACCAAACGAGATAGCCGAAGACTTAACGTACAAGGAGGTAACTGTCAAGATCTTGGATAGAAAGGAGCATGTCCTACGCACAAAGGTTATACCACAAGTTAAAGTTTTGTGGAGGAACCATGCTATTGAAGAAATGACCTGGGAGTTTGAAACGAAAATGAAAGCGATGTATCTTTACTTTTTCGAAACACCAGGTACGTACGTCAATTTCGAGGATGAAATTTCATAAGGAGGGGAGGTTGTAAGACCCCAATTTTTTTTAATAAAATGGAATTCCCTCTATTTATTATTTTGAAATAGTAAGGGGTTGATTTGATTAATGTGGTTAGTTATGGGTAAAATGCGCAAATATTTTTAAATAAGCAAGTGGTTATAAAATACTCATTGTTGTCAGAGAATATTCGTTTGGTTGTAGAATATTCTTGCTGTCGGAGAATATTCGTACGACGGAGCAGTCTTGTGTGGGCCCCATAACGGAAAGCAATTAGATGAAGAAAACGACAAGTATAAGTTGTTTATAAATAACAACGCAGTTGTTACCGTTAATACTGTTGGAATACCCGGTGGTTAAAATACAGTAATATGCGTGGTTGCACAGTAGCACATGGTATTGCACCAATTATTGATTCATACGTAAGAAGGCACTACTCAATAATTGTTACAGTAATTATTGTTCAGTATTTTATTTTATTGATTCAATAATTGCTGCGTTGATATTTTATATTACTGTTGTTTCAATAATTGTCACTACACAGTATTTTCTATTATCGGAGCAATAATTCATATTATCTGAATAATATTATTAGATAACATTATTGGCAATGTCTAGAAAGTTCTGTCTAAGGAGAGGTTTGGTCACCTAATTGCGCGTCAGTAAGGAGAATCTTTATTGGAAAGCCCCCCCTCTTTCCTAGGAATGACCTGGTTGCCAGTACTGTGATTCTGTAATATTATTTGTGAACAATTAATTATTGATTTATATGATGAGAAAAATATTGATTTTATGTGGATATAGATGGAGAAAATTTTTAAAGTGACAATTGTAAAAAATTGATATTTTATCTTTTCTGATAAAATAATTTATTATTATATTTCAATAATATAATAATGGTGATATTTTTACAATGAATGTGGGATATATGAGTCTATGAGGAGGAAGAGTATTTTTGTTGCAAAATTTGTTTAAAACTTGTTAAACATGTCTGTGGGCCTATTTCTTGACTGAAATTTGATTATAGCCTGTAAAATCGCCCGTTTATGGATTTCGGTTAATTTTTGTTTGGAATTTGGAAAAACTTTCTTCTGCAAAGTTGTAGAGATTCGAATTTTCTAATAAAAGGGCTATTTATTATGAATTATTGAAGTTTCGGTATATCGTGTGTGAATTGATATTTTGGAGTTTAAATTATTTTTGTTAGAAAAACGTTTTTTGTATTTTTTTTGGACATCATTAACATGTGTGGATTGTGTTTTTGACCAAAAGGTGGGCTAAGGAAAATTTGTATAATTATATTAATATTATATTAAATTTTTTGCTTTGGTGTTCTAAGCAATTTTCTATAAATAGGGTGCTTATGTTAGAATTGAAAATCACACCAGAAACTAAAGATTTCTCTCTCTTTCTCTCTCTATAATATCGAGTGTATTTTCTAAGTATTTTAGTACTTTGAGTATTGCTATACGGTGCAAGTTCTTTCAGCACTATATTCAGTATTGCAGTCAGAAGTACTGTTTTTGCGAGGTAAGGGTTGTTATTTTCTTCAAAAGTGATATTATTTCTTCAATATCATTATGCAGAAATATTGGTTGGAACTTTTTATCAAATTTGGAACTTTTTCATGTCGGAGTTACTATTCATGAGTTATTATTCATGAGTTACTATTCACGAGTTACTATTCACGAGTTACTATTCACGAGTACTATTCACGAAGCATGATGATGTTTTTATGAAATTTCTATCTTTTGGTGTCGGAGTTACTATTCACGTATACAGCACTATTCACGTATACGACACTATTCATGAATACGACATTATTCATAGAAAAATTTAATTTTTCCTTTTCGTCCAAAATATCTATTATGGATACTAGCTTTGATTGTATCCATGTTTTGATCGTTCTTGAATTTTACTTCAGTATGATTATTTATGAAGTATTTTTGAACTCGGATTGTTTAAAGTACGAATCCATAATACTTGTTCTTTTGTTTAACTGGATTCGTTTTCTTTAAAATTATTTTCACCATCCTAAGTCCTAAATGATGATGTTACTGAATATCTTTGGCCTGTAGTGCAAAGATTGTTGATTTTCTTATGAATATCTTTGGCCCGTAGTGCAAAGATGAACAGGTGTTGAGATGAACATGACCGACTGATGAATATCTTTGGCCTTTAGTGCAAAGATGAACAGGTGTTAAGATGAACAGGTGTTGAGATGAACATGACCGACTAATGAATATCTTTGGCCTGTAGTGCAAAGATGAATATTTGATTTGAGATGAATATTGATTGATGTTACAGGGATAAAATATTGATGATGGACTGTTAAATTCATGGATTATAGTAGATTTCATTCTCTACGTAACTCTTCTATGAATTATTATTTCCGCTGCGAATATTGATCTGAAACTTGTTGTCTATTGTATTCTATCAGATTTTTCCCTGTTGAAGACTAACGATAATTTGTTGTACATTATCTTAGTCATAACATTCTTTACTGGGCTAGTTGAGCTCACCCTTTCCTTTTGTTCCATTTTTCTTCTCAGGAAGCCAGATTATAGCAGAAACTAGTCGGGGTGTGGAGTGATGGTTCTAGATAGCTGTTTTAGTAGTCCTCACTATTCTGTAAAATAGTGTATCAATAATGAGGATTTATTTTCATGTGGATATTGTCTAGAAGACAATATTTGTATTTAAACTCATAGTATATAGGTTATCGTATTTTGCACGACAAATGTATTAATAAAATTGTAGTTATTTCTGTACCATGTATATGGCGACTCAGAATGGGTTGGATGGAATGGACCTATTTTGGGGGCGTCATATACAGAATTTCACAGTCGTAATCCTTTATCAACTCCAGCCATCTCCTCTGCCTCATATTCAACTTCTTTTGTGTGAAGATTTATTTTAGACTTTTATGGTCCGTGTATATCTAACATTTTTCTCCATAAAGATAATGTCTCCATATCTTTAGAGCAAAAACTACTGCAGCCAGTTCGAGATCATGAGTAGGATAAACTCTCTCATAATCCTTCAAGTGCCTAGATGAATACGCAATGACCTTACCATGCTGCATGAGCACGCAACCAAGTCCTCTATGCGAAGCATCGCTATAAACTACAAAATTTCCTGTGTCATCGGATAATGATAAAACAGGCGCTTCACTCAATCTTTTCTTCAATTCTTGAAAACTGTCCTCACATTTCTCCGTCCACGCATACTTCACCGTCTTCCTCGTCAAGTTAGTCAACGGAGTAGCTATCTTCGAAAAATCCTGGATAAATCTTTGATAGTAACCCGCTATCCCTAGGAAACTCAGCACCTCAGTCGGCGTTTTCGGTTGTTCCCAATTCATCACGGCTTCCACCTTCGCTGGATCCACTGAAATCCCCTCATGGTCAATGACATGACCTAAAAACTGCACCTTCTCTAACCAAAATTCATACTTCGTGAATTTTGCGTACAACTTCTCCTTCCTTAATGTCTCTAACACTAACCTTAGGTGTTCAACATTATCTTCTGTTGTCTTAGAGTAGACTAGAATATCATCTATAAACACCACAACGAACTTGTCCAAATATTGTTTGAACACTCTGTTCATCATATCCATGAATGCAGCTGGTGCATTTGTCAACCCAAACGACATTACTAAAAACTCGTAATGACCATAACGAGTCCTAAATGCTGTCTTTGGCACATCCTCCTTCCTAACCTTCAACTGATGATACCCCGTTCTTAAATCTATTTTAGAAAAATGCATAGCCCCTTTCAACTGATCAAAGAGATCATCGATCCTGGGCAATGGGTATTTATTCTTTATTGTTAACTTGTTAAACTCTCTATAGTCGATACAAAGTCTTAACGATCCATCCTTTTTCTTGACAAACAGTACCGGTGCTCCCCACGGCGACACACTCGGCTGAATGTACTTTCGATCCAACAGTTCTTGCTAATGCACCATTAAATCCTTCATTTCCACTGGCGTCATACGATATGGTGCCCTATAAATTGGTGCCGCTCCTGGCATAATGTCTATCACGAATTTTGTCTCCCTGTCAGGCAGAAGACCAGGTAATTCACTCAGAAATACATCGGCGAATTCTCTCACTATAGGTATTTGTTCCATGGTTGCTACCACTCTCTGGGTATCAACAACATTGCACAGATAACCTACGCACCCCTTCCTCAATAATTTCCTAGTTTTTGTCATGGTTAAACAACACGAACGTCCCGACAATCTATTCCCGTAAAATACTACCAGAGGTTGTTCTAACGTCTTAATGTTCACACATTTCTTTTGAAAATCTATAATTGCCCCATGGTTTACTAACCAATCCATTCCGAGAATTACATCGAATTCTCCTAACTTTATTGGTAATAAATCTACCGATAATTTACAACCCCGTATATCTACGCAACAACTCCTATGAACATTTTTAATAAGAATTATTTCTTCATTTGCTGCCTTAATATTTAAAGGTATATGCAACATTTCGGGAAGTAATCCTAATCGTCTAGCAAAATCGCATGCTACAAACGAACAAGTAGCACCCGAATCAAATAGCACATACACATTGATATCGTTGATCGGAATAATACCTGCGATGACGTCCCCTGATGCAACCGCATCTTGGACTGTCATGTTAAAGGTATGACCCATCGGCATACCCGGCTGCGCTAGACCACTAATAGCTAACTTATCGCTATTAGCGCCCCCGGTTCCCGTCCGTCCCCTTCTTCGGGCAGTTCTTCACCATGTGGTCAGTTGATCCACACACAAAGCATCCATGGTTCTTCTTCGGACTTGGACAATTTGGCACAATGTGCCCCTCTTGTCTGCAATTGTAACAGACGGCCTTCCCCTTGAGACAGACTCCTAAGTGAGTCTTACCATAGGTCTTGCAGGCCTCCATTCTTCTCTTCGGGTCTCCTTGCTTCACTCCGATATTCCCAGAGCTAAATACCTTCCTCTTCTAACCCTCGCCACTTCCACTGGCTCCCTCAACCTTGACTCTCCCGTCAACCTTTCCCTTATTCTTCTTTTCTTTGTGGTATTAGCTCAACACCTCACTACCACCCTCGGTGATTATCGCCTTCTCTAAAATGGTTCCAAAAGAAGTACTTTGGAACACTGATATACGGTTATAGAGCCAGGGTTTAAAGCCCTGCTAGAACCGTCGCGCCTTCCTCACCTCGGTATCCACTTGATGTGGAGCGAACCTCGCCAGTTCATTGAACTTTGCAGCATATTGGGGAACAGTCATGTCCCTTTGTTTTAACTCGAGAAACCGTATCTCCATCCTTCCTTGCATGCTCATAGGAAAGTAGTTCTCGAAGAATATCTCCTTGAACCTATCCCACGTCAAATTCGCTATCCCAACCCTAGCCCGATTGGCTTCCCACCAAAAATTGGTCTCTCCCTTCATCATATAGGTTGCAAAGGCAACCTTCTGGCCCTCGTCGACATTTGAAATTATAAATTCCTTTTCTATTTCCTTAACCCAAGTTTGGGCTTCGATTGGGTCCGTAGTTCCTTTGAACTCCGACGGACCCACGCTTTTGAAATCCTTAAAGGTCGTAGCTCGTACTACTCCCAAATTTACGGGGATATTAGCCCCTGTTCTATTAAATGTGGCAGTTATTAAGTTAACATTTAATATTAAACAATAACGTCCACATCCATAACACATTGCTTTCCATAAAAAGGACTTATATTCATTCTTCGTAGTATAATACTACATCGGTTACATACATAGCCTAAGCTGCTTATATTACTTTCCCGCTATCGCTTTCCAAAAATTAGGATTTACAAAAGACTACCCTTTACTATACAAAAAGGGCTTTACATCACTACTACTTACAAAATATTTACATACTACCTTAAATACCACTAATCTACATCTGCCTCAAGGCATAATGGAAATCTGCATTGGCAAGACCGACAATGATATCACGGCTAATAGTATGTCGTGATTGCCCCACCTCTACAGGATATCCAGCTACCTGCTGCTGAAAATCCGTATGAGAACTCCTATAGATATAGGACATTCTCCCTATCTTCTGCACCTTAGTCTTTAGCTCCTCCTTGAGCTCAAAGACCTCGTGCTTTAAATCATGGACTTTGTCCTTAGCCAAAATCCTCTCGTCGTGTTCCTGTTCCAACATGGACTCGACATCAGTCTTGTCCTCTCTAACAATTTGGAGCTCTGCCTTAAGCTCCTTAACCTTCTGAGAGTAATGGATATTTATATCCAACACTGACATGAACAAAGACATCATCGACCCCCCAGGAGCTATCTCAGCTGCTATAGCCAATGGGTTAAAGGAGAATGTCTATACCTCCTCCTCTATCATCCCATCATAGTCAGCTTCCTCTGAGTCTCCAGACTCAATAATCACTACATCTGGTTCTGCTGCTATAGGGTTCGGTAAAACCTCTATTTGGTTCACCGACTCTTCACTAATGGCTTGATCACTAACAAACATCTCGTTTACTTCTGACATCTACACAACACAATTAAGTTGATTAGTACATGTTAGTAGAATAATAAAAACACATAACATAATCATAATGCATTTTTATAAGGTTATTTTCTTCTTGTACTTCTTTGACTCCTCTTAAGGTTATGATTTAAGGTTTTTAATTCCCTCCCTTAAGTTTTATAACCTAATGCTCTGATACCAACCTGTGACGCCCCCAAATCCGGGTCTCTTTTAACCCGACAAATGGTGCTACACGGTACTACCATTCATTCATTCATTCACCTGAATAGTCACAAAAGGACTAATATAACTTATATATATCCAAAATAATATTACATTTCCCAGGTTCTTTGTAACCCATTCGTTTGTTCATGTTATAATATCAAATATATTATAATCGTTCACCTATACTATTACATAAGTATCTAAGGGTTCGTCTTCGCCTTGGCCTTATCCTTGTCCTAGCCTTCGGTCCGCTCGATCTTGGCTGTGTTCATATGTTTCAAGCAAGAGTGAGCATGGCTAGCTCAGCAAGTACTATAATTTTAATAAACAACATGCTTGAAACATAGAACTCATATAGCTTCAATAACTGAACAATAGTTACGAAGTACTATCGATAATTCAAAATAGCACTTCTTTTCCTTCAAAACTTTTTATACAACCATACCCGGTAGTATAACAATTATGGCTCAAATCTATGAGCATGTCATAAGTTCTTTTGAAAAAGATAACCTGACACTAAGTTCTTAAGTCCTTCATAGCTTACGAGCACTTCTGAGTGATCAGCTCATAGTACTCTATGTTGATCAACACTATATTCATTAAACGTGTGTACGTTTAAGTTGTGGCAACCTCACGTGCCTGTCATTAAATGACAAAAACATTTTAGCATACTTGGTCTTCGATTGAAAACCATGCCAATATAACTTGGTAACATTAATCATGTTTGATAGATTAATGATATAAGTCTAGCCTAAAGAATTGGCTTTAGACTTCATCGTTAAAAACTTCATGCGAAAGAATACATGAATTACACAGCTTGTCCGGACTGAACTGGAACAAGAGTTAGAATACTTGCCTTTAGTGTCTGCTTACTGATTAACACACGTACACTTTAAGTCTCTATGATTCTACAATACATAATCATATAACGTACCACATTAGGTATTATACAATCAAGTATGTATACTATTATATCTTACCCTTCATCTAAATGTAAATCCTAACTTAGTTTCGTTATTTAGGGTTTTCGTCATTCACATTCCGCTAATCTTCGATTGATTATTAACTCTTAATCAACATGCATTAGTGTCTTTCAAGTACCTTACAATGTTTTAACCATGTTATGATTGCATCTTAATTCATTACTAATAAGTTCCCTTTCCTTCTAAACATGAAGTCATTCTTTACCATCATTTTTCTTGACCTGGCGCCGCGGCACCAAGTATTGCCTTGTGAATCGCACTACGGCATGAGTTAGTAGTGCACCAACCTCTGTCCTCGCATTGCGGCACGACAATTCCAGGCTTAGAGTCGTACCGCGGCGCGGACTCTGTGCCTTAGAAAATTTTGCAGTTTTGAAAATTTTTACGAACTTCCCGAACGCATAACTTCTTCGTTTTAAGTCTGAATTGGTCCGTTCAAAAGCCTACGGTTCACAAATTTTATAATCTATGCGTTCATGCAAGAATTTTATCTATTTGACTACATTTGCTAAAATTTCACCTATGAGTTCATTTTTAACGAAAATGATAAACGTTCGTGAACGTTCAACGCTCGTTTCTTCGCTTCAAGTCGGAATCCGGTCATTCTCGAGTCTGCAACTCTATAATGACTAAAATTACTTGTCTCCATCGAAAACCAATGTTTCCGACTTCAAACAAAAAATACGACTTCCATTCCGAGAATTTCACGAATTCGACGTTAATCGTCCAATCGTGTGAAATCCGGCAAATATTCATTACTAAGTGTTCTTAATGGATTTTAATCAACACATGATCATTACAAATTACTTATTAACCCATCTTATAAACAAGGTAGGTTTTGACTTATTTTCATAAGTCATTAACTTTTTTAGCTTATGAACTAAAAATCTTCAGGCTCATGACTTATTAATAACTTAAGTCCTTCAATCAAAGTTCTCATGCTATAATCAACATAGTAATCGTCATATGACAACTCCTAATAAGTTCTTCATTGCTCTAGCAACTTATTAATGTTCAAGTTTCTTATTCAAATTATTCGGCTTAAGTTCATTCCTTATTAACTTATTACATGTTATTATCAAACCATTCACCTTCTCTATCAATCCTATCATAGAAGAGATGTAGATAAAAGAGATGAGTCTTACCCATGAAGACTAAGACTTCAATTCACTTTGGAAAACTAGCAAAGGTTGAAGTGGCTTATAAGTGCTTAAGTGGCTTATTCTCCCTAACCAATAAGTAGCTTTATATTGAGAGGAAAGTTGGATGAAATAACAACCAACAAAATTGAAATGAACTTGGTATTTATAGGCTATCAAAAGTTAGGGTAGAATGGTCATTAACACATCCCACCTCCTTATTTCACCTCCTCAATTACTCTCATTAATTCCACCTCCTTACTATTCACAACTTAACCTTCAAGTATTCTTGCTAGCCGCTTCTTTTACTTGCTCACCACAACACTTGGTCATCACACTAATTGTTTGCCCATCAAGCTTACCCACTTCCTAGTTGGTTTCACCCATGGATCAAGGCTTCTCATTGGGCTTGGTTAATTAATCTAACTACTTTCTTATTGGGCTTGTGCTACAAATAGATTGGACTAATGATTAACAAGCACTTGGGCTTGCATATCCCTTCCTATTGGACTTCTATCAATAAGCTAGCAATTCTACAAGTCCATTACCTTAAATTACTTAACTTAACAAATATACCCCACGTATTATTCTCGTATGCTATCTCGTATATTACTTCGCAAAATATGTTATCTCATTATTCGTACATAATAGTACAATACGTCGTATTATACTTACATTCTTTACTTCGTATAATGTATACACATTATATAATCACAACTTTCTTCCTTTATACTATATAAACCTAACATTCTCAAATTAGGTCCGCATGCGAAATATTACGTTTTCCATACTTAGATTATTATTACATAATCCATCTCACCTTGATATTATAACGTTACGTATTTCTCGGAAGTTCAAAAATAATTCCCGAGCAGAAATCGATGAATAGTGTTTTTCGGAAAATTTCTCTAAAAACTTTTATTTTCGTTTTATAAATTCAAACACTTTAATTCTCCCACGTAGTTAAAATACTATGACGTTCTGACGTTTCTAGGTTATAGAGCGACCTTCATCTTCTCAACACGTAATAATAATAAATAATATTATTTTATTCATTATTAAAAGTAATTACAAAATGTTCGATTTTCTAGGGCGTTACAGTGTAGAGGATTGATTATGATGATGAGGAGCCTATAGAGGAGGCTGATATTCCCACCGATGATTTGACTGCTGGGCTGCCAGCATTTATGATGGATTCTCCCACCCCGAGTGCCACTGTTACTCAGTATTCGGCATAACATTTGGAGCAGAGCTTACATCTGATGACCTATGAGAGAGATCAGGCTAGGGTCGTGATGTTGACAGCTCTTGATGAGAGAGATACCGCTCTGTTGGAGAGGGATGAGGCTAGATCAGCCATGGATGTATTGATAGTAGAGCGGGATGTCGCCTTATCTGCTAGGGATGTGGCCATTGCAGACAACATTTTAGTGTGATCCCAGACGACTGTCAGTCTTGCCGACATGAGTGCTTACATTGATGAACATTAAGCCACCATGCAGTTAGCCTCTGATCTGCTAGCTCGTGTAGATACCCTTGAGTAAGAGCTTGCAGTGCTCCCTCCATCTTCAGAGAGGGATGTTATGTTAGATCTGATAGTCGGCATACACACAGATATGTAGATAGTTTTGTATTTTCCTGCACATACTGGCTTAGCCATTTTGTCATGTACAACACATATGTATATATCAAATAGTATTGTATATGGCAGGAAAATATATTTTGATTCACTTCCCTCTTAGTTATGCCTTGATACTTGCTTGATGTTTGCCTATTTTTTCCAGGGCCTTGTGATCTTGATGCATTCTGAACTTATCCTTGATAGATGTACATTGAGACGTCACAAGATCTCTCAGAACAGATCACTGATTTCTGTAAATCCCTACCATCTTTGGTGTCTTAGGACTGGTATCTGTATGGAAAAGTGGAGAGGAGGGTGGTTTCTTCCTCTCTGAGATTAACCGCACCATAGATGGTCACCAGTACTTCTATTTGTGAGAAGCCTAGTTAATTCCATCTCTTATGGGTTGGTGTTGCTTCTTGAGACACGATCGCAGCTTAGATGGTCTCCAAATCTTCTATTTGTTAGAAGAGGTTGGGTAATTCCATCCCTTTGATCTGAAACCGATGAAATGGGGCGAATTGAAGATTGACCCCAGTACCGTGTGATAAGTATGTTGTTCTGGTAGGGGTTAGACTGCACCATGAATGGCTGCCTACGTACTCCTATTGAAGAGGAGATCAAGTCTGCGTAGTTCGAACCTAGTGTAGGAGGTTCAACGCTGAATGCAGAAGGCAGATGGGTCTAGAAGCATTTTTGTTGTTTTTATTATTTTGTAGAGAAAGGGTAGAAATGTTTTTGTTATTTTTCTTTATTGCGACTGGGCCATAGAGAATATGGTTGCCTACGTATCCCCGGGTACCAGGGAGATCAGGTCGACGTAGTTCGCCCCTCAGGACGAATTGAAGGCGAAGAGAAGTGTGAATCACATGTGCAGGCTATACTGCGGGGAGAAGAAAGTTTGATCCAATAATGGGGACAAACTGGAAGTGTGTAAAAGTTTGATCCCGTCCTCAGGATAAACTGCAGGCGTAGAAAAGTTTAATCCCGTCTTCAGGATAAACTGCAGGCGTAGAAAAGTTTAATCCCGTCTTCAGGATAAACTGCAGGCGTAGAAAAGTTTAATCCCGTCTTCAGGATAAACTGCAAGTGTGAAAGGTTTAATCCCGTCTTCAGGATAAACTGCAAATGTGAAAGGTTTAATCCCGTCTTCAGGATAACCAAAATTGTGAAAGGTTTGAAATGAAGTGATACCAGGCTACTGGTTTGAAGTGTATATTTCCAAGGGTTTGTAGTCCCCTGCAGGTGTGGCGACCAGTTGATCTGCAATTCCTTGAACTTTGACAGACTTTTGCGTTACATAGACGATCTCAAATTGTTGTAGGATCAACTGCCATCTGGACAGTAGACAATTTAGTATGGGCTTACTGAACACATACTTGAGAGGATCCATTCGGGATATAAGATGGGTTTTGTGACCATGGAGGTAATGTTGTAACCTAATGGAAACCCATGCTAAAGCACAACAAGTCTTCTGAATCAGAGTGTACTTGTGTTCACTGATGCTGAATCTTTTGTTGAGGTAATAGATAGCTCGTTCTTGGCCTCTATTGTCTTTTTGTCCCAGCATACAGCCCATGGCATTGTCATTTATGGACAGGTATATGAACAGGGGAACATCATCCCTGGGAGGTACCAAAACAGGAGCATTAATCAGTTTCTCTTTAATGGTAAGGAAGGCTTTCTGACACTCATCGTTCCATTTCATGGAGGAGTTCTTCCTTAACAGCTTGAAGATAGGCTCACAGGTTGCTGTGAGTTGAGAAATGAATCTGCTAATGAAATTGATTCTTCCCAAAAATCCCTGTATTTCCTTCTCTGTTTGAGGAATGGGCATTTCCTTGATGGCCTGGATTTTGGTAGGATCCAGTTCAATCCCTTTGTGGCTGACTAGGAAACTTAGCAACTTGCCCGACTTAACACCAAAGGCACACTTGGAGGGATTCAACTTCAAGTTGTACTTACGCAACCTGTTGAAAAGTTTTGTGAGATGGTCTAAGTGGTCATCCTCCTTAAGGGATTTGACAATAATGTCATCCACGTAGATCTCTACCTCTTTGTGCATTAAATCATGGAAAAGAGCCATCATAGCTCGCCGATTGGTTGCCCCGGCGTTGATGAGACTGAATGACAACCTTCTGTAGCAGAAGGTTCACCAAGGCGTGATGAAAGCAGTTTTCTCACGATCTTCCTCAGTGACCATAATTTGATGGTACCCCGCAAAGCAATCAGCAAAGGAGTACATGCCGTATTGAGCAGTATTGTCAAGAAAAATGTGGATAAAGGGCACGGGAAAGCTATCTTTAAGGTAAGCTTTGTTCAAATCCCTGTAATCCACGCAAACTTGAACCTTTTCCCCTGGTTTAAGCATAGGAACAATGTTGGATATCCACTCCGGATATGTAGACACCATGATAATGCCAGCTTGAAATTATTTCACAATTTCCTCTTTGACTTTTAAACTCCATTCAGGTTTCAATCGCCTGAGCTTTTGCCTAACTGGCTTGAATCCTTCTTTGATGGGAAGGCGATGAAGAACAATTTCAGTGGACAAACCTACCATGTCTTCATGAGACCATGCAAACACATCCTGGAATTGGGTTAATAGTGCAACCATGTCATTTCGTTGATTTGTGGTAAGGTCTGAACCAATCTGGATTAGCTTAAGGTTGTCTAAGGTTCCGAGATTGAAAGGAGTGGTTTGATCAAGATTGGGTTTGGTTTTGTCTGCGACCCATTCCTTAATCTCCTGAGGTGTCTCAATGTCCTCTTGGATGTCCATCAAGTCTGAGTCCAACTTTGCATCAAAGTTACAACCCTTATGGAGAGAAGGCATGTCATCAGCAAGGACATGCACATCTAAATTCAGAGTCCTGAAACAAAAGATGCTTTCACTTAAAATATGCAACTGTTCGATCATACAAAAGTGTTAACATGTACTTGATAAAGTAACTACTAGTGCTATAAAGGAAAGTAAGCAATTAAAGTTATCTACAGGGTAGAGGGATTTTCTGCCCATTTTACCCTCATCGACCAATGAATAGAGTGTTGCTCCAATTATCGAGGGCAAAGTCCTGATGGACTGTAGTGATGGAAGGATCGTTATTGTCCTCCTTCTCCCGACTGATAACCATGACATCTGGGCAATCATCGTCTCGGGTGTATCTATTTATATGTTCATTATGAACAATGACGCGAATGCCTGCCATCATCAAGGCAATGTCATGTTTACGTTTTTGTTCCATTTCTTCCACTTTGGGATCAAGAATCAGCACCTCTTTTGCTTTGATCGGCACTGGTTTTGGAAACAGCATAGCTACAACATGTGTTGGAACCTTTACCGGAGATTTCATTAACTCATGAGGTAAAGGTATAGAAAATCACCGTGCGGCGGAAGCTTGAGGAACCTGTTTGTGCTTATGAGGATTCCGGTAACTGGAACTGGCGGAATAGCTTAGTTCGACTGTTCCACTTTGACTGTACATTTGAATAGGGTGCTTAATACCCTACTTATCTTTACCAAGCCCTAGTTCAGGTTGATGACCCAATGACATCATTTCTTGAATGGCCGACATAACCTTGGCAGAAATCTTGGGTACGGGAAGTGGCGCTCCAATAGAATGGTATTGCGTGTTACTCACTTCCAGAGTATGAAAATTGACCGGTTCAACTTCTGAATTGAAGCTGATAATTGGTAGAGTTCCTTATTCAGGACAATCCAGCTCAACGTTGACAGTGACTAGACTGTTGCTGATAATGTATTTGAGTTGTTGATGTAGCGTGGAGGGAATAGCTCCAGCCATGTGTATCCATGGTCTCCCTAATAGCAGGTTGTATCCTGAGTCTATCTTGAGGACGTGGAAGGATACATTGAATGTATTTGGACCAATCTCAATTGGCAACTCAATCTTTCCAAAGGAATTTCTCCGGGATCCATCAAAAGCTCTGATGACCATGTGGCTGCTTTGGATCCGCTTGAGATTGATATTCATCTTTACCAAGGCGGTATAAGGACAGATATTTAGAGATAAGCCTCCATCTATCAATACTCTTGCTAGCATATACCCGGAAGACAAAACTGTAATATACAAAGGCTTGCAATGACCAGTCCCTTCGGGAGGTATATCGTCATCAGTGAAGGATATCACATTGTTGTTGAAAATGTGATCAACCAAATGTTGAAATTTTTCCACGCCCACTGATTTTGGCAAATAGGCTTCTTCTAAAACCTTCAGTAAGATCTTCTGATGATCCTCGGAAGAGAAAACCAAATCCACTATCAAAATCTGGTGTGGAGCTTCTCGCAAGCTTAAAACCACTTTGGCTTCATTGTGGCCCATAGTGCGGAGGAATTTTTCGATCTTCTCCACGGGAAACTTCCCCTTAGCTTCGCAAGTAGGTTTAATAATCCGTTGAGGAAGATACAGTGGATTTTCCTTCGACACTATAGTAGTAGTAGTAGTATGAGACATGGATCCTTTAACTTCTCCATAATTCCATGGAATGTTGTGTAAGCTGACGACAGGATATTGTGGTCTGAAAGATAAAGAAATTGGCTCTGGTGCGGCCACTTTCAAAAGATTGTCAGCTCCTTTGAGTTGAATTGGTTGTATGAGAAATACTTTGATAGTCTCATCATCCACTTCGGATATAACTGCTACTGAACCTTTCCATTTGGTAGGACATGCATTCCCACCCTTGAGTTGTACAGTGTAATCATCTGCTATTTGCAGGACACCGTTATCAATAAGATTCTGAATAAGATGACAAAGTGCCCAGCATTCTTCTGTGCTGTGACCGCGAGAATGTGAATGATATTGACACATTTCATCAGGATTGAACCGCCCTGAGCGGGGATTGATGGGAGGGAGAAGAAAGGTAATTCTTTCTTCGTTGATCAACATCTGTAATATCTCCTCCATAGATTGGCCCAAATAGGTGAATTCCCTCTGATTGGCAAAATCCTGACGGGCTTTAGCATTTGCTCGCTTCACAACCTTATCCTCCATAGCTTCGCTTTCTGAAGGTGGTGAGGAGGCATTCGTAACACGAGGAAGGAGATAGGCATGCTCCTGCCTGATTAATTAGCATGTAACTTGATGTTGGTGGGTCACCAATTATGTCAATTGTTCAATTTGTTTGGAAAGAGCTTTCATCTTTCGTTCCATGGTAAAATGGAACTTTGCATAATCCCATTTGTCAACACCATCTTTGATGGGTTGGGATGATTCGTCGTTAGAATTGGAACCTTGTACAGTGCTCCAACTGATCATGTTGACCTCTTCTTCTTTGTGTTGAGGAAGAGGGTTATCTTGCACATGAGGTTGATCTGGTTTAGTGACCAAGATCTCACCGTTGTCTATTAGATCTTGAATCTTATGTTTCAAGGCCCAACAATCTTGAGTATCATGTCCACGTGCCCTGGCATGATAAGCACGCTTCTGAGTAGGATTAAAACCCCTCCCATTAGGGTTGGCTAGTGGAAGAAGATGTGTAATTTTCTTTTGAGCAGTTAGAAGAGCAAGAATATTCTTGAGCGAGTCCCCCAAGGGTGTGAACGTTCGAGGTCGCTTTACTTCTCCACTTTTAGGCAATGGAGGGTTTGAAGGTTGTGCTGGAAAAGGGGAGTAGTTTTTCCTCTGCATATGCATGCTTGGATTGCCTTTTTGTCCTTGTAGTATCAAGGAAACATCGTCCTCTTTCTTTTTATGGACCCTTCGGGGGTTGTTTCCATAAGATCCGGAATGGATGTGCTCAGCAACAGCTTTAAGAGCGGCTAGGTCTTGAATTTTACCGGACTTCAATCCATCTCAGCCATCTCGCAGTGTTTGATCATTTCAGAAAATGGTTTGCCAATACCAGCTAGAACTCTTTCATAGAAAAGAGCTTCCTGTACATCTATGAAGGTCATGGCCATTTCTGATTCTGTTATGGAAGGAATAACTTGAGCAGCAAGGCACCTCCACCTTTGAGCATACTCTCTAAATGACTCATTAGACTGTTTCTTGACCTTAGTAATTTGGTACAAGTCAGGAGCCATCTGAGATTGAAAACTGTATTGAGTAAGGAAGGCGTGAGCTAGCTCTTCCCAGCTATAGATCTTAGAGTTGTCTAATCTGGTATACTATGAACGAGCTTTTCCAGTCAAACTTTTTTGAAACAGCTGCATTCAGAGCTTTTCATTTTCTGCGTAAGACCCAAGTTCTCCTATGAACACCTTTAAATGTGTATAAAGATCCCCTAATTCATCATATTTCTCAAAATCAGGGGTCTTGAATTTCTCTGGATATTGAACAACAGGAAATATGCAAAGGTCTGTATATGAAACACTGCCATATGTTCCAATCCCTTTGAGAATGCAGATAGTTTCCTCTATTTGAAGGACCTTTTTCCTGATATCACCGGTGTCTGGATCTCCTTTGAGATGGGTATTTTTAGGTTCTTTGTTAGTTGTATCCAATTGATGTTCTGGAACTATTTTTTCCAGACCTTGAACTCCTCCTTGTGTAGAGGATTATGTATGTGTAGGTGTCTTCGTACCCTGAGTAGACTGGTGTAATTCTTTTAGTAGGACAGCCAAGTTTGTGATTTGTTTACTCAATTCGTCAAATTCTTCTCGGGAAACAGCATTAGACTGGTCAGAAGAAGACATGATTGGTTGTAGGCCTGTGGCCTTTTTGGACTTTGAACGTGTAACAGGCCCAATTGCTTCCCTACAAAAGACTTATGTAATTTAGTCTTAGGGTAATATAAATGTTATCATAACATGTCCGTTTAGGAATTTTGTCCTGCAAAACCGGTTGTTAATTGATAACATGTCATGCATGCACAAATATTCTTTATATTTTCCATTACATATGAATGAACATGGAATATAATTACAAGTAAATGTTTTTATAGATAATTTAAAATGGAAAGTATGAAGAGACTTCCCTCCGCATTTGGTTTATCAGAGGCTGACCTATCTTAGGGTTACTCTTGCGGCTTTTCGGCATGAAGGTTCCCAGATCATCGCAATCTACTTGACGGGAAGTTAATCCGGTCATTTAACTGGAGCGAATCTGAGTGGTGCCTTTCCTGAGCCCCGGGGAATCATTCTTCCCACAAGTCCAGTAATCAAACACCGACAGGATAGCCTCCTGGTGGAGGGACCACACAACATATATTCACATACAACGTGTCTCACCGTTTATGCAAAATGATGACATATGCGAAGCACTAATATCACAGATAGATATTTAGCAGTGCAGTAATTAAGATGCATTCGTACACATTCATCATAAATGTAAATGCAACATTCACACACAAGCATACAACAATTTTGAAAAGCTTGTAATGGTGGCTTAAGCCCTCTTACTGGAGTCCCCAGCAGAGTCGCCACCTGTCGATATCGGGATTTTTGAGTGTCCCTTTTCGTTACTTGTTCTTTGGTGTTCTCATGTTAATGTGAGATTTATTTGAAAAAACAAGTGAAAAAGGTCCGACATGTATAATGTCGACGATTTGACTTTTAGAGTCGCCAGTTGGTGTATTTAACTGGTTGCACCAATGCAACCGAAAAAGTTTACACATTAACCCAGCACTGCTAGATGGGTCTATGAAACCGAGATTCATTTTGGGTCCGGGGGCTTGATTATGCGGAGGGAAGGTGTTAGGCACCCCCCGACATCCGTGTTACCACGGTGACCGCCACTTTTCAAAGAAATTATTATATGAATGTGTGTGTGTATGGATCAATGTGCAATTATTTGAAGGTAGTACGAAGCCTCGTTCGCACCTATATACACAAGGTTTGAATTTTATAGAAAAATTCAGTTTTAACCAAGATATATCAATGAAGTTTTGTAAAAGAAGTTTTTCAAACCCTGTGCTCAATAGGAATTGAGACCTTTTCATACTTCCATTTTATTATTAAATGTTCGGCTTGTTTGCTTTTATTTTCGAGATGCGAAGCATTCTCGAGAAAATAATATACAGCAGTGTCGAACTCCTTATGGGCATGACAACCATCCAAGGAAATTCAGACACTGTAAAATAATGTACAGGCTACTTACAGCTGAAAAATGTCCATCATGGGAACCGAATCTAGATTCAGTAAACTGAACATGTGACCACATGATTTCTAGGCTCAGATGATACTGTAATTTGTATGAAAAGTAGTAAGCAGTTATATATATAAAAGCTGTAAATATATATATATACAGACATGATCAACCACCACAAAGCAACTCCATGGGAGATCGGAAATGTAAATATATAAAAGCGGTAAATATATATATATATATATATATATATATATATACATATATATATATATATATATATATGGACATGATCAACCACCATGAAGTAAACTCTAGGTGGGACGAAATGTAAATAAAGCTGTAAAAGCGATCAACTGCCACGAAGTAAACTCCAGGCTGGACGAAATGTAAATAAAGCTATAAAAGGCCACGAAGTAAACTCCAGGCCGGACAGGAATGTAAATATATATATATATATATATATATATATATATATATATATATATATATATATAAAAGCAGTAAACACACCGAATGTGAAACCAGGCTCATCGGATATGTCCGACAACAATTATATATATAAGTGTGTATATATATATATATAAGCAATTAAATACACCAGATATAAAATTCAGGCTCATCAGACATAGTCTGACCATAGTTTATATATATAAGTATATATATATATATATATATATATATATATATATATATATATATATATATATATATATATATATATATATATATATATATGTGTGTGTGTGTACTTATATATATATAAGCAATTAAACGCTCCAGACTGAAGTCTAGGCTCAATCGAGGCATAACTCGATAATGTTAGTCCATATATGAAATATATACATATATATAAGTATATATATACAGACAAAAATGAAAACCACGGACCGAAGTCCGGGCAAACACACTGACACGACTATCAACGTGTACAACAGTGTGTGCTAATATGAGAAGAAGGCTTTATAGAATTTGAGAAGGCTTACAGTGGGCTGCTAAAATAGACTTCTATGACTTTAAATGGATAAACACTCAGCTCCCGCCGGATAAAAGATAGCTATATGTGAGCTAACTAGTGTTTAGAAGTGAGGAAACACTCAAAAGATGTGTATGTAGAGTAAAATGGAAAGGACTTCCTCGCCTTTTTCCCTCCCTCTTCTTCTCAAATAGCCGACCTCAAGGCTTGTATATATAGACGGATGGCCGCAGGTACACCTATGGCTGGTCGTGGTGCATTCGAGCCTCGCGGGTCCCGTCATCTCATAGTACATGCAGTCGTGCACTATAATGTCCGCTCGAACTTGTAGAACTTCAATCTGAGCATCCGAACGAGGTATATCTGACCTACTTTGGACCGCTTGTGTCAAGAGTTACACAGTGACATGGATTAGAGGTTGTACGAAGTCAGGAAGAGGGGTCTATGCCCATGGTCTTTAAGCTTCAAATTCTATCCAAAGTATTTCCACGCGTAATAGTCACTAGGGATTGTCAATCCTCGGCTCTTGTGGGACATTGTTGGATGTATGTATGTATGAAGTGTTGAGACGACATGCCATTATCGAAGGAACATGATGACGTTTAACTCCTCGCCGGGGTTATCGCAGGTTTGAGTTGAAAGTAGATGTTGCTCAGAGTTAAAACTGAGATTGGACTACTTGTTGGTATACCATGATATCATCTTATTGATATGGTAAGATGACGTTGTGACTCCTCACCGGGTTATCGCCGGTTTAAGTAGAAAGCAGACGTTGCTCAGGGTTACAGCTGAGATTGGACTGCTGCTTGTTTGTATGTCTCACTGTCATCTGTGGGTGTTCCTGTCTGCCCGTTGTTATCTCCGGGTCTGAAGTGTGCGTTCCTTGACAGGATGTCTGAGGTTGAAGCTGATTGCATATGTTTGAAACAAGCATTTCTTGGGTTATCGCCGGAACTGCAATGACATCTCTTGGGGCTATCACCAAGGATGGGGTTACTATTCCCAGTGTTTCTCTGGGACTGGAACTGAGCGTCGCAGTGTTATCGTCGAGACAGAACTGTCCTCTCCGGTGTTGTTTCCGGTCTTTTGATCTGCATATCTCAGGGTTATCTCCGAGATTGGAAATGACATTCCCAGTGTGTGTTCCGGGTTTGAGACGATGTTCCTGGTTTGTGTTCCGGGTTGGAACTGAACTTCCGGTAGTATTCAGAATTGATGTAAGCTGTCTATCAGGGTTATCTCCAAAAGATGAATCTACCCTCCTGCAATGTTAGTAATAGGAGTGCAGAAAATTTTGAGTGTCTACACATGTTTTAACATAAAATCATAACATCTAACATAGCAAGCATGATCAGATTCTAGGTTAGGGTTTTATACCTTGATGATCAATTTTTGATTCTTGGCTACTGATTTGGTTATGGGTGTTAGTGGGGCTGGTTTTAGTGACTGAAATGCTAGTAGAATTAGTGGGTTTGAGCTTGAGAGAGTTGAGTTGAGTGTTTGGGAATGAATGAGCAAAAATGTGCATCTTTCTCTCTCTTAATCTATTTAAATAATTTAGATACATTGAATCTAACTTGCAAGGTGTCAAAGAGGATAAGATTGGATGAGTTTTAGGGCATGTGCTATAATCTAGAGTGGTGACTTTGCAAGCTATCTCATTAAAATAAATCCAAAAAGGCTTTTTTAGTAAACTAACAAGGCATTTTAAGGGTATTCTTGTCCATGATACATGAATCTAGGTTAAAATCAATAGATCTTAAACCTTAAAGTTTCCCAAATAATTTCTAGGGTTTAAAAATTTAAGTTTAAAGTTTAATAAAATTTTAATTAAAACTTACTAATTAAAATTAATATTTTTAATAGAAAATTAGGGTTTTAAAAAATACTTAGGGTTTTTTTTTGATATTATTAGGTTTCCCAAATGATGAATTAGGGTTTCCTAATTAACATTATAATTTACTAAAATAATAATTAAGATTACCATTTTAGCAATTAGGGTTTTAAATTGAAAATTAGGGTTTCTAATTTATAATTAGGGTTTCTAGACAATAATTAGGATTTACCTAATTAGCATAATATAATAATTGTTATTACTTACGTACCTCAATGTTTTACCAATCGAAAACTCCGGTTTGAGTTTCAAGTTAGGGTTTAACGAATTAATACTAGGGTTTTGACAGTATACACCATAATTGATCAACCATTATCAATATGTACATACAATACATATTTATAGCACTGAAAAATCAAAATATAATTACACTACACCAAAAATGGCCTCTAGCGAAGGAAATTTTGTGAAGGAATTTATTCCTTCACATGAGGAGTTGTTTAGCGAAGGAACAATGAAGAAAAAAAAGTATAGTGACAATATAGTTATTAGCGAAAGAAACATCCTTCACAATCTATATTTTTTTTCTCGCAAAATTGGGGGGATAGAAAGATTTTTGGAGCTATAATTTATGATGAAAATTTGCGAGGAAAAAATCTATTTAGTGAATAAATTATTACTCACTATATATAATTATTCAGAAGTTTTTTGCGAGGAATAAAATTGGTCGCTATCTTGTTCTAAATAATTTTTTTTGAATTAATTGTGGTGAATATAAATTCACTAGTACAAAACCATAAAAAGACAATAATTAAAAGATGACATTTTTATTAAAAACGTTGTGGTGTTTTTGTTTATAATGTTTTTTTAACAAAATGGTGTAGATACATATAAAAAAACGTTATGTATTTACAAAGGGCAATTTTTGATTTTAAATAGATAACGTTTTTTCACGAAAAACACGGAAGCAAAAAAAACACGAACGCAAAAAAAACACAGAAGTGAAAATTTGAAATTAAAATAAGGTTTAGATCTAGTTTCTTTTCTCTCCTTATCTCTGTAATTTCTCTCTCTCCGATGTTGGTTTTATATATTCTAAAAGAAAGTCCATAGTTCCGTGCGAATGAATGCCTCATCGACGACACTCAAGCTATGTCTGCGTTCGATTTGATGACTGCGATTAACATCGACCTGTCCAGTTCGTCGAAGTCTGGTGTGTCGATGCCGCCGTCGCTGTCGATGCTTGTAGAGAATCGGGAATTGCTAATGCTGCTCACAACTTCAATATGACGTTGATTGGTATGACGTTGTCTGATATATGACCGGCCAGATAGGGCTAATGCAGATGAGTCCCTCTCTCCTTTTCCCTTCCATTTCTCCTCGAAATCTCGCCATTTTTGAAGCTTCAGAATCGTTGAGGAGCTTTAATTCGGTTTGTTTCATGGGTTTCAAGAATGGAATTCAAAGTTTTGGTTTGAGAAATTTGAATAAATCTAGGGCTTTTATTAGCGTCTCTGTTGGATCTCAAATTGCTGCTAATGATGCCTTTTTCTCGGATTACAAGCCCACCTCTGCTTTCCTATTTCCTAGCCAGGTCTATTTTAATTTCATTTTATTAAAAATGTGATTTTTTTAGTGAGTCCGATGTGGCCTCTGTTGATATTGCACTTCCAATGGTCGAGTATATATTACTACAAAACACTACTTTCAGTAGAAGAATAATGACTGGATGAAAGTAATTGTTTGGTAAGCTACTTTTGTGCTGTAACAAAGCCTAAAACTAAAAGTCAGATCTCGTCCCATATTATTTATGGCTTGAGATGAAGGAACTCTCATATTATACTACTATTCCCTTCATTTATTTGCTAATTTTTAATGCAACTGACATAATCTTCAACTCCAATCCAAATCTATTTGAGAAGGAGTTAAAAAGTGGGGATAAGCTCATGCCTTCATATTAACTTTATTTTTTTGTCTCCATATTTGAATTGGGATTGTTGTGCCATGGCTATGAACAAAGGAAACCATTGCATTTTTTTAAAGTAAATTTGCAGTTAAGATGTTTGTACAAATGTCTGATTGAGTAATTTGTGGTTAACATGTTGGTAGAAATATCTCAGTGAGTATGTATTGCTGAAAATGTCAAGATTTTGACAAATGAGATGTTCATTGTCTAATAACTTTGATGTTTCTGAAGCTGGTTAAATATTCTACATTAGTAACAGTTTCTATTGTCGTTTCAATTTTCAACTTTATAGTGTTGTTAACAATTTACTCTTAATAGTAAATTATGGTTTGTAGTTGGTGAGAACTATTAAGCTTAATCATTAGCAGCAAGGGTTTATCCCTTTTTTGTTTATCATTATTTCTTTTGTGGGTGTTGGATGGCATTGAAGCAAGTATTTTCAGTTCAACTGTAAGAATTTAGTTTGAGCTCCAAATTTTAACATGCTTTGGTAAGGAATTTGTCTTGCATTAACTAAATGAAGTTATTTATCTGCAGCTTGATGTTAGTATCTCCTTAACTCTATTGTTGGTTTATTTCTCAAATGACAAATTGTGTGCTAATGTGCAAAGGTTGAGGTTGAGCTACTCTATATTGGGTATTATTATAGGATGATAGGCATTTTGTATTGGATATGATCCTATAAATTATTTATTTATTTGTAGAAAGTTAGAATATATTGGATTATCTTGTTACATATTAGCTTATTAGGGGTAATTTAATTGAATATTCTCTTGGTAATTTTTATATTTGTTACTGTGGTGGTTATCCCTGAATCCCATTTTGTAAATCAACTCAATCTCTTGAGCATTAACTAACCTTAACAAAATTTATTTAATTTGTCCTGTTATCAGTTAGGATTCTTTGTATTAAAATGTTTTATTCTATGAGTATCATCCTTATGTTGTTGACTCCCTTCTGAAGTTTAGTTGAGAATGTTTTGTTCTATCATTGTCATCCTGATGTTGTTGGTTCTGTCATTGTCATCCTAATGTTGTTAACTCCCTTCTGATGTTGTTTGTTCTATCATGTCAATTAGCAGTGGGCATGTATTTTTTTCTTGTTTCGGCGTCTGCATTATTTGGATTTCCTGTTTGGTTGGTTATTTTTTATGGGTATATATATTGTATCTACTTTACTTTTTCATTCCTCCACTATACTAAGGAACTGACCTGGTTCAGGGCCTTTGGCCCGAGCTATTTTTTTTGTTTATTTGTTTGTTATTTAGGGGAAGGAAGTAGTCTAGTAGCTTAGGGTTTAGCTATAAGTCTGTAAATCATGAGAATGGCTCAAATTTTAAATTTGTTCATTAACCTTCTTTCTTATCTCTAACAAATTTGGGCTTTACTTTATCACTTGGAAAGAGCGACTTTAGTTACTGAACCATTTGATTACTGTTTTGATAGATCATGTCAATCCAAAAACAAGAACTAGAAGTTTTTTTTGGTTATGGTCTTTATGGACTTGTACATTATTAATAGAGATGTTAGTGTTTAGGACCTTTAGGTGAGTCCGCTTCTTGATTTTTTTTTTTCTGAATGGGTAGAGGCAACACCTAAATCTTGGATAAGGGTGATGGGCATTCATGGACTCGCAATGTACCACTTAAAGAGCCATTTACAGGCATTTCTCTTTTTGTATACATTTGAGGTCATCATTTCATGCCGATTATACTATTTAAGATGAATCACAAGTCTATTTCTATTCTTTGCTGCTGAAATATAGGTTGGGTAAAAGTCAACAATCATAAAACTTGCATTGAAAATGACCAAGAAGGTTAGTCTCGCCTGTTTTGACCAATTATTTTTATTTCTAAAATTTCATATGTATTCAATGGTAAGACAAAATAATTACAGCAATGATGGTATTGTTAAGGAATTTGAGCCCCTCAACAAAGAGCGAATTTCAATCCTTGTACACTGACCGAGTATCCCTTTCTCATATAACGTCTAATCCATCATTGGGCGAGGAGAAGGTATTGTAGCAAATAAAATTCTTGAGAATTCAGAAGCCCCCGACTTTTTAATCAATAGTAGAATTGAGTTCTTTATTATTCAGTTCAGTTCTTAACATGCAAAAAAGGAAAATTCTTAGCTAGCTTGATGAAAAAATCAATATTAGGAGATAAAAATAGATCATCATAATGGAGTGAATTTTTATGTTTGAAAATTTGAAATCTATTTATTGCAGCCTGTGTTTTTCAGCACAAAAGATTATGTAAGCTTAATCAAACCAGATCAGTCAATGAGGTATTGTGCTTGCAAGACATGCAACAAAAAAGTTACCGAAGCTATCGGATCTGGGTTTTGGTGTGAAGGATGTCAAAAGAATGATGAGGAATGCAGTTTGAGGTATGAAAAACACTCACATTTTTAGCTTTAGAAGTACTTTGTACCTGTTTTTTGAGAATGCCATAATCTATTTTTTTTTGTCAATTTTCCAGATATATAATGGTTGCAAAAGTTTCTGATGCAAGGGGTGAAGCTTGGCTTTCTTCTTTTAATGATCAACTAGAAAAAATACTGGGGTGTTCTGCCGACGAGCTTGACGAGTTGAAATCACAAGTAAAACTCATCATGCAACAAAATTGATGATGTTCGTGCTATGAAACTTAGCGCAGGTAAAATCGCAAGTATGTTCGTGCTATAAAACTTAGCGTGTTGTTGAGTTTGTATAATTTTGTTATTTAAAGTAGCCTGATCATGCTTGTCGGGCAGTTCAAGAGGCCTTCAGCTGCAGACTTTTCTGATTTTGGTTGTTTTTTTGCACTTGTTTGTGGGGTCATTCTTTTTCAGTAGACATGTTTAGTAAGAATTTATGCTCTTTACTATTGTTTTTCTTTTTTATTTTGTTGCTACAACTGATTTTCTTTCTACTGTTGTTATGGCTGTTTAGTAGAGAACAAATATGATGTGCCACATTTGAATCAGGTTTCGTTGTATGCTAGCTTCCTTCTTTTGATTTTCATTTTTTTAAACTTAGAGGAGCCTAATATATCACATAATTCGTAGTCAAGGGACAATCAAACTTTATGTGGTGTACAATGCGTTGGAGGTAAGAAAATAATTTTACGACTTTTGAATGGAGGATAAGCCCAAAGATTTTCATATTGAGTGGGATGAACTTTCTTTCAACAACTACAAAATATATACTTTAAAATTATTGATTTGAGATGCAAGCTTCTTTTGTTCTCATTTGGGCTGCTAGTCTTGAGTTGTTGTGGCGAAGGGATGTTGTTGCTACAGCTGTTGGCTATAAAATTGGGCTCCTTCTGCTGCAATGGTCTGATTTCCAGGTTTGAGTGCCTCTGCTACTAGACTGGTTAGTGGGTTTGGCTGCTAGAGCTTAGTTAATGCAATTGATGCTGCTACGTTGCTACTATTTAACTACTACTGCTTTCTGCTGCTACTACTGGTGCTGCTGCTATGTATGGGCTCTACTTTGAGTGGCTAATTGGGTTGCTGATGTTTGACTGTTGTCATGCTTGCTGCTGCTAGTTGGGAAAACCTAATTGGGTGGTTGTTTTTGGTCTGGCCAGGTTTTTAAATTTGGTTAGGTCTGTCTTTATGGGTCTGACTAGGTTTTTAAATTTGGTTAACATTATATTAGCCTGGTGATATCTCTTTAGGCTTCTTTGCATTTGGTTTACTGTTAGACATCATAGGGTCTGTCCTTTGATGGTCTCTATATGGGGTATACCCCATGAATTATGTATAATTCCTTTTATTTAATTTCAGTTTGATTTTAGCAAAAAAAATATAAAATAACTGATTTTAAAATTAATTATAATTTACAATGAATTTTAATTATTTTCCAATTAATTTTTTATTTACAAATTATAATTTGTGAAGGATTTTATTTGAGAAAAGGACATTAGTGAAGGATTAATTTCCTCACTAAAATCTTTTTTAGTTAATTAATGAAGGATTATTTCCCTCACTAAATTGAAGAAAGATTCTCAATTCATAAATAGTGAAGGAAAATATTCTCTCGTTAAATAAATTTGTTCCTCACAATATATTATTTGTGAGGGAATCAAGTTATTCACTAATTTTAAATAGTCCTTAAAATATTATTTGTGAAGGAAACCAATCTTTCACTAAATAACAATATTCTATTACTAAATACAATTTGTGAATAAAAAAGTTATTCACAATATATCCTTCACAAAAAATATTTAGTTACTACTTAGCGAATGATACCCAATTGCGAGGAGGTCTAATGCGAGCACTCGTGTGAAGGAAATATTTCTTCGCAATAAATCACTTGTGAGTGATATAGGGCCTCTAGTGAAGGATTTGGTGTAGTGTTAATATTATATTATTATTCTCATTTCTTGATAAAAATCCAAAATTAGGGTTTGAATTCCATATCTGATTTACCTTTCACATACGTACCATAATTAGTTAAATTAAAATCATTAACTTAACTAATTTGAATAAATTCGTTATAAAATAGTTATTACAATAATACTAATAATCATTTCATATATTATTTAAATAATATATAAATTTATTTTCATGGAAAATAAGTACTAAAATCATTTCTACTATAAAATTAATTACTATAATAATATACTTTATAATAATCAATAATTCTAAAATAAAATTATTTGAAATTATTTATGTAATAAATAAATTTTATTTATCACAAAAATACATACATATTACCTGGCACATATTCCCACCTTTAAAATAAATAAAAAAAATTTTATGTAAAATTTCTTATTTATTTATATAGAAAATATCGGGTTATTACATCTAATAATGCCATGTTCTTAACATCTTCTTGGCAAGTAAAGGGTCGCTCATGTGTGGACCACATATTCCACTTATTCCCACGTCCCTTTTATAAAATGTGTCTCTGCTCAAATAGAATTTTAAGGCCATTCTATGGATCCGCTTTCTTTCAGCTTGACTTGCCCCAACGGGCGCAGACCCATCCCAAAGATATTCTTTGAAATCCTAATACCATGGCTATTTGATGGGAGGCAGTTCATTTGATACTTCTCCAATGTAATTTCCATAGGCTGGTGCCTTTTGGCATACAACTTTGATATCAGGAATTCCCATTCTATCAGATATGTGGATCAAGGAAGCCAATGTTGCCAATGCATCAACAAAGTTATTCCTACTTTGAGGGATGTGGATAAAGGTTATTTCCTCAAACTTCATAGCCATCTTGATAACTTGTCGATGTTAGGGAGTAAATGCAATTCTTTGTTATAATACTCCCCGGTGGTTTATTTGATGACCAACTCAGAATCCCTAAAGATCAACAACCATTTGATATCCATGGATTGGGCCAGTTTCAATCCCATTATATAGCCTTCATACTCAGCTGTGGTATTGGTGTTGACAAACTGCAACTTGATTGACATGCGATACTGTTCTCCCAAAATAGATACCAGAACTGTTGCTGCTCCGGCACCTATGTTTAGGCTCCATCAAAATACAATTTCCAAGATTTGACTATATTTTTCTGATGAATTTGTTGAATTGTCATGATTCTTTTATTCGAGAAATATGTTTCTAAGGGTTCGAAATTCCCTGATGGTGCTTCGGCCAATTGATCTACCCAATTCACTGGCCTTTGATGGACTTTTGAGTCACGTAGGAGATGTCTAATTATTTGAGGATCAACTACCATTTGGACAGTCGATAATTAAACATGTGTTTGTTGAATATGTACTTCAGAGGATCCATGTGGGATATGAGATAGTTTTTGTGCCCATGAAGATAATGTTTTATTCTCATGGCAGCCCATGCTAACGCACAACAGGTCTTTTCAATCAAAGTGTACTTCTGCTTGCCGCTACTGAATCTTTTGCTGAGATAATAGATAGCTCTTTCCTTGCCTCTATCGTCTTTTTGCCCCAGCATGTAGCCCATAGCATTGACATTAACTGACAGGTACATAAACATAGGAATCTTGTCCCTTGGGGGTACTAGGATAGGAACTTCCACTAATTGCTTTTTGATGAAGAGTAAGGCTTTTTGACAATCTTCATTCCACTTCATAGAGGAATTTTTCCTTAATATCTTAAAGATGGGCTCACACGTTGTCGTGAGTTAAGATATGAATCTTCTTATGAAATTGTTTCTCCACAGAAATCCCCGTATCTTCTTTTCTGTTCGGGGCACGACCATCTCAGTGATGGCTTTAATTTTGGCGGGATCCAGTTTATTGCCTTTGTTGCTCACAAGAAATCCTACCAACTTTCCTGATTTTACATTAAAGGCACACTTGGCTGGATTCATCTTCAAGTTATATTTACGCAACCAGTTAAAAAGATTTTTAAGGTGGTTGATATAGTCGTCTTCCTTTTGGGATTTAATGATGATGTCATCCATATAGACATCTATCTCTTTGTGCATCATGTCATGAAAAAGGGTCATCATGGCTCGCTGATAGGTGGCACCGGCATTGATAAGGCTAAAAAATTGACGTCTATAACAAAAGGTTCCCTAGGGAGCGATGAAGGTTGTTTTCTCCCTGACCTCTTTAGCAACCATGATCTGATGATACCCGGCGAAGCAGTCAACAAAAGAATACATGACATACTACGTTGTGTTGTCTATTAGTATGTGGATAAAAGGTACTGGAAAGTTTTCCTTGAGATAAGCTTTGTTCAAATCCTGGTAATCCACACATACTTGTACCTTTCCTCCGGGCTTAGGCATAGGAACTATATTAGACATCCACTCAGTGTAGGTTGATACCATGATTATGCCGGCTTTGAATTGTTTAACAATTTCTTCTTTGACTTTCAAACTCCACTCAGGTTTTAGTCGCCTAAGCTTATGTTTAACTGGCTTGAATCCTTCTTTAATGGGCAGTCGATGAATGATAATATCAGTAGACAAACCAATCATGTCCTCGTGTGACCATGCAAACACATCCTGGAACTGAGTTAGTAGAGCAATTAGGTATTTTCTTTGGTTTGGGGTATGGTCCATGCCAATCTGATTTTTTAAGGTTTTCTGAGGTTCCGATATTGACAGAGGTGGTTTGATCGAGGTTTGGCTTGAGTTTGTCTTTGACCCATTCTTTGATCTCCTCAAGCACCTCATAGTTATCTATCTCTTCTTGCTCAATCCCCATCAAGTCAAAGTCCAACTCTACATCAAAATTGTAGTCATTGTGGAGATTTGGCATTTCATCAACAAGGATAGACAAACCCAACTCCGGAGTCCTGAAAATAAAATGCTTTCACTTAATATATGAAATTGTTTCATCATACAAAGCATTAGCAAAAGCATGACAAAAGTAATTGCTAGTACTGTACAACAAAAGTAAGCAATTAATAATATCTACATTTCAGGGTAGATGGATTTTCTGCCCTTTTTACCCTTTTCGATTGATGCAAGGAGTGCTGCTCCAATTTCCTAAGGTCAAATCCTCATTGAATAGGAGGATAAAGGGATTGTTGTTGTTAGTCCCCTCCTTGATGATGACTAAGAAAACATTCTCATCATGGTTGACATTGTGACGTCCCCAAATCCGGGTACTTTTTGCCTCAGATCTGGTACGTTATGATACATCATTTCTATAATTACTGCGAAAGATATAAACATAAATTGTTTATATAATAAACTTTTACAACATAATTCCCAATGTCTAAAACCTTAACTTAATACATACCTTCAATAACTTAAAAGGTTTACAATGTCATTTGCATCAGATAACTTGGTAGTTCTAAATGCATAATAATCTAAAATTGGAATTCTCCTTTACCACTGTCATTCTTTAAGCCTTCGTTTTAATTTGAAATTTCTTATCATGATATAGCAAGGATGAGCAACTATTTTGCCCAGCAAGTTTAAGTACAATGAAGATATATCATGATTGAAAAGAATAAGCTTTCGAGTTTTCAACAATGTAATATAATTGAGAAAGAACATGAATTAAAACTTCAATAACTGAAAAAATGAATAATTATGCTGAGTGGTCAACAATGATCATGAACAAATTTAACTGAACCTTATGGTAATGAAGGTGATCAGCCTTTCATACCTGATGAACATATGCAACATGCACTGAGTGCGAATCAATAATCAAAGATGTGAAATAATTGTCAATAATTAATCCACTAGCATACTTGAAACATAATAACTCGAGTTTGAGTTAGGAGACTTGCCATAATGCGAATATTCAATAATAATCTTAGATGTGGAATAATCAACAACAATTATCCACTAACATGCTTGAAAAATAATAACTCGAGTTTGAGTTAGAGAACTTACCTGTTTGAAGAACTACGACTAACTAATTAAAACTCTTTGAATGACCTAGCATTGACGATGTTGGTCTATTAATTAGTATTACATATAATTATACGTCTATACACTTACTTATGCCATTATGCAGCAAATAATTTAATCACAATGTACACATAGTATAATGTACCATCATTAACCCTATAAGATAATTAATAAATCT
The DNA here is from genome assembly GCA_020205505.1 of Panax japonicus. Classification (NCBI taxonomy): domain Eukaryota; kingdom Viridiplantae; phylum Streptophyta; class Magnoliopsida; order Apiales; family Araliaceae; genus Panax; species Panax japonicus. The sequence continues at coordinate 20,614,000 of CM035112.1, read as the reverse complement.
TAGGTTAATGATTTTATTTATAAGGTATTTCTTAAGTAATAAACACTTATTAGATCCTTAAACAATTTATTATAATTATTTAATTAATGATTCATTTAAATAATCTTTATTTATCTTCATTTAATTACCATTTAATATTAGTTAAATAGTAATTAATTAATTACCTTTAGTTATTATTTAATAAATAATAGCTAATTAGATCTACTTATTATTTAATGTTAATTAAATATTAAATAATTAAAATTATTTGTCTTTAATTGTGACAACCCGGAAAATCGGATTGTCCAGAATTTAAGATTTAAAGAATTAGTTATTAATAAAATGAATTTTTATTAATACTATTATGTGTTATGTGTTTATTAATCGTTTTAGAACCTAGGATGATTATTAATCGGGAGGATTCTGGCCACAAGCTAGACTGAACGAGTAAGAATTTTCAAGATGAAAATAAAAATTTTCCGGGAACAAAATATTTTCGGGGAAAAAGATGAAATAGACACTATTCACCCGACGAAACCCTAAAGATTTGGGTGTGAATAACTTAAGCCTTTCCGAGAGTTCGGTATGTTAAAATGACATTCCGTCGAAAGATTTGACGATAATATATTGTGAAAAGTAAAGTAACCCGATAAAAGTTTTTCTCGAAAAATGTGCAGAAATCGGACAAAATAAAAATGACGAAAAGTATTGTCATGTACTTTTCATTTGTTTAGCTACGTTAGTGGAAAACGTAAAGGAAAACGCTTGACACCAAAAAGTGTTTTTCAGTTTTTCGGAAATCGAAAGAATACATATAAGTTAATCGGTAAAGGAAAGATGAAATATCCAAAAATATTTGGATTCCGAGGATAGCAGTTTTCGAACTGTCGGACGAATTCCGCAAGACGAAAGCACGAAGCTTCCCTTGAAAGCTTGGTGAATAGTAAGGAGGTGGAGTAAAGAGTAAGTAAACTTAAGGAGTAAATAAATTTAAGGTTAAGTAAACTTAAAGGCTAAGTAAACTTAAGGGCTAAGTAAACTTAAGGGCTTAGTTAACTTAGTGCTTAAGTCATGAATAGTAAGGAGGTTTGAGGGCAAAATGACTATTTTGCCCCTAGCCTTGGTTTTCTATAAATACGAAGCTTAAATCATTTATTTAGGATTTTGAAAATCCTACTACTTTTGAGAGAGAGCGAGAGAGATTTCGGATGGAAAAGAAGAGGAAAAGCTTGCTCGTAAGCAACCTTTGTCCGACGGAATGAGATTAAAGAAGAAAGGTAATCCGAAAACCTAACTTCTAGATAATTTTTTTTAAGTTTTTATGTTAAAAACATAGCTTAATGAGAATAAGAAGTAAATGATGTTAGGAATGATTTCATATGGTTGAAATCATTGATAAAAGTAGAAATAGGAATTAGAAGTTTATTTTATAAATTTCTTGAGGAAGTATAAGATTCATAATGAATTAGAACGATCCGAGTGGATCATATGAATGATACGGTGAAATAAGTAAGGAATGGTGTTCTATAACATAAAATTCCAAGAAAAAGTAAAATTATAATCAAAATATCGATTAAAAAATGAAGAACGAACGAAGAACGCGAAGAACATACGAAGAACGCGAAGAACGTTGTTGATGGACAAATTTAAAACCATCGTACTATAATTGTTGTTGATGGACAAGTTTAAAATCATCGCGTATAAGTTAGATGCTTATTTCTTGGTTAGGAACATTAGAAACATTCATGAAGAACGGATTAAAACTGAGCTATAACGAAGTTATGGCGAAAATACGTAAAAGATGAACGAGAAATAGAAAGTATGTAAATGAACCCGAACATGTAGGATTTCATAAGAATGTAAGAGAACGTATTAATAGTGAGTCTTGGACTTAAGAACAAATGAGTTCCATGTTCGGATGATCGAATTATGAACGAAAGAACAAAGAAAGTTAAAAACATAAAACGAACGAAGATCGAAGATTAAGCTAATTGAATGGCATGTTAACAGATTCAGAAAGAAGTTATATCCAAGGGTAATCAAAGTACGTAAGATAAGGAAGAGAATGGCTTTAGAATGACCTCATTTCGAGTTAAAACGAATAAGTTATGGAATCGGAAAGTAAGCATCTTAAGCAATTTCTAAGACTTAGAAAAAATTTCTAGGTTTTGTGCTCAGCGTCACAGCGCCAGTCAAGCCTTGGGAGGCGGCGCTGCAGCGAGGCCCGGACCATCAGCTACTGCTGAGTGGCACCGCGAAGGGAGAAATAGAGAAGATAGTGGCGCCGCAGCGCCAGCCTCGGTAGTTTGACACTGCATTGTGGCGCTGCAGCACGGCGCCGGTGCAGGGGAAAAAGCCAGTGATGAGTTTTTAAGTGCTCAATTACCGGGGAATGTGCAAGAAAGAAATATGAACATGTAGTTCAACTAATGTATCAATTAATCAAGTGTATTAAACCTTTAATGAAGGTTGAAAGAAAAGATTAAACGATATTAAAAGACAAAGAATGTCAACGCGGGTTACGGAACTGATGTCCGGGGACCGTAGTCGCGATAAACTAATGTAACGGATTGCTATGGTTGTGATTCCTTAAACGTTGAGTGACAAAAGTAATGTGTAACATTTTGATGTTATGACATCATAATGAGAGATGAATGTAAAGTGTTTAGACACTATGAATGCAACGCTGTTGCGATGAACGATTGGTCTTAGCATATAACGAACCGTATGACTTTAACATTAAGAGAGAATATTGAACATGCAGTTAAGATGATAGTAATGAATGAAAGTGATTAAAACCTTAAATAACGGATGAATGAGAGATTAAGGAATGAACAACGTAAATGTTGAATACGTAAATGATTCTCGTGAATCATATTCACGTCAAGCGAATGTTCTAAGTGTACATTGGTTGTATAACTTAAATGTTGATGAAAGTAGTAAGTAAGATATGAATTATCAAGAAAGCCGTAGTGAACGGTAAGAAGATTAATAAAAGTCGAATGCGAGTCGGATGAAAACGTTAGAATGGAATGTATGCGTTGAGCACTTGAACCAACGTAAAGGTTAAGTGTACGCGAATATTAAATGGGTAGAACCTACACCCCGTGTATGGTTTGACCGTAGGATAACGAAGACCAATGATTAAACCTGTGAACGATGAAGAAACTGAATTAAAGATAAGTACGTATAATGTAAAGAAGCCAAGTTAATGTTTATAACTTGGATGACGTTCTGAGTCAAATTAATTGGACGTTGTAAGATAAGAATAAGATAATATAAAATGATTGACGCTATAAATGCGTAGAATGAATAGCGAATGATCGTTCCGAGTATACAATAGACAGTATAACTTAGACGATAAAGAATGAATCATGAGGTATGGCATTTAGTTGCCAGAAAGCCATAAGGAATAAGAAATTAACGAATGTTATAGTTTAATGGTTCGAATAAGTTAAAGACGAATTTAGGTCGTAGTACAATTGTAACCTTTGATGGTTGACATATGGGAGTTGGGCTAAAAAATTCCTTCAGAGAGCGAAGGTATATACAAAACTGGTAACCGATCTAACTCACTGTGTGGGCAGTGTAGATGAGATGGGACCTTGTTTGTTGGTTATTTGTGGGAAATCACTCAGAGTACCATATGGATTACTAGCAGAGAAACGATGTGTGTTGAGTCCTAGAGAAGTTATAAGAAGAAGATAAGAATGTAAATCATCAAAGATGATGAAAGTATTGAGTAGGATATCTCCGTATGTCATGAAGCCATTAACCGGTAAAGGAAGTTGGTCGCATAAACTTAGTTTGTAAGAACGTGAACCCTAAGAAGTAAAGTTAAGTAAACCAATGCTTAAATTCAAGTGTATAACTAATTGGTGTATGTTTTATTTCCTTATATGCTACATAGGAATTGGAATGAGAAGTTCAGCGTAAACTATAAGCTGTAGTTGTGCGTAAGGCAATTTTCCTAACTTCATTCATATTTTAAATGAATGTTAGTTTCTAAAACTTCTCAGATGTTGAACTTGAGAAGTTCTGTCTATGTCCGAATGTGTGATATTTGTACAAGGTGGTATAACGTATGAGGCCTTGTGCCATAATTTGAACACTTCGGTGTTTCTGTGAGATGAATTATTTTATGATTGAACTGTTCAATATGAGAATGTTCTGTTTATACATGAACCGTTATTGTTAAGTCTGTGCTATTGACTCTAGCCAGACAGAATGTGTATGAAAGAGAGTAGAGAATGAAAGTATTTTAAAGTTAATGTGACTAATGTTTTAAAATGATAGGAATCGAGATTATTCCCATTATTCATGCTACTTCATAATCTTTGTTCAGTTATTGAAGTCTTAAAAGAATGTTTAAATTTTTGAAGTTGTTTGTTCAACTGCTATAACTTGCTAGGCAATTGAATGCTCACACTTACTTTAAATAAAAACATTTTCAGCGAACGATGTTAGAACAACTTAAGGATTCCATAAAGATCAAGCTGATCGGTATCCAGAACAAGTGGCATTCATTATATGAATGTGCATGAAGATCAAGTGAAGACTTGTAATATAGAATGATAGAATTAAACTATAGAATAGTTTAATGAATGATTATGTATCCTTGGTGGCGGATAAAAGTCACTCGTGCAAGATGTAAAGAATAATTTATTTATCATTATTTGTAATGAAAGAGGTTATAAGGTTTTAGAACCTGGGATTTGAGAATGTAAGTTGTTATATTTAGCTATATAATGAAGTATGTTTGGAAGAAGATGTGATCGTGATGTACGGAATCCGGATGTAAAAATAGACCAAATTTCAGGGTGTTACAGATTGGTATCAAAGTTGATAGGTTATAAACCATAGGTATGAGTACCTAAGACTATAATCGTAGAGAGAAGGATAAAAAGATCACCATGTGATCGTAGTAAATCATAGTAACAGATATTTTGTTAAACGATGGATGATTTATAGCTAATGCTATAAATGAATGGTACTACGAAGTAGTACGGGAAGAAGAACTTAGATTAAGTTGTAAAAGATAGCATACGAATTAAAAAAAATTCGTATTAAGTGAAGAGAAAGTTAGAAGTTGTAAGATTTCAATTGAGGACTCATGTGATAGCTGAGTTGTATGAACCTTTGTATGGGCAGAGAATTATGCTTGGTGTAACAACCACTCAGTTTATTACAGTGATAATCATTAGAATTGGTCGCGCTATCAAGATGTATATGATGAGAAGGTGAATCTTTTCTCATGTATATACTTGATAAATAGAGAACGATAAAGTAGGTGCGAGTTCTTAAAACTCATACTTATGGTAAGTTCACGACTCATAATTATATGGTATATTTTTGAACTTCTCAGCGAATGGACGCCTATGATCTGACTGGGATAGTTCTTAAACTCATATTATTGTGGAAAGTTTCTGAACTCATAATGTGTGGTAACTTGATGGATTATACTAAGGTATAGGAATGTGTAGACTGAAAACGAGTTATTTTCAGTAGACTTAGCATTGAAGGTGGTATAGAAGATTAAGTATTATCGCAAGTAAGATAATGAAGGAAGATGGAGAATAGGATATTCCAAGTCATCTAGCTATGCTAGATTTCGAAGTTTCTTGAAATCGTACTGATGTGCGTATTTTGAAAATGAAAGAATTGGTTCAGTTTTTGGAACCAATGGATTTTAATAGAATTATTCTTGGTGACAGAAATTGTAGTAGCCTCGAATCCGAGCCCCAAATCGCAGCGGATTCGATACACTATTTCTATAACTATTTGCGGAAGATAGAAACATAAATTGTTTATACATTACATTACACACTATTCTCCAAGGTCGAGTAACCTTAACTTATACACAATTCATAAACTTTCTAACATATAACACATTTATCAAACTATACTATTACAAAATAGTCGCACGTTTTAACCCAAGTAGAACTTGACTTTAACCTTTTCCTGTATCCGAACGCAATCGCCTTATCTGTAATGTTTATCATGATATAGTAAGGGTGGGCATGAAAGTTGCCCAGCAAGTTTAAATACAATAACATAACGATATATCATGATTGAAGAGTATTAATAATAAGCTGGCTATAATTCATCAATATAATTGAAAACTATCACGAACAAACTTTTAACTGAACAAGTTTTAAACTTGAACAAACATTTCTGAACCAACTGTTAATGAAGGTGATCAACCTTTCATACCTGACTTATACATGCAAGATGTACATAGTATAATTTTCATGGCAATCAACAATGATTAACCATAAGCTTGAATAACACACTCTTATTAGAGTTAAGTACAAAAAAACTTGCCTGAACCGTTGATTACCGCAACGTAATTTATAACACTTTACCTGAAGACCTAATATTAGTAATATAGATCTTCAATAATTAGAATAATATCATCACAGTGTAATACTGTTATATTTATATCCACAGAATAACCTAAACACATTACCACATAAGCCTATCAGTTTATACAGCACATAAGACATAGCATCAAGTCAAACTATTTCAGTCTGACTTGAAACCGACATAATTTTAACATCCCGACGGTCTAGTCGGACTTTTATCGAGTTTAAGTTCAATTAAACTCTTCCTAAACACTTAACAATTATCCCAGATAATTTTTTTAGCAGTCAAAATAATTTTTAAAGACTTATAATAATTTTCAGATAATTAATATTATTTATCAACAATTTTCAATCATTAATACCATATTTAAATAAATTAAATACCCCGTAATTCCTTAATCATTAATATTCATTTAATATAAAATATTAATAAAAATCATTACATAATTATAATATTTCAAAATATTTTTAATACCTTAAAATCATAATTATATGATTTTTAAACACTTAAACCCATTATCCGTTAATTGCTATTAATATTAAAATATTAATATTTTCATGCCAAAATATCAAAAGTTATATTTTATAACTTAAAATATTTTTATAACACTTAAATCATTTTTATATAATTTATAAAGCATTAATTCCATTTTTCCTTAATTTATTTAATATATCTATTAAATAAACTAATTATCATTAATATTGATTAATTAATGAATTTTATCACAAAATATTAAAAGTCATCAAAAATAACTTAAAATATTTTCTTATACCATAAAATAATTTTTCATGATTTTTCATGAATTATTTTTAAATAATTTATTTAATATAATAATTAAATAAATAAATACCTTTTATATTCCAAAAATACTAAATATTTTTGAAATATACTGAAAATAATTAAAAACTATTTTTCAGAATTTAAAATAATTTTTCAGAATTTATTATGTAGTTTTTAATAATTAAAAACCAATTTTTTTCTATTTTTAATTAATTTACGGAAAAAAATAAATAAATAAAACAGTCGCTAAAGGGCTGTAACGACACTTTCTGTCGCTATAGGTGTTCTTGAGGGTTCTTGAGCTTCATAGTCAGAGTGCAGGGTACTACGTTTGACCACTTATAATGTTTTGATGTTAATGATTCTGGGACATCCAAGCCCGTGATATTGTAGTAGAGATGTATCACTACAATATTAAATCGTCAGCTTGGTCATATCATTCCACATCAAGAAGATCTGTTCATCCAAACTAGTTGTCAGAGCGTCCTGGGTTTTCTGGGTAACCCAGAAACCTAGGCAGTCTCGAGTGCCTATTTTTAAGCTCGATTATATATACGTTATGGGCATTAAATAAGTGTTCTTAAGGTCTAAACCTGTAGCACTAATGTCATCATACAATTTAATAACATTATATCATCCTAAAAATAACAGATCTACAAGATTCAAGCCGATCAAACTAGAGGTCAGAAGTTGTTCTTGAACTTTCTGGGTTTTCCAGAAAAGTTCATCCGGCCGATGGTCAACGGTTGTTTGACTGTCCACAGATTCAATTCTGTTATGGATCTAAGTTAAATACTAACTGTAATATGCAGTCGATATATCAGGCTACAAGGATCAAGCAATCACTTATCCTAAACATTAACAAACCACAAGATCTGAGGCCACAAAAAGGTTGTCAGGAAACAGCTGGGTTTCTGGGTTGCCCAGAAACCCTTTTTCGTTAATGGTCAACGCAGTTTGACTACCTATAACAAACGATCGAGACATGATCCAACCCTTTTACATATTTCAGATCAAAGCCTACATATCATAGAACAGATCTAAAACATCATATACACAAATCATCAAACAAACACGGATTTATGGGGTCTTGCATATGACTGTCAGATCATACTTTTCAATTTTTTCCAGATTTTAGAAAACATTAAAATCGTGTACTTTGATGTTATGGGTTTATGTTTGGTAACCCATATCATCATTTGACACCCTATTACACATGTTTAACCAACAAACAACAACATTTAACAACAAATCAAGAGAATTTCGAATTTTAGGGTTCATATACCTATTATGCTTGATTTTGATTTTTTGATCTTGATGTTCTGATCTTGAGTGATCTAAAGCTGAATAAGTGACTGATCTACTATAATATTTCGGAGCTTTGGGATATAGAGAGAGTTGGTGAGAGTTGAATAAAAATTAAGCAAATTTGGTGAACTTTCTCTCTCCCATTTCTTTATATAAGGCTTGATTCATTGAATGCTGCAGAATTGCTAGCAAGGTAGGCTGATTTGCTGGACATATAGACCATGCTAAGTCAAAAGTTGGTTAACCACTCCAAGATTTGGCAAGATTGCAAGCTACTAAATATAAAATGTGACATAAGGGCAAAATAGCCATTTCCTCCACCATTTTAATTCTAGTTTGGTCATTTGTTACAAACCCTTAGGGTTAGGGTTTAGATCATTGAGAGTTTAGGGTTTGACCCTTTAAAAAAAATTAGCAACTTGAATTTTAAAAAAAAATTCTTATTAGAATTTAAAAATAGAAAATTTTGATTTCAAATTAATAATTAGGGCTTCCTAATTATATCTTAATCTCCTAGTTATAAATCAATCTTTGCTAATTAGGACCAATTTATCCTAATTAAAATTGCTAATTAAGCACTTAGGGTCAAATTTGTACATTAGGTTTCAAAACCACATTTTAGGGTTTTAAAAAAATAATATTTCAATTTTAGAAATTAGATTTCCTAATTAGATTAGGGTTTCTAATAACTTGACAATTAGGATATATATTTCCTAATTAACATTGCTAATTTTAGCAATTAAATCCATAATTGAGCATTAGGGTTTCTGACGGAACAATTTGGGTTCCAAAAATTGGAAATTAGGGTTTGCTAATTAATTAACCTTTACCCTAATTAGTACTTAATTAATAGCACTTAAGCATTAAAATTCTCTGTTATATTCCCAGATTAGGGTTTCATTTTATCAGAATCTGAAACTAGGATTTTCATATCAAGTATTAGGGTTTTCTAATAATCAATCAGGATTTCCAGCAATTCATTAGGGTTTCCCTAATTAATTAAAATTAATGACGTTTAACCTTATACATAACATTGCATTCCCAATATAGGGTTTTTAATATCTGAATTAGGGTTTTGAATTCCCGGAACTGAAACTAGGGTTTCCAGAACCGATTTCTAAGGTTTCTTATAAGACGTTAGGGTTTTCTAACTGAACGTTGGCTTTCTTAATATACGATTATGGTTTAACACGGATATAATTTATCTGGTCAACCCATGACCCTCAACCACATTCTAACACATACATAACCATTTTTCACAGAATTTAATCACATAAATCCTTAATCCTGAATAATTCACTTATATCCTTCACAAAATTTTGAAATCATCAAAATTTCAACCTAATAATATCAAACGCATACACTTATTTTCTGTCTAGGTCTATTATTTGACCTTAAATCAATCATTTAAGATTTTAATAAATTGCCCAAATTCTCGGGTTGTCACATTCACCCCTCCTTATAAGAATTTCGTCCCCGTAATTCACCTTACACCTTACACTGTGCACCTTACACCATTCACACATATCACATGCTACCCAATACACCACTCACAAGAGCAAAAGTTTTGAAATTGTGCTGAGGGGTCATATAGACCATGAACACATAGTTTTAACGGTATTTATACCGCAAAACAAAATATTACTTGGTATGTTTACAATCACAAAGAAGGTAAACTACCGTTGCTAGTACTTTAGGTGATTAGCCCATCGTACAGTTACGTCATGCATAACATATTAATCATTTTTAACGAATATTTACGCTACTAGATTTGATTATTTATCCAAACATTATCGTTCACCTCAGTCTTATCATTGGATTCCGCACCAAAATAATTTGGCTCGAGAAATTCTTTCAGTAAACACTTGGAGTTTTTATAACATTAGTCTAGCTGAATCAAATAGCATAGACTCATATCGATAATTCAATTCAATCGAATTATTTAGGTGTAGCCAAACCCCGTTGGCAAATTAAATTTTTTTTAAAAAACATTTTTTTGAGAATGACGTCATGATGCCGCACTGTATTAACAGTCCGTTGAGGATTCCGTCATTTGGTAATTTTGTCATGCTACATCATACCGTAGTGGAATAGTGACTTTATGTCAAATTCATACTAAGTAATACTGCATTGATGACTCTATCATTTTTATCATCTCTGCACCAGGTTACATGGTACATAAGTGATAAATAAAACAATTTTTGATATTTTAAATCATTTGCGTATAGCCGAAATAAGTAGCATAGACTGTACTTTAAACCGTTTCAAAAATGATTACGAGTCTACATTTTTTTTAAAAAAAGGCACATAGTACGTATTTAGCTTGATGTCAAAAATTTGAAGTTTAGCATAGCTAGGAGTTTAGGAAAACCTAAGTCTCCACTAATGATCATTTGCTTAACAATCTATCTATTCCTATAATCCTTAACACTCCATTCACACACAACTATACCCAGTTCATAAAACCACACTTATGAGTTCATAACTTGGCCACAATTATATGAGTTTACGAACTTACCCTAATCTGACCTTTGGCGTCCGTTCACTGAAGGGCTCATAAATATTTCATATAACTATGAGTCAAGAATGTCACATAATTAAGTATGAGTTCTAAGAACTCGTACTTAATCCTATATTCTCTACCTATGACCTATTTATCTATATATAACAACTAGCGTGACACAACATTTCAATGTTTACCAATGCCACCAACTAAGTAGTTTTTACACCAAGTACAATTTCCCGCCCATACAAGAAATCATACAACTCAGTTGCTGACACGAGTCCTCATTAAAATCCCCACCTAATCTTAACCCCCTTTTTCAATACGAATTCAATTCGTATTCATAATCCATAACTCTTTTATGAGTTTTCATAGTACCATTTCATAGTACAACTTTCACACAACATCTTGCTGTAAACTTTTCAATCATAAGATTGATTCTTTCTGGCTGTCATAACCTTATCAGATCACGGGGTGATCTTATCGTATATATTACGATTCAATTCCATGCACTATGATCGTTTTGTTTTACGATCTCATATCCCTGCACTTTCAGTCTTTTAGACTCGATCTATTCACCATTACTGTTCAACTTTATTATCAGAGTTAGGGAACTCTATGTCTTTACACTCGCCGAGATTCATCTTTGAATCTTACCGACCAACTAACTCTATTTGAGTTAGTCTTATCCTAATCACAGCGGTTATTGGTCCCAGGTATTCCTACCTAAGCTTTATAACCAACAGCTTTGATACCAAGTGTGGCAGCCCCGAATCCGAGCCCCAAATCGCCGCGGATTCGGTACACTGTTTCTATAACTATTTGCGAAATATATAAACATAAATTGTTTATACATTACATTACACACTATTCCCCAAGGTCGAGTAACCTTAACTTATACACAATTCATAAACTTTCTAACATATAACACATTTATCAAACTATACTATTACAAAATAGTCGCACGTTTTAACCCAAGTAGAACTTGACTTTAACCTTTTCCTGTATCCGAACGCATTCGCCTTATCTGCAATGTTTATCATGATATAGCAAGGGTGAGCATGAAAGTTGCCCAGCAAGTTTAAATACAATAACATAACGATATATCATGATTGAAGAGTATGAATAATAAGCTGGCTATAATTCATCAATATAATTGAGAACTAGCACGAACAAACTTTTGACTGAACAAGTTTTAAACATGAACAAACATTTCTGAACCAACTGGTAATGAAGGTGATCAGCCTTTCATACCTGACTTATACATGCAAGATGTACAGAGTACAATTTTCATGGCAATCAACAATGATTAACCATAAGCTTGAATAACACACTCTTATTAGAGTTAAGTACAAAGAAACTTGCTTGAACCGTTGATTACCGCAACGCAATTTATAACGCTTTACCCGAAGACCTAATATTAGTAATATAGATCTCCAATAATTAGAATAATATCATCACAGTGTAATACTGTTATATTTATATCCACAGAATAACCTAAACACATTACCACATAAGCCTATCAGTCTATACAGCACATAAGACATAGCATCAAGTTAAACTATTTCAGTCTGACTTGAAACCGACATAATTTTAACATCCCGACGGTCTATTGGACTTTTATCGAGTTTAAGTTCAATTAAACTCTTCCTAAACACTTAACAGTTATCCCAGATAATTTTTTTTTAGCAGTCAAAATAATTTTTAAAGACTTATAATAATTTTCAGATAATTAATATCATTTATCTACAATTTTCAATCATTAATACCATATTTAAATAAATTAAATACCATGTAATTCCTTAATCATTAATATTCATTTAATATAAAATATTAATGAAAATCATTACATAATATTATAATATAATTATAATATTTCAAAATATTTTTAATACCTTAAAATCATAATTATATGATTTTTAAACACTTAAACCCATTATCCGTTAATTGCTATTAATATTAAAATATTAATATTTTCATGCCAAAATATCAAAAGTTATATTTTATAACTTAAAATATTTTTATAACACTTAAATCATTTTTATATAATTTATAAAGCATTAATTCCATTTTTCCTTAATTTATTTAATATATCTATTAAATAAACTAATTATCATTAATATTGATTAATTAATGAATTTCATCACAAAATATTAAAAGTCATCAAAAATAACTTAAAATATTTTCTTATACCATAAAATAATTTTTCATGATTTTTCATGAATTATTTTTAAATAATTTATTTAATATAATAATTAAATAAATAAATACCTTTTATATTCCAAAAATACTAAATATTTTTGAAATATACTGAAAATAATTAAAAACTATTTTTCAGAATTTAAAATAATTTTTCAGAATTTATTATGTATTTTTTAATAATTAAAAAATAATTTTTTTCTATTTTTAATTAATTTCTGGAAAAAAATAAAATAAAACTGTCGCTAAAGGGCTATAGCGACACTTTCTGTCGCTATAGGTGTTCTTGAGGGTTCTTGAGCTTCATAGTCAGAGTGCAGGGTACTACGTTTGACCACTTATAATGTTTTGATGTTAATGATTCTGGGACATCCAAGCCCGTGATATTGTAGTAGAGATGTATCACTACAATATTAAATCGTCAGCTTGGTCATATCATTCCACATCACGAAGATCTGTTCATCCAAACTAGCTGTCAGAGCGTCCTGGGTTTTCTGGGTAACCCAGAAACCCAAGCAGTCTCGAGTGCCTATTTTTAAGCTCGATTATATATACGTTCTGGGAATTAAATAAGTGTTCTTAAGGTCTAAACCTGTAGCACTAATGTCATCGTACAATATAATAACATTATATCATCCTAAAAATAACAGATCTACAAGATTCAAGCCGGTCAAAGTAGAGGTCAGAAGTTATCTTGAACTTTCTGGGTTTTCTAGAAAAGTTCATCCGGCTGATGGTCAACGGTTGTCAAGAGTGTAGCTGGGTCGAGCGGGGGTAATAGGGGAATAGAAAGGTGGTCTATAGCTGTTGAGGATCTCCCTATATAGTATGGAAATAATTTTATTGAGAACTTTAGATAAGTGCGTCATATTGTATACGTCATTTGATATTTAATTTTGGTGAACCGAATAAGGTGAGGTGAACCCAACTTTGGAAGGGTGTTTTGTCACTATCATACAAGATGTCTATTGACATACAACCTCGTGTTATCGTAAGACAGGGTTGTGCACATCCACTTGTTAAGTATATGTACGAGCACTTCCTATATGATCTTGGAGTTTGGTTGAAACATAATGTTCAATTGCAGACGGTGGAGATAGTTATATGTCAAGAGAAGACTCACCATTGGAAGGAACATGATAGTAATCTTCTCGTTTTTCTTTAGAGTCTATTGGATCAACCAATGATAATTATCTGGACATATGATATCTATCATAACTTAAATTCATAGCCTCCTATGTACGAATGTTTCCTTGAGCATTTTCTAAATATTTTAATTTTTAAAATATTTATTGACTGTACCTTTATGTAAGGTCTCACTGTGAGGTGTTGTCCACGGTTGGGACATGAGTTACAGTTGGAATATATTTATATCAAAAATCACATCATGTGTTGTTGTAGTAATAAAGGTGTAGTTGTTTTCTGTACCATGTATTTGGCGACTCAGAATAGGTTGGATGGATTGGACCTATTTTGGGGGAGTCACAGTTGGTATTAGAGCTTAGGGATATGATCTCTGGCGGAGATCCGAGATTAGAACTAGGAAGGGAGAGACGAGTAATATCTTTCGCTAGTGTGTGTTCTACCTAAGCTAAATTTTTTACTTAAGTTGACAAATTGTGATATGTCAATTAACCTTTATATTAAAGTTGTATTCTAGAATGATATCTGAAATACAGGAGATGAGCAATGGAGAAATCACGATGAAAGGGAAGATGGAATCTGAATGGAAAGGAAGGTATTCTCAACTCTTTGAAATACCAGGTACGTAAATTTCGGGGATGAAATTTCATAAGGATGGGATATTGTAAGACTCCGAATTTTATGAAATAAAATTATTCAATTTTTTCTTATAATTATTATTCAGTAAATGGTTAAATTGATAAAAAGTTAAAGTTAAGGGTAATATATGAATTTTTTCAAAATAAGCAAGTGGCTATAAAATACTTATTATTGTCGGGGAATATTCGTTTGGTCTTGGAATATTATTTTTGTTGGGAATATCCGTACGATGATGCAGTCATTTGTGGACCCCATAACAAAATAACTGTCGGATGAAAAAAACGATAAGTATGAGTTTTTATAAATAACGGCGTAATTGTTACCGTTAACACTGTTGGAATACCTGGTGGTTAAAATACAGTAATACGTGTGGTTGCACAGTAGCACACGGTATTGCACAGTATTCTTGAATTATTGATTCTTACGTAAGAATGCACTACTCAATAATTTTTACAGTAATTACTGTTTAATATTTTATTTTATTGATTCAATAATTGCTGTGTTGATATTTTATATTATTGTTGTTTCAATAATTGTCACTGCACAGTATTTCCCATTATCATATTAATAATTCATAATATTATTGGCAATGTCTAGAAAGTTCTGTCAATGAGAGGTTTGGTCACCTAATTACGCGCCAGTATAGAGAAATCATTATTGGAAAGCCCCTACTTTCCTGGGAACTGCCTGGTTGTCATTATTATGATTCTGTAATATTATTTGTGAATAATTAATTATTGATTTATATGATAACGAAATATTTATTTGATGTGGATATAAATGATGGATTTATTTATGTGTTTATAAATGAAGGAATTAATGTAGAGGTATTTTATCAGTATTTTGTCGGATTGGAGGTATTAAAAGATCACATGATACTATTCATGATAAGATTGGTTTCTTTTTCTGACCAAATTATCATTGATTTATGAATCTTACTCTTGAAATTAAATCCATGTTTTGATCATATTATTTTTATTATCATATATAACATTTTTATAATCCTGGTGAAGAAATTTCTCTTTGACTTGAGTGTAAAGATGAGTAGATTATTGGTATGATTGTGACTATGGATTTTCTTTGGCCAGTATTGCAAAGTTGAATTGTTGAATGGTATGATCATGACCATTGAATTTATAATTTAATATCTTTAGCTTAAAGTGCAAAGGTGAATTTATCAACATGGTTATAATTATTGTTTATATAAATTCTGAAATGATTATATATTTTCTAGAGATATGAATATCTTTGGCCCGTAATGCAAAGATGGCCTGTTGTTGAATATCTTTGGCCTGTAGTGCAAATATGAATTGTTGTTGAATATATTAGGCCTATAGTGCAAAGGTGACCAGTAGTTGAATATCTTTGGCCTGTGGTGTAAAGATGACATGTTGTTAAATATCTTTGGCCCGTAGTGGAAAGATGGCATGTTACTAAATATTTTTGGCCTGTAGTGCAAAGATGATATGTTAATGAATATCTTTGGCCCATAGTGCAAAGATGAACTTATTAGTATGATTATGAACATGAACTGTGATTTGGTATAACCATGATCTTTGATGTTTCAGGTAAAGACAAATGATGTAAATTATCTTCGTCCTGGATGAGAAGAGGAAGTTAGAACCATAAATATGATTATAAGTTATTCACATGATTGTAGACATGAACTGTTGATTGTTGTTACAGGGATAAAACATTGTTGGTGGACTTTTAACATGAAGAAGATAATAGACTTTATGGTCTATTTGACTCTTCTAATGGATTGCTCGTTCTGCTGCAACTATGGTTGAAAAGTTTTATCATCTACCATATGTTCTAAATCTCTGATTTATTACTGACGAAAGCTATTGATAATTTAATTATCTTTAGTTATGATATTCTTTACTGGGCTATTTGTGCTCACCCTTTTGCTTCACAATTCCTTTCAGGTAACAAGAGTGTAGTTGGGTCGAGCGAGGGTACCAGGGGAATAGAACGATGGTCTATAGCTGTTGAGGTTCTCCCTATATAGTATGAAAATAATTTTATTGAGAACTTTAGATAAGTGTGTCGTATTGTATACGTCATTTGATATTTAATTTTGGTGAACCGAATAGGGTGAGGCGAACCCAACTTTGAAAGGGTTTTTTGTCACTATCATAAAAGATGTCTAATGATATACAACCTCGTATTATCATAAGATAGAGTTGTGCACATCCACTTGCTGAGTATATCTACGAGCACTACCTATATGATCTTGGAGTTTGATTGAAACATAATGTTCTATTGCAGACGGTGGAGATAGTTATATGTTAAGAGAAGACTCACCATTGGAATGAACATGATAGTAATCTTCTCGTTTTTCTTTGGGGTCTATTAGATCAACCAAGGATAATTCTCTGGACATATGATATCTATCATAACTTAGATTCATGGCCTCCTATATACGAAGGTTTCCTTGAGCATTTCCTAAATATTTTAATTTTTAAAATAGTTATTGATTGTACCTTTATGTAAGGTTTTACTGTGAGGTGTTGTCCACGGTTAGGACATGAGTCACAGTTGGTATATATTTGTATCAAAACTCACAGCATATGTGTTGTTGTAGTAATAAAGTTGTAGTTGTTTTCTGTACCATGTATTTGGCGACTCAGAATAGGTTGGATGGATTGGACCTATTTTGGGGGCGTGACAGATTTCAGATGGGAAAGAAGAGGAAAGCTTTCTCGTAAGCAACCTTTGTCCGACGGAAGGATATTAAAGAAGAAAGGTAATCCGAAAACCTAACTTCTAGATAATTTTCTTTAATTTTTTATGTTAAAAACATAGCTTAATGAGAATAAGAAGTAAATGATGTTAGGAATGATTTCATATGGTTGAAATCATTCATAAAAAGAAGAAATAGGAATTAGAAGTTTATTTTATAAATTTCTTGAGTAAGTATAAGATTCGTAATGAATTAGAATGATCTGAGTGGATCATATGAATGATATGGTGAAATAAGTAAGGAATGGTGTTCTATAACATCAAATTCCAAGAAAAAGTATAATTGTAATCAAAATATCGATTAAAAAATGAAGAACGAACGAAGAACGTGAAGAACACGCGAAAAACGTGAAGAACATTGTTGATGGACAAATTTAAAACCATCGTAGTGTAATTGTTGTTGATGGAAAAGTTTAAAACCATCGCTTATAAGTTAGATGCTTATTGCTTGGTTAGGAACATTAGAAACGTTCATGAAGAACGGATTAAAACTGAGCTATAACGAAGTTATGGTGAAAATTTATAAAAGATGAACGAGTAATAGAAATCATGTAAATGAACCCGAACGTGTAGGGTTTCATAAGAATTTAAGAGAACGTATAAAATGTGAGTCATGGACTCAAGAACAAACGAGTTCCGAGTTCGGATGACCGAATTACGGACGAAAGAACGAAGAACGTTAAAAACATAAAACGAATCATGTTAACAAATTCAGAAAGAAGTTATGACTGAGGGTAATCAAATTATGTAAGATAAGGAAGAGAATGGATTTAGAATGACCTCATTCCTAGTTATAACGAATAAATTATGGAATCGGGAAGTAAGCGTCTTAAGCAATTTCTAAGACTTAGAAAAATTTTCAAGGTTTTGTGCTCGGCGCCGCAGCGCCAGTCAAGCCTTGGGAGGCGGCGCTGCAATGCTAGGCCCGGGCCATCAGCTACTACTGAGTGGCACTGCGGCGCGAGAAATAGAGAAGATAGTGGCGCCGCAGCGCTAGTCTTTGTAGTTTGACACTACAGAGTGGCGCTGCAACGAGAGGTAAAAGAAGGGGTCCGGCGCCGCGGCGCCGCTACATGGGAAAAAGCCAGTGATGAGTTTTTAAGTGCTCAATTACTGGGGGATGTGCAAGAAAGAAATATGAACATGTAGTTCAACTAATATATCACTTAATCAAGTGTATTAAACCTTTAATGAAGGTTGAACAAAAAGAATAAACAATATCAAAAGATAAAGAATTTGAATGCGGGTTACGGAACCGATGTTCGGGGACCGTAGTCGCGATAAACGAATGTGAGGGATTGCTATGGTTGTGATTCCTTAGAAGTTGAGTGACGAAAGTAATGTATAACATTTTGATGTTATGACATGAAAATGAGATATGAATGTAAAGCGTTTAGACGCTGTGAACGCAACGTTGGCTTTGACATTAAGAATGAATATTGAACATGGGATTAAGATGGTAGTAATGAATGAAAGTGAGTAAAACCTTAGATAAAGGTTGAATGAGAGATTAAGGGATGAACAACGTAAACGTTGAATACGTAAACGATTCTCGTGAATCGTATTCACGTCGAGCAAACATTCTAAGTGTACTTGGTTGTATAACTTAGACGTTGACGAAAGTAGTAAGTAAGATATGAATTATCAAGAAAGCCATAGAGAACGGTAAGAAGATTAATGAAAGGTGAATGCGAGTCGGATGAGAACGTTAGAATGGAATGTAAGCGTTGAACACTTGAACCGATGTAAAGGTTAAGTGTACGTGAATATTAAATGGGTAGAACCTACACCCCGTGTATTGTTTGACCGTATGATAACGAAGACCAATGATTAAACCTGTGAACGGTGAAGAAGCTGAATTAAAGATACGTACGTATAACGTAAAGAAGCCGAGTTAATGTTTATAACTTGGATGACGTTTCGAGTCAAATTAATCGGACGTTGTAAGATAAGAATAAGGTAACGTAAAATGATTGAGACTATAAATGCCTAGAATGAATAGGGAATGATCGTTTTGAGTATACAATAGACTGTATGACTTAGACGATAAAGAATGAATCCTGAGGCATGTCATTTAGTTGCCAGAAAGCCATAAGGAATAAGAAATTAACTTAAAGAACGTTATAGTTTAATGGTTCGAATAAGTTAAAGTTGAATTTAGGTTGTAGTACAATTGTAACCTTTGATGGTTGACATATGGGAGTTGGGCTAAACAATTTCTCCAGAGAGCGAAGGTATATACAAAACTGGCAACCGATCTAACTCACTGTGTGGGCAGTGTAGATGAGACAGGAACTTGTTTGTTGGTTATTTGTGGGAAACCACTCAGAGTACCATATGGATTACTAGCAGAGAAATTATGTGTCCTGAGTCCTAAGGAAGTTATAAGAAGAATATAAGAATGTAAATCATCAAAGATGATGAACGTATTAAGTAAGACATCTTCGTATGTCATGAAGCCGTTAACCGATAAAGGAAGTTGGTCGCGTAAACTTAGTTTGTAAGAACGTGAACCCTAAGAAGTAAAGTTAAGTAAACCAATGCGTAAAGTCAAGTATATGAATAATTGGTGTATGTGTTATTTCCTTATGAGCTACATAGGAATTGAAATGAGCAGTTCAGCATAAACTATAAGCTGTAGCTGTGCGTATGGCAAGTTTCCTAACTTCATTCATATTTTAAATGAATGCTAGTTTCTAAAACTTCTCAGATGTTGAACTTAAGAAGTTCTGTCTATGTGCGAATGTGTGATATTTGTACAAGGTGGTATAACTTATGAGGCCTTGTGCCACAATTTGAATAAATCGGTGTTTTTGTGAGATGAACTGTTCTATGATTGAACTGTTGAATAAGAGATTGTTCTGGTTATACATGAACCGTTATTGTTAAGTTTGTGCTATTGATTCTAGCTAGACAGAATGTGTATGAAAGAGAGTAGAGAATGAAAGTATTTTAAAGTGAATGTGACTAATGTTTTAAAATGATAGGAATCGAGATTATTCCTATTATTCATGCTACTTCATAATCTTTGTTCAGTTATTGAAGTCTTAAAAGAATGTTTAAATTATTGAAGTTGTTTGTTCAACTGCTATAACTTGCTGGGCAATTGAATGCTCACACTTACTTTAAATAAAAACATTTTCAGCGAACGATGTTAGAACAACTTAAGGAATCCATAAAGATCAAGCTGATCGGTATCCAGAACAAGTGACATTCATTATATGAATGTGCGTGAAGATCAAGTGAAGACTTGAAATATAGAATGATAGAATTAAACTATAGAATAGTTTAATGAATGATTATGTATCCTTGGTGGCGGATAAAAGTCACTCGTGAAAGATGTAAAGAATAATTTAATTATCATTATTTGTAATGAAAGAGGTTATAAGGTTTTAGAACCTGGGATTTGAGAATGTATGTTGTTATATTTAGCTATATAATGAAGTATGTTTGGAAGAAGATGGGATCGTGATGTACGGAATTCGGATGTAAAAATAGACCGAATTTCAGGGCGTTACATTAATTATTATTTAATACTAATTAAGTAATAATTAATTAATCATTTATCCTTGAATAATAAATAATTTATTTATTAGTCTTTAATTATTCATTACTATTAATAAATGAACAATTAATTAACCTTTGTCCTTATTTAATTTTAATTAATTATTTATCCTTGAATAATAAATAATTAATTTACTTCATAAATCTTTAATTATTCTTTCTTATTAACTTAAGAATAATTATCATTTGTTCTTAGTTATTATTTAATCTTAATTAAATAATCAATAATTACTTTATTAATACTAACTACTCTACTTAATTATCACCTAATACTACTTAGATAATAATTAAATAGTTAATTACATTCAAATTTTATGTAATTAGTTTAATAATCCATTAATTGCATTAAAAGTTATAAATTAGTAAGTTTAAAATAATTTTAAATGAGTTTAAACTACTAATTACTTAATAATTAGCTAACTGCCCAGACAAATTTTGGATTAAATATCTTAATATTCTTAAGAATTTTAGAAAAATTTTGGTCCAAGAATCACCGCCAGAACCGGCCAGAAGGTGTCCGAACCGGCCGCCGATAAATTTCGGCCGGTCCGGTTACCGCTGAACCGGCAGTAGCTTTTGAGATTTTTTAATTTTTTCCATATTTGGGGTCCTTCACTAAAACTTGAATAAAATGAAATGTATAACTCCGATTTGGGTCCAATCAGACTCGTTAGATTCGTATCTTCCCAAACTACAGTTTTCATTCATCAAATTTGGATCTGTTTTGGTCCCGGAAATTGTTCCAGAAGTGACTGATATTGCACATGAGTTATTTAGTTGAGGTGTTTTAGTAATAAATCCATATCTCACTAATTTTTTAACATTTTTACATGCTTCCAAAGGGTTTTGCTATAAACTCATAGTTCTAGCATTCCAAGAAGCAAAATTACAAAAACTATTTGTAGATTTCAAAATGAAAAGCAATGATCACCCCCTTTAAATTAGGGTTTTTCCCAAAACTACTTTAGCTTCTTTTTTCCAAAATTTCTCAACATAAACTATATAGATGAGCAAGATAAACATACTATACACAAGATTTATCATTCATATGAGACTCTAGCCTATTAGAACTTGTCCTTCCATGAATCTCTCACAAGATCACATAGAGCATACATGACATGGAAACTAGGGTTTGATTTCCTTACCTTATCTTGTGGGATGCTCTTCTTTTCTTTCCAAAGTTGACTAGGAACTTGGGATGCATGAACAATATACTACTCCTCCTCAAAAGAATCCAAATCTCTCTCTCTCTCTCTCTATTTTCCTCTCTTTGTGTTTTTGCTAATTGAGAGAAAATAGAAAAGGAAGAAGAAGAATGGTGGAGAAGGAAAATGAAATGTTGGTGAAATGAAATGGGGTGCTAATATCCCCCCATGTTTCTTTTGTCCCTTGGAAAAAAGGGTTAGCCTTATCCCTTGCTAATCATGTCATTAAGGAGGCTAATTAGGCTATCCACCAATGGGAGCATGACACAGTTGTCCTTGAGTGTAAGAGTTTCTAATTTTGGACTTGATTAGCTTAATCTTTTTGACTTAAAAGACTAATGTGGCCAGCTATATATATGCCCAATAACTCCTCCAATTTTCTTTTATTTTAATGCACAAATTAGATTAATCAAAGATCTAAAATACCTTTAATCAAGTGGGCTAAGTATGGGCTTGCATTTTATTTCTTCTGAGCTTCTCCTTTAATTGTTTTGGGCTATGTAAAAAACATACTTTAATAATTTTAATTTATATTACCATAATTGTTTATTTAGGGTTTCTATTTAAAATCTTATGGAATTTAATTACTTGCACATATTTCTTTAATCTATAACCTAATTAGGTTTGCTTTAATTAGATTTAAAATTATTAATCACTAGAAATAGACAAAATTAATCTATTTGGTTAGTATAACTTTTAAATACTAACATTTTCTCAATACCATAACCCTTAGGTTATTTAATTACCTTACCTAATATATAATTAGGTTATGTGGCTTTCCTATGATATATATAAAATATAACATAACATACTTAAATTGCATATTTATTTTATAATGGTAAAATAAATATGCTACACATAATTTCTTATACAAATACAATTATTTTCATACCCAAGATATTATAATATAATATCCTTAGCTCATTAACATAAATTCAATTAAGAATTTATTTACTTAAGATATTACGATAAATATAATACCTTTTCTTGGTTAAACAAATTTTATATAAGAATTTATTATAATGCTCTTGGGTAAAGTATATATAAATATTATATGCTTAACCTGCCTATTTTTTCTTCATCACACAAATTGTTCCCAATAATTTTAGTTTCCCCCACTTAATAAATACATATATAATATATATTCATTAACTCCCAATTATCAGTTACACCAAACCTACACACATTACATATAGAAAATAATTAATAATTTTAATTTCTCACATTATAAACTATTTATATCAATTTATGTACATATACCATATATAATTTAATATATTTACCATATTACGTAAACATACATATTCTTCATAAATCATAAAATGATTTATATACTCATATATTAGACTAGACATTTAATTGAACGTCTAGTAACCCTCTTAATATATTTTGCTACTTTGAATAAGTCTTTTTCATATTGCTTATCATATATATTATTCTGACTTGCCACGTTCTTATTTCTTTTTCTTTTTTTTATAAGATTTCTAACGCTTGACTACTACCAGCTTCTTATAATGAAACTTTTCATTTATTCTTGTATGATTACTTTAAATAATCAATCCTCTTGTTTAGCTAAATCATATATAACACATCTCCAAGTATATACGTATTTATTCCTCTATTTTTACTCTAGGTTTTAAACTTTAACATTTAACTTAATCATTCAAGATCCTCTAAATTTTCTGGTTGTCACAGATATCTTCCTTTGAACCACTCCCTTAAACTCCATCCGAGCCAAGGATTTTGAATTGATCTTCTTCATAATCATCCTCTGGGATATAATTGTTCATTCCTTCAATATGCACCATAAAGTACATCTTTGATAATCGATTTGTACATCTTGTTTGAGTCTCTCATTCCTTTCATCACTTTTTTTATCTGAAATTAGGACTTCTTTTCCACTAGCCGGCTTGTCCCTAGGAATCAGCATCCCAGCCATAAAAACAGGGATTTTCCTCATAGGCTTTACAAATCCTGCATTTATAAGATTAGGTAGCAGAATGGTCGAGGAAGGAAAAAGTTGATGCTTGTGCGGGTTCCGGTGATTTAATCTAGAGGAATAGCCCAATCCAACCTTTCTTGTCTGACTTAGAATTTGAACTGGATTTCTGATTCCTTGCTGACTCTTCCCTAGCCCTTGTCCTGGCCAAAAACCCAAGGATATAATTTCCTTACTAGCCAATGTGACACCCCAAAATCCGGGTACTCCATTCCCACAGTAGTTGGTGCTCACTTTCTAAAACAATTATATCTAACTACCCATAATAAAGGATAAAGACATAACTTAAACAATAATCTTTCCCATTAAAGGGTTACATCAACTTAAATCAATCCAAGGTAATCTAACCTTAAATTATTACATTAGTTTGCGGAATACATCACAATATAACATAAGTCTTATAACATAATTCATTTAAATAAATTCAAATAAATCTTTATCACTTGGACATCTTGCCCTTTCCTTTGCTAGAAGACGGCTCATCCATTTTCTCAACTTTAGCTGCAGTGTTTAATGCAAGACTAAGAAAACAATTGCTCACTAATATAAATAATGATAATGGCAAAAACATAAGGTTAAGCACTGAATACTGAATCATAGAGAACTTGTTCTACGAATCAAGAATATAAAACAAGCTCAGGATTTATATCTGAGGGTCTTTAAGACCATGAACTATATTTTGAGGTTATTAAGTATTTCTACTACAACCTTTAACAGTCATTAGACTATACAGACCTTATATTAGGATCAGCCCTTCGCACTATGTAACATGCACACACATCTAAACGCTAACGCGTACATACTTCCCTATATTAAGGTTGTTCATCTCAGTTTGACTTTAGGATTTTCGCACTAAAGAAAGTTTAGTTTGGAACTAGCTTATCAATGGTTCTAGAATTTTAGAACACTCATCATATAGATTAGTTGTGACAACCCGAGAATTTAGAAAATTTTTAAAATCATAATTGATTGATTTAAGGTTCAATATTAGAACCTAGACATAAAATAAGTGAATGAATTTGATATTTTTAGGAAGGAATTTTGAGGATTTCAAAATTCAATGAAGGATTTTGGTAAATTATGCAGGATTAAGTGTATATGTGTATATATTCTGTGAATATGGTATTATATGTGTACAGTATATGGTTAAGGGTCAAGGGTTGACCAGATAACCTTTATCAGTGGCAACCCCTAATATTATATTAAGAACGTCAACGTTCAGTTAGAAAACCCTAACCACTGATAAGAAATTGTAAAAATGGTTCTGAAAACCCTAATTTCAGTTTCGGGAATCTGAAACCCTAATTTGAGAATTTAAAGGCTAAATTTAATGATTTAAGTATTTATGATTATAAATATAATTAGGGATAACCCTAATTGACTATTTAGGAAACCCTAATTCTTGGGTTATAAACCCTAATGCCAATTTTGGTAAAACCCTAATTATTATTTAAATTTTTAATTAGGAAATGTTAATCCTAATTAGCAAGCTTGAATTATGATTGGGATATTTTAATATAATTAGAAAATCCTAATTATAATTTAGAAATATTAATTTTTTATTTTGAAAACTGAAATTCAGAAGTCTTAGAAATTAAATTTCAAAATTTTAACGGTTAAACCCTAAACCCTAACGGATAAACCCTAAACCCTAAGGGTTAGGGTAAATGACAAGTATGCCTTTAAATTGAAATATGGAATGACTAAAATGCCCTTTTCTTAAAACCTAAGGAAAAGATATGGCAAATCTTGTGAGTCATCAAGCCTAAGGTTTAGCCCATGTGCCTTAAATCTTTACACGATTAGATTTATGCCACCTAGTAACTTCTTGGTTCATTGAATCCAAAGATTAAACTTAAAACTAAAGAAAAGTAACTTACTTTACTTATCATATTATCAAAGACCTTCTCTCTCTATAATTTTCGAAATGGGGAGTGAGATAGAGAGAGAATCAAAGCTAAGAACACTTCATAGCTTGCCAAGATCAGATCACAAGGATCAGTTCATAGATCAAAGCTTTAAAGGTATAAAAGCCTAAGCCTTGCTAGATCCTTCAAATTTTATGTGATTATGTGATTTGTTGTTTAGAAGTGTGTTATAAGATGTCATTTAGTGATCTGGGTTGTTATATCCTAGATCCATAGAATCAAAGTGCTCAAAAATCAAGTGTTTAGAAACTGACTGTAGCATCCCCGAATCCGGGCCCCGAATCACCTCGGATCCGGTATACTATTTCTATTACTATTTGCGGAAGATATAAACATAAATTGTTTATACAATACATTACACACTATTTTCCCCAAGGTCGAATAACCTTAACTTATACACCATTCATATAATATCTATTATACAACAATTTTTATCAAATACGCTATTTACAAACTAGCCGCACTTTTAACCCACGTAGAACTTGACTTTAACCTTTTCCTGTATCCGAACGCATTCGCTTTATCTGCAATGTTTATCATGATATAGCAAGGGTGAGCATAAAAGTTGCCCAACAAGTTTAAATACAACAATATAACAATATATCATGATTGAAGAGTATGAATAATAAGTTGGCTATAATTCATCAATATAGTTGAGAATTATCACAAACAAACTTTTGACCGAACAAATTTTTAAACATGAACAAACATTTCTGAACCAACTGGTAATGAAGGTGATCAGCCTTTCATACCTGACTTATACATACAAGATGTACAGAGTACAATTTTCATGGCAATCAACAACGATAAACCATCAGCTTGAATGAAACACTCTTATTAGAGTTAAGTATAAGAAAAACTTGCTTGAACCGTTGATTATCGCAACGCAATTAATAACGCTTTACCCCGAAGACCTAATATTAATAATATAGATCTCAAATAATTAGAATAATATCATCGCATTATAATACTGTTATATTTATACACAAAGAATAACCTAAACACATTACCACATAACCCTATCAGTCTATAACACACATAAGACTAGGTGTCAAGTCAAACTATTACAATCTGAGTTGAAACCGACATAATTCTATCATCCCGACGGTCTAGTCGGACAATACTCGAGTTTAAGTTCAATTAAACTCTGACTTAATACTTAACAATATCACAGATAATTTTCTTATCAGTCAAAACATTTTTCCTAGGCTCGTAATAATTTTCAGATAATTATTACCATTTATCAACAATTTTCAATCCTTAAAAACGTATTTAAAAGAATTAAATACCACAAAATTCCTTAATCATTAATATTTATTTAATATAAAATATTAATGAAAATCATTACATAATATTATAATATAATTATAATATATCAAAGTATTTTTAATACCTTAAAATCATAGTTCACTTAAATCCATTATCCGATAATTGTTATTAATATTAAAATATTAATATTTTCATGCCAATATTTTATAACTTAAAATATTTTTATAACACTTAAATCATTTTTATATGATTTATAAAGCATTAATTCCATTTTTTCTTAATTTATTTAATATATCTTATTAAATAAACTAATTATCATTAATGTTGATTAATTAATGAAATTCATTCCAAAATATTAAAAGTCATCAAAAATAACTTAAAATATTTTCTTATACCATAATATTATTTTTCATGATTTTTTATGAATTAAAAAATATTTTTAAATAATTTATTTAATATTATAATTAAATAAATAAATACCATTTATATTCCAAAAATACTAAATATTTTTGAAATATACTTAAAATAGTTAAAAACTATTTTTCAGACTTTAAAATAATTTTTCATAATTTATTTTGTATTTTTAATAATTAAAAACTATTTTTTTCTAATTTTTAATTAATTTCCGGAATATTATAAATAAATTGTCGCTAAAGGTAGCTTTGGTGACACATCCGTCGCTAAATGTGTTCTTCAGGTGTTCTTGAACATTCATGTCAGTGTTCGAGGGTCCTTGTTTGACCGGTTTTAATTCTATGTTCCCAATGATTTCTGGACTGGAATTTGTGTTACAATTATAGTACTAACGTAATACTATAATCACCAACTTGTTTCATGGACAAACAATATCATATCCGAGAGATCTAAGTCTCCAAAGTTACTGACAACGTTGTTCTTCATTTTTTGGGTTTTCCAGAAAATGAAGAACAGATAAGGGTGCTAGGTTTAGGTCATTATAGGTTTCGTTCTGAGCTTTTTATGTGTGATATTAAGGTTCACATCTGTAGAATAGATGTCATTGTTCAAGTAAATAACCTCATATCATCTTAACAACAACAAATCTAAACTATTAAGTCCGGTCAAACTACCTGACAAAACCTGTTCTTGATGAATTCTGGGTTTTCCAGAAATTCATCCGGACAGTTGGTCAAAGCTTGTTTGACCACTGATTACATTCGTTCTAAGCACGATCCAGGTGATCTAATGGTTTGAGTATGTAGAATACATGCCCGACTACAACATCCAACCAACAACATGACATAAACAATAACAGATCGTGAGATCTAGCGCCTGAAAAACCTTGTCAGACAACATATAGATTTCTGGGAATTTTCTGGGCTGCCCAGAAAGCAGTCTTCGTGATCGGTCAACTAGGTTTGACCGTTCATATCTTTTGATCTAGATATGATATGATCATGATTCCAGTTCCAGATTGAAGCCTACATGTCATACTACAGATTTATAACTTACAACACAACAAAACATTAACAAGTAAAGATCTAGAGGCCCTGACATATGGCTGTCAAGCCTTAAATTTCCAGATTTCTAGATTTTTATAAACCTTAGATCCGAGCATCTAGGTGTTATGGATCCATTATACAACAACCCAGATCTCTAATTGACACCTTATAACACATATTTAACCAACAAACAACAACATTAAACATCAAAATCTTAGATTTCGAAATTTAAGGTTTTTATACCTTTTATGCTTTAATCCATGAATCTGATTCTTTGATCCATTTCTGGTACACGTGGGGCTTGAATTAAGACTAAAATCACACTATGATTTCGTGGTTTTGAGAGAGAATAGGAGTTGGTAAGAGCAAAATAATATTAGCTAAGTTTTTGTGCACTTTCTCTCTCTAATTCCATTTATATTGTTGCTTGATTCATTGCATGATCTGATTTGCTGAGGTTGCTGGACATTTTGTCAAATGCTAGGGCTAGGTTATAGCTAGGGTTGCTCAACAACCCAAGATCTTGCCAAGATTTGCAAGCTTCTTCAATTAATACACAAAAAGGGGCATTTTTGTCTTTTCCATTTTTTTCTAGGATTTTGCATTTGATGAAACCCTTAGGGTTTAGGGTTTGGAAAATTTAGGGTTTAGGTTTTAACCCTTAACTTTGCAAAAATTTAATTTCTAAAATTTCCGAATTTCGGTTATAAAAATAGAAAATTAACATTTTTAACTTATAATTAGAATTTACTAATTATAACAAAAAAAATTCTTAATCATCATTTCATTCTTGCTAATTAGGATTAGCATTCCCTATTTACAATTGCTAATAAAGTAATTAGGGTCAAAATCACATATTAGGGTTTATAACCCACAATTAGGGTTTTCTAATAGAAAATAATTTTCTAATCTTAGAAATTAAATATTCGTAATTAGATTAGGGTTTTCTAATTACTCATAAATTAAAATAATTAGGATTAGGGTTTTCTAATTAGCATTGCTAATTTTAGCCATTAATTCCACCACTGAACAATTAGAGTTTTCTGACGGAACAATTAGGGTTCCAAAAATTTTGAGATTTAGGGTTTTTAAATTTATTAAGCTTTATCCTAATTAGACTTATAATTTAAATCACTTGAGCATTATAATTCTCCGTTATATACCCAGATTAGGGTTTCATTTTATCAGAATCTGAAATTAGGGTTTTCAGATCTGGCATTAGGGTTTTAAATTTGAAATTAGGGTTTTGTAATCAATTCTCAAGACTAACCCTAATTAATTCAATATTAATGACGTTTAACCTTGTACATAACATTGCATTCCCAATCTAGGGTTTTCAATATCTGATTTAGGATTTCGGACTCCCGAAACTGAAACTAGGGTTTCCATAACCGATTTCTAGAGTTTCTTATTAGACGTTAGGGTTTTCTAACCGAACATTGTCGTTCTTAATATATTCTTAGGGTTTGTCACAGATATAATTTATCTGATCAACTCATGACCCTTAACCACATTCTGAACACATCATTAACCATAAACACAGAATATAATCACATAAATCCTTAATCCTGAATAATTCACCTATATCCTTCACCGAATTTTGAAATCCTCAAAATTTAATCCCAAAAACATTAAACGCATACACTTATTTTCTATCTAGGTCTAATATTTGACCTTAAATCAATCATTTATGATTTTAATAATTTGCCCAAATTCTCGGGTTGTCACACTGACTTTGAACCCTAAAAAGTTGTCTGACAGCCATATGTCAGGGACTCTAGATTTCTGTTTATTAGATTTTTCTGTGTGTTTTATGTTATGGATCTGTTCTATGCCATGTACTTTTTGATCTAGAACTGGAAACAGTGTCAAATCATGTCTAGATCGTAAGATGGGAGCAGTCAAACTGCGTTGACCAAGCACAGAATCCATTTCTGGGTAACCCAGATTGCCCAGAAATCTTTGACAACATTTTTGCAGGCCTCAGATCTTGCTGTGTTTAAGTGTTTATGACATGTTAGTGATTTATTTGTGTACACTGATGTATATACTATCGATCCATGCCTCTAGAAGCTTTAGATCCTTCACAGAATCAAAGGAATCAATGGTCAAAGTTGTGTTGACGAAACTGTTGGATGAAGTTTCAGGGTAACCCAAAAATCTTCAAAGGCAGTTCCGGACCACCACTTTGACCAGTCAATTTCTCTTAGATTAGTTGTTATTATGATGATGTGATGTTATGTCATTGTACACTGACATGTGTTCTACAAGATTGAACCACTAGATCACACAAACCGAGTCCAGAAAGCTATGATTTAAAGTTGCAAAGTAGGTACCTTGGTTGTTCTTCATTTCTGGGTAACCCGGAAAATGAAGAATAGGCCTGACAAGATTTCTGAGGGCCCAAATCTCTCTGTTTTGGTATAGAACTGCCATGTTGTTTGTTTAGGGTTGTAGTATTGCATCAATACTATAATCTAAACACCTAATCAAACCCAGATACCTCAGAATCCAAGAGTTATATATAGTCGGTCAAACCTACCACCTTGTCCACTGACATGGGTTTCTGGGTTTGGCCAAGAATAGCTTAAGAACACCATTAGCGACGGATTTATCGCTTAAAGCCTCTATAGCGACAGTTAATTTCAGAAATTAATTATTTTAATAAATAATTAGAGAAAAATTAGTTTTAAATTATTTAAAATATATAATAAATTCCTAAAAATTATTTTAAAGTCCACAAATTAGTTTTTAATTATTTAGATTATATTTCATAAATATTTAATATTTTTGGAATATAGAAGTTATTTAATTTTTTTAATTATAATATTAAATAAATTATTTAAAAATGATTTTAATACTTGAAAAATCATGAAAAATTATATTATGGTATAAGAAAATATTTTAAGTTATTTTTAATGACTTTTAATATTTTGTGGTGAATTTCATTAATTAATTAATATTAATGATAAGTAATTTATTTAATTAATATATTAAATAAATTATGGAAAAATAGAATTAATGTTTTAAAAATCATATAAAAATTATTGAAGTGTTATAAAAATATTTTAAGTTATAAAATATAACTTTTGATATTTTTTCATGAAAAACATTAATATTTATTATTAATGGAAATTATCGGATAATGAATCTAATTGTTTAAAATCATATAAATTTGATTTTAAGGTATTGAAAATACTTTGATATATTATACATATATTCTAATATTATGAAATGTACTTCATTAATATTTGATATTAAATAAATATTAATAATAAAGGAATTATGTGGTATTTAATTCATATAAATACGAGTTTAATGATTGAAAATTCATGATAAATGATAATAATTATCTAAAAATTATTACGAGCTTATGAAAAATATTTTGACTGATAATAAATTATCTAAGATAATTTTTAAGTGTTTGGGCAGAGTTTAATTGAACTTAAACTCGATAATTATCCGACTAGACCGCCGTGATGTTAGAATTATGTTCAATTCAACTCGGACTAAAATAGTTTGACTTGATACCAAGTTTTAGGTGTGTCATAGACTGATATGATTATGTATTATGTGTTATGTGTTTAGGATTATTTTATAAATATATGTATAACATTATTATACAGTGATGATATTATTCTAATATTGGAGATCTATATTATTTAATATTAGGTTTTCAGGCAAAGCTTATTAAATTGCAAAGCGGTAATCAACGGTTCAGGCAAGTTTTTCTTAACTCGACCTCGAGTTGTTTTATTCACATATACTTATGGTTAATCATTACTGATTGCCATGTCTATGAATTATTTATTCGCACTCTGCGCATAATGATGTATTCATCAGGTATGAAAGACTGATCACCTTCATTACCATTCGGTCCAGATATAATTGCTATGTTCATGTTTAATGTTCGTTCAGCTATGAAAGTTTGTTCATGCTAGTTCTCAATTATATTATTGAACTGTAGCCAACTTTTGTTCAATTTTTTCCATCATGATATATCCTTAAATTATTGAACTTAAACATGCTGGGCAAACTTATTGATCACCCTTGCTATATCATGATTAACATTGCAGATTAAGACGAATACGTCGGATACAGGAAAGGACAAAGCCAAGTTCAGCTTGGGATTATGTTTGCAGTTAAAATGTAATAGTATAGTATGATAATAACATTATATGTTAGATAGTTTATGAATTGTGTATAAGGTTACTCGACTTTGGGGAAAAGTGTGTAAAGTTTATTGTATAAACAATTTATGTTTATATCTTTCGCAATAGTTATAGAATGATTGTACCAGATCCGTGGTGATTTAGGACCTGAATTTGGGGCTCTCACATTTGGTATCAAAGCTGTTGGTTATGAATCTTTGGTAGGAATACCTGAGACCAATAACCGCAGTGATTAGGATAAGATCTAACTCACATAAAGTTAGTTGGTTGGTATGATTCAAAGACGATTCTCGGCAAGTTATAAATGTAACGCCCCAGAAAATTGAACAATTGTAAATACTTTTAATAATGAATAAAATAATATTATTTATTATTATTATTTGTTTATAAGATGAATGTCGTTCTATAACCTAGAAAAGTTGGAATGTCGTAGTATTTTAACTACGTGAGAGAATTAAAGTGTTTGAATTTCTAAGACGAAAATAAAAGCTTTTCGAGAAATATTTCGAAAAAACACAATTTATCAATTTCTGCTCGGGAATTATTTTTAAACTTCCGAGAAATACGTAACGTTATAATATCAAGGTGAGATGGATTATGTAATAATAACCTAAGTATGGAAAACGTAATATTTCGCATGCGGACTTAATTTGGGAACGTCAGGTTTATTAAGCGTTAAAAAAAGAAAGTTATGATCGTATAATGTGTATTCAATATATAAAGGTAATGAATATATGTATAATACAACATATTGTACTATTATGTATGAAGAATGAGATAACGTATATTAAGAATTAATATACGAGCTAGCATACGAAGATTATATGTGGGGTATAAGTGTTAAGTTGTTAAATCTAAGGTAATGGATTCGTAGGATTATTAGCTTAATGGTAGAAGTCCAATATAATGTGACAATCAAGCCCAAGAGTTTGATAAGTCATGAGTCCAAACTATGGTAGCACAAGCCCATTAAAGAAGTAGTTAGATTAATTATCAAAGCCCAATGTGAAGCCATGATCCATGGGGCAATCCAAGTGTAAAACGGGTAAGCTTGATGGGCAAACAAAAAGTGTGGTGACCGAGTTTTAGAAGTGGCTAGCAAGTTTACTTAGTTGATAGGTTATGAATAGTAAGGAAGTGAATGATTAAGGAAGTGGAATGAGGAGGTTAGTTAAGGAGGTGGAAGGTTATAATGACCATTCTACCCTAGATTTGAATGGTCTATAAATAAAAAGTTCATTTCAATTTTTGTTGGTTGTTATTTCATCCAACATTCTTCTCTCAATATAAAGCTACTTATTGGTTAGGGAGAATAAGCACTTTTAAGTTAAAGCTTCCTTTGTTAGACTTTCCAAGAAGAAGAAGTTAGACTTCAAGGTAATGATCTTGTGTCCAATATTCTTTCATCTCTATTATAATAGGATGATAAGAGATGTGTAATTAATTAACATGTATGTTAAGAACATATGAGAATTAAGTTATGAATGGACTTAAGCTGAATAAGTTGAATAAGCAACTTGAACTCTAATAAGTTTTTGAATCTTGAAGAACTTGTCATATGTTTGTCATATGATGTTAGTATGTTAATTATAGTATGAGAACATTGATTGGTGGACTTAAGTTTATACAAAGTCATAAGCATAAGGAATTGTAGTTCAGAAGTTAAATAAGTCATTGACTTATGAGAATAAGTCAAAACCTACTTTGTCTATAAGTTGGTTTAATAAGTAACTTGTAATGATCCTTTGTTGATTAAAATCCATTTAGAATCATTAAGAATGTAGTTTTTTCGGAATTCACACGATTGGACGATTATCGTCGAATTCGTAAAATTCTCGAAATGGAAGTCGTATTTTGTGTTTAAAGTTGGAAACATTGGTTTTCGATGGAAACAAATCATATTTGGCATTATGGAGTTGCAGACTCGAAAATGACCGAATTCTGACTTAGAACGAAGAAACGAGCGTTGAACGTTCACAAACATTTATCGTTTTCGTTAAAAATGAACTCATAGGTGAAATTTTAGCAAACGAAGTCAAATAGATAAAATTCTTGTATGAATGCATAAAGTATGTAATTTGTGAATCGCAGGCTTTTGAACGAACTAATTCGAACTTATAACGAAGAAGTTATGTGTCCAGGAGTTTCGTGAAATTTTCAAAATTTTACAAACTATCTGAGGCACAGAGTCCGCGCCGCGGCGCGACTCACAGCCTTAAAGCCCGCGTCGAAGCGCGAGGCTAGAACCGTGTATACTGCTAACTCGCGCTGTGGCATGAGATGCAGAGTTAAGTGTGGCACCGCGGCGCCAGTCCTAGAGTTTTGTTGGACAAGAATGTTTACAAGTATAGAATGAAAGAGAACTCTTTGGTAATGAACTAAGGTGTTAATATAACATTGTTAAGGCATTGTTGGACATGTAATTTATGTTGGTTAAGAGTTAATAATCAATCAAAGATGAATGAAACATGAATGACGTAATGAAAGCCGGAAACCCATAATAGTAGATCTAAGTCAGGATTTACATTGAGATGAAGGGTAAGATATAATAGTATGCATACTTGATTATATATGACCTAATGTGGTACTTTATATGATCATGTGTTCTAGAAACTTAGAGACTTAAAGTGTACGTGTGTTAATCAGTAAGCAGACGTTGAAGGCAAGTATTCTAACCCTTGTTCCAGTTCAGTCTGGACAAGTTTTGTAATTCATGTATTCTTTCACATGAAGTCTTGAATGATGAAGTCAGAAGCCAACTCTTTCGGTTAAACTTATATTATGATTCTGTCAAGCATGATTTATGTTTACCGAATTATATTGGTATGGTTTTCAATCGAAGACCATGTATGCTAAAAATGTTTTTGTCGTTTAACGACAGGCACATGAGGTTGCCACAACTTAAACGTATACATGTTTAATAAATGTAGCGTTGATCAATATAGAGTATTATGGGCTGATCACCCAGAAGTGCTCGTAAGTTATGCCGGACTTACGGACTTAATGCCGGGTGGTCCTTTTCAAAAGAAATTATGAATTGTTCATAGTTCTGAGCCTTAGTTGATATTCTACTGAATATTGTTGTTGGAAAACGTTTTGAATGAAAAGAAGTGCTATTTTGAATTATCGATAGTACTTCGTAACTATTGTTCAGTTACTGAAGATATATGAGTTCTATGTTTCAAGCATGTTGTTTATTAGAATTGTAGTACTTTATGAGATAGTCATGCTCACTCTTGCTTGAACCATATGAACACAGCTAAGATCGAGCGGACTGAAGGCTAGGGCAAAGATAAGGGCAAGGCAAAGATGAACCCTTAACTCTTTATGTAATAGAATAGTTCGATGATTGTAATATATTGAATATTATGACAAGAATAAATGAATGGGTTACAACGAACCTGAGAAATGTAATATTATTTTAATATATATAGAAGTTATATTAGTCCTTTTGAGACTATTCAATTGAATGAATGAATGAATGATAATATCGTGTAGCACCATATGTTGGATTGGAAGAGACCCAGATTTGGGGGCATCACAATAAAGATATGGAGTTCCCTAACTCTGATAATAAAGGTGAACAATAGTGATGAATAGATCGAGTCTAAAAGACTAAAAGTACAGGGATAGGAGATCATAAAACAAAACGATCAAGGTATAGAAATGAATTGTAATATATACGATGAGATCACCCCGTGATCTGATAAGGTTATATTATGGGATAAGAATCAATCAAATGATTGAAAAGTTTATAGTAAGATTGTTGTGTGTCAGTTGTACTATGAATTGGTACAGATTCAGGAAAGGATTATGAATACGAGTTGAATGAAATTCGTATTGAGAAGGGGATTAGGATTAATTAGGGATTATGAAATGTTTGTGTCGCACAATTTGCTATATACTTGTTGAGAAGGTGATTCTTTTCACATGTGTTTAACAGATATGTAGGATATAGGTGGAGAATATAGGATTAAGTATGAGTTCTTAAGTTTGATGAACTGGGTAAAACTAAGTGTGAATGCAGTATTAAGGATAATAGGAATAGATAGACTGTTTAAGCAATTGATCATTAGTGGAGACATAAGTTTTTCAAAACTCCTAGCTATGCTAGACTTCGAGAATTTTTTGACATCAAGCTAAATACGCACTATGTGCTTTTGAAAAATGAATTTTTATTCTCAACACTTGGTAACCATTATGTATGCGTGGACTTCGGGCCACCGACACCTCATTAACTGTTGAGATGATAAAACAGATTTGTAATAATTTTTGAACGGTTTAAAGTATAGTCTATGCTACTTGTTTAGGCTAGACGATAATGATTTGAAATATCAAAATATATTTTTATTTATCACTAATGTACCATGTAACCTGGTGCAGAGATGATAAAAAGTTGATGGAGTTGTAAATGCAAGAATACTTAGTGTTGAATTTGATCTAAAATCATTATTCCACTATTGTATGATGTGTTATGACAAAGTCACTCGATGAAAACATCCTCAAACGGGTTGTTAATACAGTACGGCATCATGACGTCATTTTCAAAAAAAAAAATCAAAATTTTAATTTGCCAACGGGGTTTTGGCTACACACATTCGTAATTCGATTGAAATTGAATTATTGATAGGAGTCTATGCTATTTGATTCGGCTAGATCAACGTTTATAAAATTCTAAGATTTCTTTGAAAAAATTTCCCGAACCAAATTATTTTGGTGCAGATTCCGATAAGACTGAGGTAAGAAAATTTTATGCGCCCAAGGCGGATAAGAGGAACAAGAAAATGGTTCTGACTAGCAGTACTTGATCAGTACAGGGCATTACAGGCTAATCACCCACTATATTCGTAAGTTATGACGGTTTGCGGATGAATTTCCATATAACCTTTGTGAAAATGACAAGACAATAGTCTATATAACTCCTCATCATAATTTGAAAATTTTTACTCTTATGAGTGGTGTATTGGGTAGCATGTGTTGATATGAATGAATGGTGTATGGTGTATGATATAAGGTATAAGGTAAATTTCGGGGACGAAATTTTTAGAAGAAAGGGAGAATGTGACAACCCGAGAATTTAGAAAATTTTTAAAATCATAATTGATTGATTTAAGGTTCAATATTAGAACCTAGACAGAAAATAAGTGAATGGATTTGACATTTTTAGGAAGAAATTTTGAGTATTTCAAAATTCTGTGAAGGGGTTTGGTGAATTATGCAGGATTAAGTGTATATGTGTATATGTTCTGTGAATATGATATTATATGTGTACAGTATGTGGTTAAGGGTCAAGGGTTGACCAGATAACCTTTATCAGTGGCAAACCCTAATATTATATTAAGAACGTCAACGCTCAATTAGAAAACCCTAACGACTAATAAGAAACCCTAAAACCGATTCTGAAAACCATAATTTTAGTTCCGGGAATCTAAAACCCTAATTCGGAATATGAAACCCTAATTTGAGAATTTAAAGGCTAAATTTAATGATTTAAGTATTTATGATTATAAATATAATTAGGGATAACCCTAATTAACTATTTAGAAAACCCTAATTCTTGGGTTATAAACCCTAATGCCCATTTTGGTAAAAACCTAATTATTATTTAAAAAATTTAATTAGGAAATGTTAATCCTAATTAGCAAGCTTGAATTATGATTGGGAGATTTTAATATAATTAGAAAATCCCAATTATAATTTAGAAATATTAATTTTATTTTTGAAAACTGAAATTCGGATGTCTTAGAAATAAAATTTCAAAATTTTAACGGTTAAACCCTAAACCCTAAGGGTTAGGGAGTATGCCTTTAAAATAAAATATGAAATGACTAAAATACCCTTTTCTTAAAACCTAAGCAAAAGATATGGCAAATCTTGTGAGTCATCAAGCCTAAGGTTTAGCCCATGTGCCTTAAATCTTTACACGATTAGATTTGTGTCACCTAGCAACTTCTTTGTTCATTGAATCCAAAGATTAAACTTAAAACTAAAGAAAAGTAACTTTACTTTTCATATTATCCAAGACCTTCTCTCTCTATAATTTTCGAAATGGGGAAGGAGAGAAAGAGAATCAAAGCTAAGAACACTTTATAGCTTGCCAAGATCATATCACAAGGATCAGTTCATAGATCAAAGCTTTAAAGGTATAAAAGCCTAAGCTTTGCTAGATCCTTAAAATTTTATGTGATTATGTGATTTGTTGTTTAGAAGTGTGTTATAAGATATCATTTAGTGACCTGGGTTGTTATTGATAAGTTGATTTTATACCTACTTATCCGGTATCTTTTACTTGAATTAGTTGCTTATATTCATGTTTCTTAGTTGCTTTTCATGCATTTTGTGTTTATTTTGTAGATCTTATGTTTGGGAGCGGTGTGAGCGACTACTAGTAAGGAAAAGCAAGGAAAATGCAAAAAAAAAAAATGCAATCCGGACATCATTTGGGCTTTCATGTTTACTTCATGTTTTTGGTTTGGAACTTAGCTTACATTGTAGACGTCTTCATAGCTCTCCAGAACATCTTAAATCGTTCTAATCAGAGTTCGGATGCAAGATTTATGATCTTTGTACCAACGGACGTCAAACTTCGTTGTTCTGGGTAGCCATTTTCATAGCAGTCACTTCCAGACCACTTTTAACCTTCACCCGGCCAGGATTTCTCAATCATCAAAGAATGAAAGTTGTAGAGATCGTTGATATCTTCGATTTGATAGGTGGCAGGCCCTGTAACTCTTCCCGAATCAAAAGTTATGACCATTTTACCAGAGGACACTGTAGTAGAAAATGGACCGCGCGGGCGCGCGAATTTGTAGTGCATTTCCCGCGCGGCCGCGCCCGACCCTGGAGCCAAAAAACGTGAATTTTTGCTTGAGCGTGGCCGCGCCCAACTTCAGGCTAATTCCTGCGCGGCCGCGTGACGTCTGATGTTGACCAAAGCTGACTTTTTATTAAACAGTGCAATTGAAGCGTAATTGAGTGGGGGATTTAATTAGGGCTTAAATATTAGACGTATTTTCATTATGTAAAACATTTTCCACCCCTTGGGGGCTCAAGTTACTGCTATTTCTTTCTTTACTTTGGAATAATTAGATTATAGTATATTAGAGTAGTGATTTCTAGAGTTGATTAGATTGAAGACTTGAAGAGATTGGAAAGCATTGGAGTTCAACCTTGGATCAAGAGAACAGATTTGCACTACCATTCTCTATTCTTACTCTCTCTTTGATTCCTAATTGTATCTTATGATGTTTATTCAATATATGGATGATAGCTTTAATTTAGTTATGATTTCAACACTATTCTGAGATTGTAATGGATTCTATGGATTAGTTATTTCTGATATGTTCCATTGTTAGCCTTATTGATTGCTATAGGATTGTCTATTAAGATTCATGCTTATTTGCTTAGTTGATTAGCCATCAATTATTGTGATAACCCATATAAACTTGAAAGACGGAGTATGGGTTTAGATCTGATCTTGATAGCTTATGATTGTATATTCTACATTGTGTTGGGATGTATGATTTGTGCTTGGGATAGACATATACCGAAGCACCATTCGTAGTCAATTGAGAACTTGAGATTAAACCCTAATTATTTATAAATCACATAGACATATAGTGGTTTAGGTAATGTGGGTGTTCATGTGTATTCTATCAACTGTGGATTATATGTGATATGGGTATGGTACATTGAGGGATGGCTATACTTTACTTTCGTGTTTTCGACTAACAAATCGGTACAATTAGTTTGGCTTAACATGGAGTGTATGGATTTGAATGAGTCAATAGATGAAATTATAATCTCAGGTCTTCATTATCTATTCTCACTCTAGGAATAGTTAGGTTTATTTAATTTCATAGTTTAAATATAAAATATAATATCATTCATTTAAATAAGACTGAAATGGTTATGGGTTAGTGCTTGGTAAACTTTATTAGTTAATTCTCTATGGGAACGACATTTTACATACTTTGTATTACTTGTTGACCGTGTATACTTGCACGTATATATTGATTGGTAAAACGACCAACAAGTTTTTGGCGCCGTTGCTGAGGAATTAGCTTAATAAATTTTTGCCAACATTAATTTCAATCAAATTGGTCTTAATTTAAATATTTTTATTTTTTTTAATTATCTTCTTATATTTTTCTCTTTTTAGGTACCATGGGTGACATTTCTTATCAATGGCCTTTTGTAAATAGGACTCAACCAAGGGACATAAACACTGAGGGACTCAATTTATTTTCTACATTGTCAGCACAAATTGCAACACTTTTGGAGAGGTTGGATATTGTTGCAGCCCAACACACTCGAGATATAGTAGTTACATGTGAATACTGTGCTGGCGAGCATCCGAGTTATCAGTGCAACATCAACGTTGGACAAGTGCAGTTTGGGGGTGATTACTTTAACAACGATGTTTATACTGATTATCAACAAGGTTGGGGGTATCACCCAGATTATGAATGGGGTTATAACTATCAAGATCAATACTGCATCTCAAGTTCAACATATCCATCAAATTTCTCATATCCACCTCCAGTGCAACAAGAAAAAAAACAGAGTTGACGGAATTCATGTCAAAAAGCATAGCAGACCATTAAGAGATGATGATGAGTCAGGAGTTATCAAGCCAAAATCGTAACAGACAGATGGAACAACTCATTAACTCCTCAATGAATGGTCCTCAACACATGGATTTTGAAACTGAACAAGATAATTCAAGATTGGAGGATTTGTGGTTCAAGTTTGTAGCGTCAACTGAGGAGAATATGATTGAGCAAGAGAGGTCAATTCGGAATCTTCATAATCAGATGGATCAAATGTTCGAAGCCTTGAACAATTGCCCTCCAAACAATTGGTGCTATGACATGGACGACAAAACTGATGGAGAGCCAGAAGTGTACATGCCACTGAATGAACTGAAAGGAGTGGACATTGAGGAGACATCTAGGGGTATGGAAAATGAAGAACATGAGATGACTTGTATAATACCCCAAGTGCCTTCTCAGTTAGAGTTAAAAAATTCAGTGAAATTTGCACACCCATGTCCCCTTGGTACTCACATCCAAAGCAAGAATTTCTGAGATTATGAGGCCTCTTACAAACCATGGTGGGCTGAGGAAGAGATAATAGAAGAAGAAAATCTTGTTGTATCTGTCATGCCTCAATGCAAGAATCTATTCACAGATACAACAGAAGGAGCACCTGGCTATGCAATAGAACTTGGGGCATCATGTACAGGAAATATTCTAGGTTATTTCAAGTCATAGACACGCAAGATAGGGAACCTACCTACGCACATTGCAGTTCTAATGGATGGAGGGTTCCTAGCTTATCGTCGAGGAATTGGATAGCGGTGTAAAGAAAAAAGTCTAGCTAAAGGACTATAAACCGAGCGCTCGATGGGAGGCACCCCATCCAATCTTTCTCCCTACTTGTTTAATTCTTATTTACATTTCCATATTTAGTAGATGTTAGATAGTGGTAAGTCTTAATATTAGTTTTATTGTTTCTCCTCTCAGGTTTAATCCAATTGCTATAAGCAATCAGGATCAAACAGAAGTCAAACAAAAAATGAAGCTACCAAAGTACAGGGTCGCGCCCACTCGCCGCCGCGCCCAACTACAAGTTAAACATCGCGCGGCCGCGCCATAGCTCAGTCACAGAAAAAAAAATTACTAAAATTTTAGAATTTCTGACTCAAGCATTCAGATAGTTAGAAGCCCACACTCAGTTTCCAACTATAGAATATCTCAAACTTAGCCATCGCTTTATATACCATCGGATCATGAAGAGGCGAATGGAGATGACATTTCCACTTAAGAGAGTATTCTTTCACTTTTAATTACAATGAGGGCATTGTTTATTTTAAATTTGGGGGTATTGGGTTGTAGTGAGTAGTTGTTGCATATAGTTAGTTTCATATAGTTTGATTGCATGTTTAAGTTGCATAGTAGGGGTATTTTAGTATCTTTGTAGTTAAATTCTACATGAATTTTTTTTTGTTTTCTTTTGTCTTTTTTACTTAGTATGTGTTTAGTTGCATAACATTGCATAATCC
Organism: Panax japonicus; assembly: GCA_020205505.1. Classification (NCBI taxonomy): domain Eukaryota; kingdom Viridiplantae; phylum Streptophyta; class Magnoliopsida; order Apiales; family Araliaceae; genus Panax; species Panax japonicus. The sequence goes on along the minus strand of CM035112.1, from coordinate 20,570,675 downwards.
CAGGCTTCTAGTTAGTTGAATTCTAATTTGGCCAATGATGACATAGAAATTTGATAGATTTTTGAACTTGGTTGATATCTTGAGATTAGTTATAATTTTATACATAATATAATCCATGCGTGTTGTTTAGATGTTACCGGGTAGCATGATAATGTTCCTATTTGCTTGTTGGTTAAGATTAGCATGCTTCATTTCTGTGTGTTTTATGTTATGGATTTGTTCTGTGCCATATAGCCTGTGATCTGGAACTGGAAAATGTTTCAAATCATGTCTAGATCGTAAGATAGGAGCAGTCAAACTGTGTTGACCGAGCACGGAATCCATTTCTGGGTAACCCAGATTGCCCAGAAATCTCTGACAACATTTTTGCAGGCCTCGAATCTTGCTGTGTTTAAGTGTTTATGACATGTTAGTGTTTTACTTGTGTAGACTGATGTATATACTATCGATCAATGCCTCTAGAAGCTTTAGATCCTTCACAGAATCAAAGGAATCAGTGGTCAAAGTTGTGTTGACAAAACTGCTGGATGAAGTTTCTGGGTAACCTAGAAATCTTCAAAGGCAGTTCCGGACCACCACACTGACCGGTCCATTTCTCTTAGATTAGTTGTTGTTATGATGATCTGATGTTATGTCGTTGTACCCTGATATGTGTTCTACAAGATTGAACCACTAGATCACACAAACCGAGTCCAGAAAGCTATGATTTAAAGTTGCAAAGTAGGTACCTTGGTTGTTCTTTATTTCTGGGTAACCCAGAAAATGAAGAACAGGCCTTACAAGATTTTTGAGGGCCCAGATCTCTCTGTTTTGGTATAGAACTGCCATGTTGTTTGTTTAGGGTTGTAGTATTTGCATCAATACTATAATCTGAACACCTAATCGAACCCAGATACCTCAGGATCCAAGAGCTATATATAGTCGGTCAAACCTACCACCTTGTCCACTGACATGGGTTTCTGGGTTTGGCCAAGAATAGCTCAAGAACACCATTAGCGACGGATTTGTCGCTTAAAGCCCCTATAGCGACAGTTAATTTCAGAAATTAATTATTTTAATAAATAATTAGAGAAAAATTAGTTTTAAATTATTTAAAATACATAATAAATTCCTAAAAATTATTTTAAAGTCCGAAAATTAGTTTTTAATTATTTAGAGTATATTTCATAAATATTTAGTATTTCTGGAATATAGAAGGTATTTAATTTATTTAAATATAATATTAAATAAATTATTTAAAAATGATTTTAATACTTGAAAAATCATGAAAAATTATATTATGGTATAAAAAATATTTTAAGTTATTTTTAATAACTTTTAATATTTTGTGATGAATTTTATTAATTAATTAATATTAATGATAAGTAATTTATTTAATTAATATATTAAATAAATTATGAAAAAATAGAATTAATGTTTTAAAAATCATATAAAAATGATTTAAGTGTTATAAAAATATAACTTTTGATATTTTGTCATGAAAACCGTTAATATTTATTATTAATGGCAATTATCGGATAATGAATTTAATTGTTTAAAAATCATATAAATGTGATTTTAAGGTATTAAAAATACTTTGATATATTATAAATATATTCTAATATTATGACATGTACTTCATTAATATTTTATATTAAATAAATATTAATAATAAAGGAATTATGTGGTATTTAATTCATATAAATACGAGTTTAATGATTGAAAATTCATGATAAATGATAATAATTATCTAAAAATTATTATGAGCTTATGAAAAATATTTTTACTGATAATAAATTATCTAAGATAATTTTTAAGTGTTTAGGCAAAGTTTAATTGAACTTAAACTCGATAATTGTCAGACTAGACCGTCGAGATGTTAGAATTGTGTTGGATTCAAATTAGACTGAAATAGTTTGACTTAATACTGAGTCTTAGGTGTGTCATAGACTAATATGATTATGTATTATGTTTTATTTGTTTAGGATTATTTTATAAATATATGTATAACAATATTATACAGTGATGATATTATTCTAATATTGGAGATCTATATTATTTAATATTAGGTCTTCAGACAAAGCTTATTAAATTGCATAGCGGTAATCAACGGTTCAGACAAGTTTTTCTTAACTCGACCTCGAGTTGTTTCATTCAGATATACTTGTGGTTAATCATTACTGATTGCCATGTCTATTAATTATTTATTCGCACTATGCGCATAATGATGTATTCATCAGGTATGAAAGGCTGATCACCTTCATTACCATTCGGTCCAGATATAATTGCTATGTTCATGTTCAATGTTCGTTCAGCTATGAAATTTTTTCATACTAGTTCTCAATTATATTGTACAACTGTAGCCAGCTTTTGTTCAATTCTTTCCATCATGATATATATTTAAATTATTGAACTTAAACTTGTCGGGCAAACTTATTGGTCACCCTTGCTATATCATGATAAACATTGCAGATTAAGACGAATACGTCGGATACAGGAAAGGACAAAGCCAAGTTCAGCTTGGGATTATATTTGCAGTTAAAATGTAATAGTATAGTATGATAATAACATTATATGTTAGATAGTTTATGAATTATGTGTAAGGTTACTCGACCTTGGGAAAAAGTGTGTAAAGTTTACTATATAAATAATTTATGTTTATATCTTCCGCAATAGTTATAGAATGATTGTACCAGATCCATGGTGATTTAGGACCTAGATTTGGGGCTCTCACATTAGTCCAATCAATAAGAGTTTGCTTATTATTTGAAGGTTTAACCCAACAACATAAGTTTGAACAACAATATCTAAGTCAACGATTGAATATCAACAATTTACGATTGAATAGACATGGTATATACAAAGTTTTACACCCAAAAGAATTAGAAAATCTCATTTGAAACAATGAACTTGAATAGTTTATGCTTTGAAGAGCAAATAATAAAAGTTAGAGATTTGCTCAATGTAAAAGAATTAGAATACAATAATTTGCATAATCGTAAACATTGTAGAACCAAGGAATTTGTTCAACATAAGATTAGTGTATAGGAAACTTGCTTGATAACAAAAGGTAAACATAGTTATGAAACTTGCATTCGTTATAAAGAGAATGAAGTTATGGAACTTTCCTCGTGTGTAAGCTACACAATTACTGTAAGACCCCAAATTTTATGAAATGAAAGTATTCAATTTTCTTATAATTATTATTCTATTTAGTAAATGGTTGAATTGATAAAAGGTTAAAGTTAAGGGTGATATTTGAAAATTTTGCAAAGTAAGCAAGTTGATATAAAATATTCGTTGTGTCGGGGAATATTCAATTGGTCGAGGAATATTTGTTTTAACAGGAAATATTTGTACTATGACACCATCATTGGTGGACCCCACAACGGAAGTATTGTCGTAGTTAGAAAATGACAGAAATATCTTTTTATAAAAATAGCGGCGAAAGTTTTACCGTTAAACTGTTGAACTATCCGGTGGTAAAAGTACAGTAATACGCGTGGTTGCATAGTAGCACACGGTATTGATTATTGATGCTTATGTGAGAAGTCACTCAGTTATACTCAAATATTGCTACAGTAATTGATGCATAGTATCTCACGTTATTTGATTCAATTATTGTCACAGTATTAATATTTTATATTATTAAATCAATAATTGAGATGACAAAGTTATTCATATTATTATTTGCAATATTGACGATGTCTAGAAAGTTCTGTCGAGTAGAGGTTTGGTCACCTAATTGCACGCCAATAGGGAGAAATCCTTATCGGAAAGCTCCCTCTTTCCTAGGAATGATCTGATTATTAAATATTATTAGTTATAATATTAATGATGAATAATTGTTAATAGATTACAAATGTGTTTATTAAAGATAAATAATTTGTGGTAAATATTTATTCAATTTTTGATATAAATATAGGGATTGTTAAGAGGCGTTTGTTGTAAGTTTGACTTAGTATTCCATGGAAAAATTTACTAATTTTATGGACTGTCGATGGTGGTTTTAATAGATAACCAATCTGGACCATTGATGGTGGTTTTAATAGTTAATCAATCTGGACCATTGATGGTGGTTGTAATAGTAAATCAATCTGGACCATTGATGGTGGTTTTAATAATAAATTAATCTGGACCGTCGGTGGTGGTTTTAAAAGTAAATCAATCTGGACCGTCGGTGGTGGTTTTAAAAGTAAATCAATCTGGACCGTCGGTGGTGGTGTTAAAATTAAATCAATCTGAACCGTCAGTGGTGGTTTTAAAAGTAAATCATTCTGGACCGTCGGTGGTGGTTTTAAAAGTAAATCAATCTGGACCATTGGTTGTGGTTTTAATAGTAATCAATATAAACCGTCCGTTCTAATAGTAAATCAATCTGGACCGCTCATGAATCAATTACTATTTAGTCCATTCTCTTATAAATAGAAGCTTAATTCTTCTTTCATTCTCACCAATTCACTGAGATTCACAAGAGACACTATAGAAAGAGAAACTATAGAGAGCAAGAAGAAGAGTATTTTGTTACTTCACTATTGTAGTATCCAGCCTTCTACTAAGGTAAGGGATATTATTTGTTATATTCGTAAGTTATATTATTTATTGTATTCGTAAGGGGTATTATATCTTTCGTATTCATAAGAAATACTATTTTCGTATTCATCCTTTAATATGTCGGAATAACCTATCTACGCAGATTATATACCATATGACAGGTGAAAATCCATTTGCAGTTTCGGATGTTATTTCTTTTCATATTCTTAAATCTAAACTTACTATACGGTAATTATTGCTTCTATAATCCTTGAAATTAGTGGAATATCCTTGATTTTTGCGTTTTATCCAGTATCGTTTTATTGGAATATTGATCTAAATTTTCTTATTAAATATCAATATTTTCACCTGGGGTACTATTCACAGGTTACTATTCACCCGATTACTATTCACTATAATATTATTCACCTGGGTATTCTAGGAACTTTTTATCCCGGAGTACTATTCACGAGTTACTATTCATGAGTTACTAGTCACTCGATTACTATACACTCAAATATTATTCACTCGGATATTCGGGGCATTTTTCATGTCAGGGTACTATTCACGGGGTACTATTCCCGAAGTACTATTCATAGGGTACTATTCACGGGATACTATTCACCGAAATATTTATTTCTTTTCTGCCCAAATTATTTTTAATACATGAATATTATTCTTGAATTTTACTCCACAAAGCAGTATCATGTTGACAATTTAGACATTATTGAATTTTGGAAAAATTAAATTATAAATATTTAAAAATTTATCATTTTCTTTCTTTTAATTGAATTCTTATATCATTGTCATTATCCTCACGCTTATATTGTCATGAAAGTCATCTTTGGCTTATGTGCATAGATGGACTGTTGATTGGTATGATTATGACCAGGGATAATTTGGTATGATCATGACCATTGATGATTACACGAGTATTCTTGGCCCGTAGTGCAAGAATAATTTGTGGATGTGATACTAATGAATATCCTTGGCCCATAGTGCATGGATGATTCGATGATGTGATTTATTTATTAAGTTGAGTCTCATCGATAAAGTTAATGATAAACTTATTAAATCATAGAAGATAGTAGATATCATGCTCTACTTGACTCTTCTAATGGATTGCTTGTTCCGCTGCAGTTAAACTTATTGTCTATTATATTCTATTAGTTTAACATTGTTGAAGGCTAATGATAACTTATTCTGCATTATCTTAGTCATAATATTTCTTACTGGGCTAGTTGACCTCACCCTTTTACTTCCATTATTCTCTTCAGGAAATGAGAACGTAGCCGGGACTAGTCGGGGAATGGAGTGATGGTCCGAGATGGTTGTTTTAGTAGTCCTCATTATTTAGTCAGTTAATAAATGTAATGAGGATTAAATTTGAGTTTGGATATTGTTTATGAGACAATATTCGTGTAAAAACTCTCAGCTCATGTTGTATAATTAAGTTTGTATTTGTATTCAGTACCATGTATTCGATGACCCAAGATGGGTGATGTATACCTATTTTGGGGGCGTTACAATTACTACAAACGTTTGCCAAATACCCTACACTTACAATTAAGATCACAATACTAATTAGTTATATTAACACTAACTTCATTGGTTTACTTTTTATTTTAGTCAAGTGTATAATCTTTAGCTTAGGATCTGATTATCCTAGTCATTAACATACTATATATCTGAACTCCTAATTATATAACAGTACCCAATATGGTGATTGCATAACGACACCAATTCTCATGACATCACGTTACGAACTTTCACAACTTACTAATTCATAATCTATAATTTCAACGTTGTGATTACAATATATTATTACGTCTTATAACATGTTTTAAGTTCCTTTACAATCATTAGAGTAGGTTAAGTTAACATCTCCCAAGCTATGTTGTTAACAGTTTATTAATGGGTCTGCTAGACCACTAGCGCGGCCGCGCCATGTCTACCTTTGAATCCGGCGCGCCCGTACGGCAGTGCGTAAATTTAAAACTTAATTCATAATCAATTTCAACACACTTAGCGAATTCAATCACCAAAACTTCATTTTTTTAAACCAAATTAAACCATTTCAATTGCATTGTTTTCGTTTTTGAATGTATTAACACCATCTACAACAAGTTTACAAATTATCACATGATTCAAGCATAAATTTCAGTTTCAAAACAAACTATATTTTACATATAACCACAAAACTCCAAATTTTCATTTTGAAAACATGCATACATGAATTTATTAAACCAAAATCGTTTGAAACCAACATATAACAGATTATAAGCCATCTTCAACACAAATATCTATTATTCTAACAATTCATAAACCAAATTTTCCCTTTTTCCCAAGAAAACTCAAGAACACACACATGATTTTCATGAATTCTCTTACTAAAAACCATTTATAGATGATAACCAATTGATTACATGAACTCATTAATAATTATAATTCAAATTCACACAATTCTATATTAGAAATTAAGAACATGAATTTAGGTTTTTATACCTTCAATCCTTGATTACTATAATCAAAATGATACAGGATTGCTTACTAATGGTTCCCCCTCTTTCTCTTGATACTCCAATTCTTCTGCACTTTCACAATTTCTTCTCCAGCTCTCTCTCAATTTCTTCCTCTGTTTCTCTCTAACACTCTGTGTTTCTAACTTAGCCTTAGGAATAATACGCATAGAATAACTGATATAGGCTCTCTCCCCACGTTCTTTAGGTAAGAAGCCAGTAGGTTACATTAGTTGGATTAAGCCAAATGCCACAAGGCCTTGTTTGGCTACACAAAACTTCCCATTCTAATTTATTTTTATATTATATAGTTCCACTTGTCACACTTTTATTAGTTTATTTATGTTCTTACAATTATAATTATAATTTCCATTATAATTATTTTTATACTTAACAAATTATTACACATTTAATTTAATTATTAAATTAAACTAGAACATCATTTTATTTATTTTAATTATTTTCTTAAATATCAAACAATTCATTTGATTTAATTATTTCATTAAATTAAATCTTCAAATAATAAAATTACCATTCATTAATTTAGTTAACATACACGCTTAACTAAATTATTGCACCACAATTTCATCAATTATTTATTTATATCAATAAATAAATTGTTTAAAATATTTATTTAATTCAATAAATATTTAAATTTAATTACAAAATTTCTCGATCGTTACAGCCGACATTACTTCGGTGGAAACTCTGGGCTTTAAAGTTGGGGCTCCAATAGGTTGGTACCGAATGTTGCTCACCTCAAGGGCTTGAAAACTGACAAGCTCAATTCCTTTGTCTAGACTAATTACAGGCATATCGCTTTGTGTATAAACAGGATATTCTGGCTCGGCATTAACAGTTATCGAATTGCCATTGATAATATATTTGACATGTTGGAGAAGGGTGGATGGGATTGTTCCTACCATATGGATCCACAGTCTTCCTAGCAATAAATTATATCCAGTGGTAATGTTTAGCACTTGGAAGGATACTTAGAAAGTATGTGGACCGATTTCTACTAGAAGTTCAATTTCTCCTACAGCTTCCAACCGAGATCTATCAAAGGCTCTTATGACTACATGACTAGCCCAGATTCGCTTTAGATTGATCTTTATTCTTTCCAACGTGTCATAGGGACAGATATTCAAGGACGATCCTCCATCTATCAACACAGCTCCTACCACATATCTTGAGGACATCATTGCTATGTGCAATGACCCATCCCTTCTGATGGTATGTCATTATCAATGAAAGATATCAAGTTACTGTTGAAAGTGTGATCTATCAAATGATGAAACTTTTCGATATCCACTGTCTTTGGCAGGTGAGCTTCTTCCAGTACTTTCACTAAGGCCATGCAATGATCTTCCGAAGACAAAAGAAAATCTTGGATGGATATATGTCGAGGTGCTTCTTTTAATCTTTACACCACTTTGGCTTCATTATGTCCCATCTTGCGGAGAAATTCTTCAATTTTCTCCTCGAGAACTCTTCTCGTGGATTTAATGACTTCCTTAATTACTCGCTGAGGTAGATACAGTAGGTTTTCTTTTGATATAACAGCAGTGTGATTTGATGTTAATCCCCCATCTTTCTCATAGTTCAATGGGACTCTTTTCAAGTTGATTATAGGATACTGCAGCCTAAATGGCAGCATCAGAGACTCGGGCGCAGCCACTTTTATAGGATTCTTTCCTTCTTGATCCCCTTTTCCTTGAATTACTAGAGGTGCCGTAGATAAGTCTTCTTTAAAGGATATGACTGCTATAACTTTCATCCATCTCTGTGTTCCTAGAGGGAATATCTCATCCTCTTTAGGCAAGATATTTTCACTATTTACCATTTGCAGGTCACCGCTGTCAATCATATTCTGGATTATATGACGAAGTGCCCATTTACCATTTCTATTTCTGTCATTGATGGAATGACTTGGGCAGCCAGACGTCTCCACCATTGGGCATATTCACGGAAAGATTCACTACTTTGCTTTTTAACCTTGGTGATTTGATACCTATATAGAGCCATTTGTGATTGGAAACTATATTGGCTTAGGAAGGCATGTGCTTGCTCTTCTCAGCTGTGGATTTTGGAATTGTCCAGTCTGGCATACCATGCTCTGGCCTCTCCAGTTAAACTTTTCTGGAACAACTACATCCTTAGCTTTTCATCCTCGGCATATGACCTAAGTTCTCCGATAAACACATTCAAATGAGTGTATGGATCTCCCAGTCCGTCATATTTTTCAAAATCTAGATTTTTAACTTTTCTGGATAACGGGCCCCTGGGAAAATACAAGGAGTCGAGTAAGTCACGCTCTCATACGCTCTAATCCCTTTGATTGACTGAATGGTTTCTTCCATTTGTTGCACTTTCTTTCGAATATCACCAGTTTCTTGATCGTCTTTAAGTTTGGTGACTTCTAAAGTTTTGTTGGGTTTTATCATGGGTTTGAGGTTCAAGTATCTGCACTTCCTTTTCTTTCTTGTCAGTATCCTGGCTTCCTCCTTGTGCAGAGGATTTTGTTTGAGTGGGTATTTGTTAACCCTGAGTCCTTTTGTTTTGTTCTTTTAAAAAGACAGCTAATTCTGCTATCTGGTTTCTTAGTCCCTCAAACTCCTCTCGAGGTTAGGCACTTGCAACCATATCTGAAGGTGGGCTTAGTGCCTTTTTGGACTTTGATCAGGTAACGGGACCAATTGTTTCCCTACAATGAAAGTAGGTAAATTAATTTTGATGTATATATTAATAGGATGCATGTTGTGCAATGTGTTTGTTTAAAGTTTTTTTAATGTTTCCTGCAAAACAGTTGTAAGTTGTTTTGATGACAGGATAACATGACAGGATTTAAAATCTATAAAATAACAATATTTATAGGGAATGGAAATGATATTCACATTTTCTTTTCTTTTCATTTATATTTACATGGAATCATAATTTACATTGAATTTACAATTTGCATGGAATTAAAAGGGAAGAAGAGACTTCCCTTCGAGTTTGGTTTATTAGAGGCTGACCTATCTTAGGCTACTCTCGCGGATTTTCGGCATGAAGGTCCCCAGATCATTGCAATTTACTAGATGGGAAGCTAATCTGATCTTTCAATTGGAGCAGATCTGAGTGGTGCCTTTCCTGAGCCTCACTGGATTATTCTCCGTTGAGTTCAGTAATAAAACACGACGGGTTTGCTTCCTAGTGGAGGAATCACACAACATACATTCACATACATCGTATCTCACCATATGTAATGACGACATCGTGCGAGGCACTAATATAAAGTAATAAAAAAATTGTTTACATCCATTTAATGTAATGATAAAATCCACACATAAGCAGGTAAAAAAGGAATTTGAAGAGTTTGAAAAGCGACTTATGCCCTCTACTATCTCCAGCAGAGTCGCCACCTGTCGATTTCGGGAAAAATTTCCTTTTTTGGAATTCCTCTTTCTACCCTTTATGTTCTCTATATGTCTTTTAAATTTTGTTTGAAAGGGCGAGTTTGAAAAGAAAGTCAGACACAAAATGTCAACGATTTGAAAATTCAGAGTCGCCAATTAGTAGTAATGAAATGGTTATATCAACTCAATCGAGTTTGAAAAGTTTTGCAAAAAGGCCCAATTATTGGACTCTGTTGAATAGGCCATGGAAACCGAGATTCATAGAGTTCGGGAGCTTGATTAAGCGAGGGGAAGGTGTTAGGCACCCCCCGACTTCCGTGAAAACACGGTTACCGCATCTTTTCAATTCCCTAATTATTTGATGTGTTTGTGTGCAGTTAATTGGGCCTACGTGCATTATTTGGAAGTAGTGCTATGCCTCATTTGCACCTATATACAAAGGGTTTGACTTGTATTAAAGTTCAATTTTAATATAAGGCATGTAAAATGATATTTTGAAAACAGGCTTTCAAACCCTTATGCTCACATAGTAATTGATGCCTTTGATACTTCCATTTTATTCCGTATTCGGCTTGTTTTGATTTTATTCACGAGATGCGAAGAATCTTCGACGAAATAATATACATATAAGTGTCGGGCTCCTTATGGGCATGAAAGCCATCGAAGTGACCCGAGCACCACAAATATGATTTACAAGCTAACTATACAACGGAAAAGGGTCCATCATGGGAACCAGATCTAGATCTGTCAGCTGGATCTTAAATCTCGTGGTTCATAGGCTCACATAATATCACGTGGATAGCCTGCATAGAAAATATAATAAAATAAAACAAATATTTAATCTAAACATCGCAAAACAAATGATTCATCAGTTAAATCCTTGCATGCGCGTAGACAAGCTTCCCGTTTCCTATAGATACAGATCTAGGGACGCGTGGTTGATTAATATTTACAAAAACTAGAAAGAAAACTAGATTAAAATAAATCTTAGCCATTCTAGCTTAACGGTTCTAATTTTATAACTTTTGAACATGTTAAAAGTTAGATATGACCAGATTTAAATAAATATAGTCCACAAACATTAATATCACAGCTTTACATTGAATGAACAGTTAAAACATATATTTTAATCACAATCAACTATCAACATATATATAACTTATATATATTAAAGCAATAAAAAGACACGAATTTATAATCCAGGCTCAACAGTTCAATTTTGATATATATATATATATATAGAAAATAGAGTAAAAGTTTCAGATCTGAAAGGATCTTACAGTGTATAGCGATGAGAGCTTTAAACCTCTTTTGAATCTTGAAAACTCCGTTTCCACTGGTTAAAATTTGATATGTTGTAATATATATGTATATAAGTGTTTACAAAGAAGAATATCGAAGTTTGGAACACTATAGGAGGGTTTAAGAGAAGAAATGGACGGAATTCCCTCTATTTTTTTTTCTTTTTTTGGCTGATGGGGGGGGTTTATTTATAGACCAACGTAGCCGCGGGTCTACCTACGGCTGCTCGGGTGGTCCCGGGCCCCGTGGGTCCCGTCGTCTCGAAGTACATGCACGCAAACCAACGCGTAGTCTGCTCGAACCTTTATAACTTTCAATCCGGGTGTCCGGTGGAGGCGTGTTATCCTTTCCGAAAATACCTTTCCGAGAGCTACACAATGACATGGGATTTGACCTTTTTCGAATTCGGGAAGATGGATTCATAACCAGATCTTTGAGTCTTCGCAGTCCATCCATTGAGTTGTCTTGTGCTATTTTCACTCAGGATTGACTCTATGGTTTTGCATGACCTCTTTTGCAGTGTTTTGGGCTGAATTGTTGTTGAGTTAGAAAAATTACTATTTTGCCCTCTCGGGTCGGTTCTGGGCTTGACGTGGTTGTAGATGTCTTTTCCCAGGGTTGTCTCCGAGATGGAACTGTTGTTGACTTTTGTCAGTCCTCATGGTTGTTTCTGAGGTTGGTTTGATGTTTCAAGGGATTGTTATCGGGGTTTGACTTGATCTCCTGGGGTTGTCACTAGGGTTTTGACTTGATCTCCTGAGGTTGTCTCCGAGGTTTGACTTGATCTCCTGGGATTGTCGTTGGGTTTTGATTTGATCTCCAGGGGTTGTCGCCAGGGTTTTGATTTGATCTCCCGGAGTTGTCTCCGGGTTTGACTTGATCTCCAGAGTTGTTTCCATGTTTTGGTTTGATCTCCCAAGGTTGTCACCGGGGTTTTGATTTGATCTCCCGGGATTGTCTTCGGGGTTTGAGTTGATCTCTCGGGGTTGTCGTCGGGGTTTGATTTGATATCCTGGAATTGTCTCTGGGGTTTTGACTTGATCTCCCAGGGTCGTCTCCGGGATTTGAGTTAATGTCCCGGGGTTGTCGTCGGGGTTTGGATTTGATGATTTTGACTTCCAAGGGTGTCTTTGGAAGATACAAGATGATTATGCCCTCTTGCATGGTTAGTAACAGGAACGCAAAATTTTGAATGTCTACAATAACCTTGGTACAATCAACGATTGATGCAGTAGAAGACGTCAAATGTAGCTATGTATTGTTGTATGATAAGTCAATAATGAATCTCACAGAAAAATTATGAACAATTCAGGAGTTCTCAAAGAAGCAAAAAGAGAATAATCTCACAAGTTTATTTATCAAAAGTTGTCTATCTATTACAATAAATGTAACCTTATTAATACTAATAATAAGAAATCCTAATTCTATAAGGAATAAGACATCAAAACCCTAATTCCTATATGAAATAAGAATTTGAATGGAAATAGAAATCCTAACTAACAAATTAATATAGAAATCACATCCAATCTAATAAATACCTTAGATACATTAGAATTATGGAAAGATATGAAAGATATCCTAAAAATATGGAAAGAAATCTAGTCAAATAGTCAAAGTCGTGTTGCCTCAAAAAATGCGTCCAAAATTTATCACATTGGCGCCGGACGCGCCGTCACTAGCACGGGCCGCGCTACCCTGGCAGAAACCTAGTTGAAACTCTGTCGCCCTGGCACGGGGTGCGCCTGTTGGTTAGAATGTCTTCTTCTGTGTTTTTAAGTCCCAGATTTGAATCCTTGTCCATTTTGCTTCCTCCAACAAACTTAAAGTTTTGTTTAGACCAAATTAATGAATTTAGAAACATATCCCATAATAAACGCTTTGTCATGCATCCTCGATCCTTTTCTTTTGTTCCGTGCATTACATAATGATTTGACTTGCATTGATTTGGACTTGCTAAATAGATAGTATCTAGCAATCCCAAAACATATGAATGGTCCTCTCCTCGATGTTCACTTGAATTAAGCTCCAACGTAAGTATCTTTGAGTTTATTTGATCCCCATCTTTTAAGATTAACTGTAGAACTTCTTGAACCCGAATTGAATCGTTGTCGTTTGATGCAAGCCTAATTAGAATGTTATCACTTGGCCCTGAGTTTTCAACATAACGTAATAGGATTTCAATTGTCTGCTATACAAGTCATCATTTTGCTCGAACATTGTCGTATCAAAAATGTTGAAAAGGGCAAATTTCAAACTATTCCTTATACTCTCTAGACTATATCTTTTCCAAATACTTCTGTCCATACCCAATTGTCCCAAAATGATATTATCATTTAGAAAAGAAAGTGCAGCTTCCAAGAAAAATTCTCAAGAGTTATCATTCAGCTTCCTAATTCATTTGAAGTAACCCATCAACATCAAATGAGAGTTAATTATTACCACTTTCTATTTACGGTAGGTTTAAACATCATGTCATTTTCAGTATGACTCTTCATTTTGGGACGAAAAACCTAAAGAGGTCTATCTGAATAATTTTCCTATAAAATTCTACAAAAGTTCAAATTTTTTGGACTAAAATTTTCTCAATCTGATAATTACTTATTTTTAAAAAATTAAAACAAACACATATCCAGAATAACAATTACTAAAAAATCAGTGTAAATGATTAAAGCTTATTCAATTCCAAGAAATAAAATATGCCCGATTTTGTATCAGATTCTTTCGATTACCCAATCGGAGTTTAACAAACCCAAAAGTCTGTTTAGTGCTTCATCATCTCCACTAGAATCTTCGTGAAATCCGTTTCCAAAAAATCAAATCAAACTCCAGCACCAACAATTTCTTGATGCCCCATTCTTTCCAATTCTCGATTTTCGGCGGCGATTAGGAGGATGAGGAAGAATAGAATATAGATTGAAATGATTCATTCCATTCAAGTTAGTTATTCCATATTCTCCCTCTCCCAAGATGCTCATGGCTCAATGATAAAAAAAATTACTCAGAAAGTTTTGGGAAATCTTGGACAAGAATGTTAAATTTCAATCGAAAATAGCAAAAAAAAAATGATTCAATCTATTTCAATCGCAACCAAACACAATTTTTTTTCATTCCATAGGAATGAGTCAATTCATTTCCACCCTTATTACTCCAATCCAAAGGCTACACAAAGTCATACACTACTAACGAACTTTTTTCATTACAATTTACAAAGCTCCAACAAAGTAAAAATTCAGCCTTTTTAATTTTTTTTTCCTTTTTGCAGAAGGCTTTATTACTGACTACCTAATTCCAAAGACTTGGATTAAGATAAACTTACAGGATATCACTACAAACAATAAATTACAGGATATCACTACAAACACTAAATGTATGACTGCATTCAAAGCTAAAAACACAAGTCTCATATGCTTCACTAAGAAGCACATGATTCCTTGCACCATTGCTCCAGTTCAATTGCATAACCTTCCTAATACATTTCCAACTAAACATAAAGATCCTAACAACCGATTAAATAATTCCACGCCGAAGGTAAGAGCCACAGATTTCGCCTAGTTTGAAAAGACTGAGAGCCTTAAGAATTTGAAATATCGATAAGCTATCTCAATAAAGCAGCTACTGCCCAGATTTCTGATCCATTTCCAAGCCCTTTTGTCAACATTCTGCTCTTTCGTAGATAGCAGTAAATATCTTCAGTTATTTCAAAACTAAAACAAAAAAACTAGAAACACTTGCAAAGTAACACGAACAAAGGGGATTTTGAAGAGGAAAGGGGAGGAGGGAGTCACTCCCTTCGACCTTGGCAAGAATCCTATGGGGAAAGGAAAAGGAAAAGAAAAAAGTAAAAGAGAAGGAAAAAAGAAAGAAAAAGGAGAGGAAAAACGAGGTAAAAGAGAGAAAATAAGAAACTAAATGAATAACAGGTGGAGGGGTGAGGGGGGAGCACTCCCTTCAACCTACCAGGTCCAATCTTCTGTTAAGAGAGAGAAGAAAATTAAAGTAACGAACCAATAATAGGTGGTGGGGAGAAGGGGAAGGGAGAAGGGGAAGCACTCCCTTCAACCTAGAAGGTTCAATCTTATCTACCACTTCCAAGTTCGAACACGCTACCTATCATATATAGCTCAAATTTTAAGCAACGATCCATGAACATGAATATGAAACAGAAAATGGCTGTAAACATCACAATTGAAAGTAGATAATTCTTTACTCAATATATTTACCACCCTTGGGTCGAATCTCGATCCCTTGAACAATGAGGCCACTCTTCCAGTTCCCACCTCTCACTTCCATCAAAGTCATCTCCAGTTCCCTATCTTCTCCCGTCTTATTGAAGTACTCTCCTAACTCGATCTCTAACCATCCATCTACTCTCTTCTTTGGATATCGGCCATTAGTTTCTCTAGGCACATTAGCTTGAGGCCTTGGCCTGTTGGGCATTCGGGTTAGCCCAATTCGCCTAGGTGCAGTGAAGTGTCTGATGCGCTGCTCTTTATCAGGATCCAAATAAACAGTCCGGGGTTCACTTTCGCTCCCACTAATGCCAACAAAAACCTCTGCAGGTTGGTCTTCAAATCCATAGGATGCTGGTGTTGACTTGAACACAAGGTAAGCTGCATAAGCTGTATCTGGGGACAGCATACTAGTATTCATCTTTCCACGAATTTCAAGCCAACATACACTAACAAGCTCAACCACGTCCGCAAATCTGTGTTTGAACATTTACCACTTTCAGAATATAACCGCAAAATGTCTATCAAAAGAAGTCATTTTTTTATGCAGAAAAAATTCACTTCAAAACCAAAAAAAATAAGGACCAAAATATTGTTGAAAAAAATACTATGAAAATCTGCACCTTGATTCTGCATGAGAGACCCATCTCCAGTACCTAGGCGTGTCACCCCACACAATTAATAGCTCCTTTGCAGCTATCATGAAGCATTTCTTCCCACTCCATTTTTCCAGGGAAAAACTCTGCTTAATATCAAATAGAGGTCAGCCATCCAGGTACCATTAATCATAGTGCTGCTTAAACTACATAACAATCAACAGAATGAAGAAATTGACAAAAGTTATGCTAAAACTGCATGTGACTGACGACATTATGAACCTAAAACTTTCAAAATACAAATTAACTGGCCATTTAAAATTGTCTATGTTGTAGTGCAATATGAAATACCAGAAAAACAAAAGTTATGGAAAGAAAAGAAAATAAAATAAAGTACACAAACTTCTGTGACCAAGAATTTCTCTTCTACTCAAAACCAGTTGGTCAAGCTTATACAAATTAAATATATATACATATATGTACACTTAAATAGGTATATATACATATATATATATATATGGGGTTCCATCCACGGCAACTGGTTGATGTGGAGCAACCCCTTTTTTAGCCTGTTGAAATTCGGCGGGAGCAAAAAAAAAATCAACAGGCCAAAAAAGGGGTTGCTCCATAGCAACCAGTTGCTGTTGATGAAACCCCTATATATATATATATATATATGGGCTATATGTATATACACAGCTGTGTATTACACAGTAGGCCTAAGACGACAGATTTTTTGGGCTATAGCGACGGTAAACTGTCGCCACAGTCCAGAATAGCTATGACGACGGGTGAAACCGTTGCTATAGCCCAAAAAATCGTCGCTATAGCCTACTGTGTAATACACAGCTGTGTACACACATTTTTTCCTATATATATATATATATATATATATATATATATATATATAGAAAAAGTAACAGGCATGCCTTAGCCAAGCTTGGCTCGCTCTAAGGCTACTTAATAAAACGACGTAGTTTTACCACCTAGGGTTAAGTTTTTTATTTTTGGATTTTATATAAAAAATCTTTAATTATAACTTTTATACAAAACTACGTCATTTTGTGAAGTAACCTTGGCCAAACTTGGGTATGCAAGGTATGTTAGATAAAGGGGGGTATGCAAGGTGTGTGTGTGTGTGTATATATATACACACACACACACACCTTGCATACCCCCCTTTATCTAACATACCTTGCATACCCCTCTTTAGCGACGATTCAGTCCGTCGCTATATATAGAACATTCGTCTTAGCTTTTAGCGACGGACAACATATAGCGACGGAACGAATCGTCGCCCGGTTCGTCACTAAAGGGGATATGCAAGGTATGTTAGATAAGAGGATATGCAAGGTATGTTAGATAAGGGGTGAGCTTAAGATTCGGACCGATAACATAGATATAATTAAAATATATATGAACGGAATTCAACCTAGGTAAATAAAACATTTTGTAGCATTTGGTAGCAACTTGCAACTATAATATATTTGTAACAAGTCCAAAATTTCTATTTACCTTGTACAAACAAACACCTAGCCAACTCACCTTAGATTTGCAATAAGGCCAAAATTTCAAATTTACATACCTTGTACAAACAAAAGCTCAAACTCAAGTACCTTACTTTGTAAAAGCAAAAACAGAGCAAAGTTACAGAAACTAACATATTAAACGTCCTCACCTGAGGACCCAACCAATTTTCTTTTAATATTTAACTACTTGTAATTTACAAAAGAACTGTCCTCATTTAACTTAAAATCTTATAATTACTTTGTGGATGACAAAATCAGTCTTATAGTAACATATTCTATTGTAGTCTTATTATCATTATTGTTGTGGCCTTATTTATATCTTGGGGAAAAAAATATTAAACCAATAAGAAAATCGGCCACAAGTACCCCATTCCAAAATCAGTAAGTTTTCTCAGGTAGAATGCTAAACCAATTTAGGAAAGTACAGTTTTATGGGCCACAAACATCCAATTCCAAAATAGTGACATACGAGTACTATTTTAATCTAATATCACAATTTCAATAATTAAATCAATTACCTTAGCGCCACCATCAATGATCAGAGGATTATCAGATAGAAAGAGATACAACTCCTTCTTAGAAGCAAAAGACGGGGGAGTCTTCCGGCACGAATCCCCATAATCAACAGACCGGGCAATGAGCTCTTGATAATCAGACGGAAGAAACCTCTCCCAAACAGAGTCGGATTCCGCCGCCGACCGGAAACTGGATGCCACCAGGGCAAGCCGGCAAGCATCCACCGGACTTGTATGCGACACCGTGTTGGCTATGCATCCTTCCGGTAATAAATCGAAAAAATCAACATTCGGAAATTCTTCTCCTTCGTTCGCCATCACTTTCTCTCTCTTCTTTCTTCTCTCTTCTTTTATCTCTCAAAAACTACGATTTGGGGTTTGGGTTGTGGAAGCGGGCTATTTGTAATATATATACCGGTGGTTATGGAAGAAAGCTTAGGCGTTAAGGTTTTACAGCTATAACAAAGCAGTGTGTGATGCCGTATTTAGCCAAAAAAAAAAAAAGGAACTTTTATGTGGAGCGACTTGGATGGAATCTCAGGACGATTTAGCTGGGACCCAAACACACACGCTGACAAACACATACATACGTATATCGTCATCTATTATTTATAGAAAATCCCTCATATAATATTATCTAATTTAATTAAAAAAATCAATAAATTCACAACATAAAATAGAATTTTCACGTAAAAATTGTCATTGTGAAAATATCAATTTTCTTTAATTAATTACTTCCTCTGCTTCGGGATAAAAAATCTACTATTAATTTTTATTATCAAATTGACTATATTTAAAATTAATAATTAAGTATATATATTTATATTTAAAAAAACAAACGGACATATGTATATATGTCTTGAATTATATGTATTTTATAATATTTATGAGAAAGATATACACGTGAATATATATATATATATATATATATATATATATATATATATATATGAGTCCGGATCAGGTCCGGACTCCCGGATTTTATAAAATCCGGACCTTTTTTTTTTTTTTTTTTTTTGCTTTTTTTTTTGAAACAACTAAAAAAAAAAATTATGGAACTGAAATTTTTCCATAATACAGTGTTTTGGGTGTGATTTGGATGCATATACCAAAATATTTCTGTACAGTCTGGACAGACTGTACATACATTGGTTGGTATAGGTATTAAAAACACACCCAAAACACTGTATTATGGAAAAATTTCAGTTCCATAAATTTTTTTTTTTTTTTAGTTGTTTCAAAAAAAAAAGCAAAAAAAAAATAAAATTTTGGGGTCCGTATTTTAAGTCCAGTCCGGGAGACCGGACTGGATCCGTGGTGTATATATATATATATATATATATATATATATATATATATATATATATATATATATATATATATATATATATATACACACACACACACACACTTGTGTGTAAGGTGATTCTTGTAAAAATATTAATTTTTTAAGAAATATAAAATTAGAATTTTGTTATTAAATTAGATTTACTGTTTATATTTGGATATTGTTTGTAAAATCATCTATTAAAAAAAATAGAAAATAAAAAATTTGATATGAATGTTGTGATATATAACGAAAAATTCATTTCAATATACATTAAATATCGCTTGTAAGAGCATTCACAACAGTTTCTTTATCTCTATCCCCACACTGCAGTGCTATTGGGTCATTTTGTAGGATAGTGATTCAATTTTTTCACTATCTACCCAACAGGTTCCTAATATTGATTCCTTAAATATTAAAATTTAAAAGTTTCAACAGTCAAATCATGTTTTGAATGTTGTAACTATTTTTTATTTAAAAGTAATTGTCGTTTGAATTTAAAATTTGTAATTATTTTAATTTAAAAATAGATATTGTTAAAAATCAAAATGTACAACGATCATTATGTGTTTATGAGAATTAAAATAACATTATTTTAATTATAAAATAACAAAATTTATAATTAGTAGTAATATTTTTTACAAAAAATGATCAAAATTAAAATTTGACTGATTTTTAATTTTTTTATAGTTCTCTTTCTTCTCTAAATCCTCTGTTTAAAAAATAAAAATGAGTGAATTTGACAGACATACCCAAATTAGTAATTAAGTGAGATAAGATCCTTTAACCAACATAAAATCGCAATAAATAGGGTGTGAAATGTCATTTTACATAAATAGAGAACGCTCTTTTGTTTTCCTCACCCCGAGGAGTCAAATCATATATAGGGATTAAAATAGAGAATTATATAAGGATAAGGAATCTGTTGGATACTGATTTATTGATATATTCTTCAAATGTGGGGATAAAGAGTCTATTAAGGAAACTGTTGTGAATGCTCTAAACACGTAGTATATGAGGTTATAAAAAAATACCTATATATTACTATCAGAGTTTATGAATGCAGTTTCACGTTAGTTACCGTATATAAATCACTTTTATTTGAATATTAAACTAGATTTTTCAGATGGTCAGTATGTAAGATCCCAACTTTTATGAATAAATATGTAACACCCCAGTCCCACATCGAAAGATAGGCGGGAAAATTTGTCTGCATATAAGGAAATAAAGTTACTACCAATAGTACCTTCAAGTCATGACCTTTTGGGAGCCTGTGGTGGGCTAGATGACCCAAGAAGATACTATTGGGCCAGTGGTTTGAGGCCTTGTTTAGATGGATTTGATTCGATTCGGACTTGGGATTTGACCCGAGATTTGTTCCGGACTCGGGATTTGACCTGGGTTGTTTCATATGGTATCAGAGCTTAGTTTCTTTCTTGTAGAAAACCTATTTAGGTTTAACCTGTGAGTTGTGGGTAAACCATTGGGTAGACGTAGGAGTTTGGTTCAATTTTGTTCTTTGTTTGGTTGGTCTCTATTTTGACCAATTGCCGATTTCTTTTCGATTTATAGTTGATTGGAGGAAAGTGGAATAATTTATTAAGGTGATTGAGTAATGATATTAGGTAAGAATTGTGATTTAATCATTGAGGTGAATACAATTATACTTTGTACAGATAGAAAATGATCTTATATGAGATGTGATTATGATGTGAGTATTTGTATATCCCGACGAGTATTTGATTTTGGAAAATTAATCTTTTAGAGTTATTTTTTTTGTGACAATTGTTATGATCGTTAAATTGAAGATTTGATTTGAGTTATGTTTTGATTTTTGTCAAGCTTGTGGATAATTTGAGGTTTGTGTATTAATGTCATACTATGATAAGGAGATAAATTATCAAGTATAGAGGATTTTTTTTATAAATTTGAGTTGTTGATATTCGAGGAAATTAAATTAATCATTTAGAGTTAATGATCAATCTTGTGGCTACTTTCTAGTAGGATGTTGAAGTTATATTTTATGAAGTTTCTTTGTGATAGTATGAGGAGACATTGAAATTTATTGGATTAAGGTTTGTAATAAGGGATGATTGATTTATTGAATGATTAGATATTAAGTGATGAATCTTTAAGAGATTTTGAAAGCTATAGTTTGCTTATTCAGATAGTAGGATATATGATTTGGAGTTTGGTATGGTGATGAAGAGATCTTAGTAGTAATATATTTTTGGTATTATAATATTTGAGAACTAATTTGATTTGAAGTTATGATATTTTGAAATTCTTGAGGACTTAGTGAGAATTGGTGATATAATTTAAGTTGTTTTGTTTATCTGATACCCTTAGAGCTTTGCATGAATTTATATAAAATTAAATAAAAATAATTTGTTAAATCTTTGTTATGTGTGGAACATAAACGTTTTACGAATTAAAAATAATTTTAAATTTTTGGGTATTCTTCGAATCGTATTTAGATGAAGAGAAAATTTTGTGATTTCGAATTATGTTCTGAAGAGTGTGTACGTTTGCAAGAATGAAACTCAAAGATATTAGCGACGACCCGCACCAATGGTGGAGCATGTGATCTAAATTGATGCAACACGAAGAACTTTACCAAGGTTTGACACGGTAGCTGACGAATCTTTTACAAGTACATTTATAATTACTTGGACCGATGACTTATCTGTGTTGATCGTTATAAATGGTGGCGCTACGTCGTAACTAAATTATTTTTGTAGCTTATTTGAATTCCGAGGACAGAATTATTTTTAAGGGGTGAAAAATGTAATAACCATTTTTTTTATTAATTAGATATTAATTGATTTTATTTTATACAATTGTATTTAAATTGGAAAAAGGTAAATTATTTTGTTTCCCTATTTCTTCCTTGTTTTGTTTGGAAAATTAAATTTGAGGAAGATAGTTCAGTTTATTAAAGTCTTGTGGTAAAATCATTCGGAGCGGGAAGCTACTTGGGAGATAGAGTAATCTATTCGAGTGGAGTATCCGCATCTCTTTGAAAAATTTGGTGCGTTTCATTCTTTTGATTCCGGGGACGGAATCCTTTTTAAGGGGTAGGTGATGTAATACCCGGTAAAAATAAATATATATATATATATATATATATATATATATATATTTAAATCTATATTTTTAATTGGGCTTTTATTATGTTTGGGTCAAAATTTTATTTAATTTGTGTGACTTATAATAAGTAGGTGATTACATTAAATTGGGTTTTTATACTAATTGGGTCTATTTTGTATTTGGGTAATATTAAAATTAGGAGACACAATGAGATATATTAATTAATAAATAAACAAAACCTAATTGCTTCATCATATTTTATACCAACTGCCGCGAATGTTGCTCGTCACTGGTTCACCGCTTAATCCTTGTGATAACCCAATTGGAGATCATTATTTGTTGAAATCTATCAAGAATAAAATTGATTATTGTAGGCTACATGGTATTGAGATTGTGTATAATATGGCTCATTTGGATAGGGAGTTAGCTGGGTATTGGGCAAAATTGCCTTTGACTAGGAAATTAATGTTGTCTCATCCTGAAGTGGAGTGGATTTGGTGGATGGATAGTGATGCTTTGTTTAATGATATGGTGTTTGAAATTCCATATTCCAAGTACGATAACTATAATATGGTGATTCATGGGTATCCTGATTTGTTGTTTAATCAGAATGTCGTGGATTGCATTGAACACTGCATATGGTCGTTGGATTTGTTGGATGTGTGGGCCCCAATGGGTCTTAAGGGTCCGATTCGTGACGAGGCAAGGAAGATTTTGACTGCAAATTTGAAAAGGAAGAGACCGTTCCTGTAAATATTTATGGGAAGTCCAAAGTGGAAGTAGAGCAATTCATATATGAAAACTGGTCCAACTTTGTAATTTTAAGAAGCATAATTATGAGGTTATGATGATTACTAATATTTTATTATTAGTACAGTAATAGGTTATATATATATATATAGTAATTTTATAATTTAATTAACGGTATGGTATTAATTTGGTGATTATATAGATCAAATTGAAGAGATCTAGCAGTGTGATATTTAGGTTTGAGGAATTATTTCGCTATTATATGCAGGTACGGATTCCGTACTCTTTCTGTGATACTCTTGTTAAATTTGATTTGTTCGTTTTGTCGCTTGCTCGAATTTCGTTATTATTTCACATAATTGTTTCCTGTGAAATAAATATATTAGTTTCATTTTAGAGTTGATACATATGACTCGTATTTGTACTATTTGAATTAGGTTATCATGTTTAATATTTATTTTTGATAATTGTAGAGCGGTACATGTTGTTACCTTCTTTTGAGACCTTGCGACCATAATTTGATTTGGTTCAACATGTACATATAGAACCCTTTTGTTAGTTTTATGTTGCATGTGTTGTGACATGATATCCTTGTTAGAATATACCGTAGGGTATACCTGAGCTATAACCACCTGTGGGGGTACCATAGGCATGTCGTCTTGGCATGAGAGGCATGACACTTTCCGTGGCAGTGTGATTAGTCCACGGCGTCTCCGTTTTGGGCTCCGGAGGAAGCGGGCCATTTGGTGTTTTGTTGTGGGAGGCATATGGGTTAACCCTAGTTTTCTGTTCTGCGGATTGGTGATGTTGTGCCAAACACACCTATCCGATTTGCATACATTTGGATTCGCGGTCCAATGTTTGATTTGCCTGTGTGGCATCATTTGACTTGCCTGTGTGGCATGGTTTTGACTTGCCTGTGTGGCAACATTTGACTTGCCTGTGTAGCATGGTTTTGACTTGCCTGTGTGGCATTATTTTGACTTGCCTGTGTGGCATTGTTTTGACTTGCCTATGTGGCAAGGTATATTTCTGAGCTCAATCGGTATGAAATAGCCCCAACCATTTGTTTCAGCCTATTATTTTATTGTATTAGTTGTTGGCTTCTGTTCAGTTTAATTCATCGGATTAGTTACTTCAGTTCGTTATTTCTTTAATATTCTGTCTGTTTCATTAATTCTGTTGGTTCAAATATATTCTATTCAAATCTTCCGAGATTTTATTTTTGTTAGAGGCAATATTTTGTCTCAGTTGATTTTGTATTTTAGTTGTATATCTTTTGTATCATTATATCCGTACTGGGCAATTGGCTCATGCTGTGTTTTTCTTCCGGCAGGTTTGCAGGGGTGATTCAGGGCTAGTGTGATGAGAGTGTTGCCTTTGACCGTTTGGGTTATTTCGATTATTTTGACTCTGGTTGGAGAATTATATTTATTACTTTATTTATGGATCACCACTATTAATATTCTGAGGTTATTAGTGCTCTGTTTTCTTATTTTGAGGTTTGTTGTGCTTTGCACGTGACCTCCCTTTCCTTTTCGGGGAGGGGGTGTTACAGATATGGTATCAAAGCCGACTCTCGAAAGCTCGGGTCGGGTTATCCGATCGAGTTGCCGGAGGTGGGGACACGAAGGCTGGTGGTATTATCCCACAATGGAGAGATGAAGGTCCGGAGGTGGGGACACGAAGCCAGCCGGTATTATCCCACAATGGCTAGAGAGGCAAAGATCTTTGGGCCCGTGTGTGTGATCGGATTCTGACGGGGACGTCAGAAATTTAAGTGGGGGAGTTTGTAACACCCCAGTCCCACATCGAAAGATAGGCGGGAAAATTTGTCTGCATATAAGGAAATAAAGTTACTACCAATAGTACCTTCAAGTCATGACCTTTTGGGAGCCTGTGGTGGGCTAGATGACCCAAGAAGATACTATTGGGCCAGTGGTTTGAGGCCTTGTTTAGATGGATTTGATTCGATTCGGACTTGGGATTTGACCCGAGATTTGTTCCGGACTCGGGATTTGACCCGGGTTGTTTCAAAATATTTATTTTTTTCTAAATATTATTTTAAATAGTAAGGTGATGATTTAATATAATGCTATAGTTAAGGGTGATATGTGAAAATTTTACAAAGTAAGCAAGTTGATATAAAATATTCGTTGTGTCGGGGATTATTCGTTTGGTCGGAAAATATTATTTTTATCGAGGAATATTCGTATGACGACACAATTATTTGTGGACCATATAGCGGAATAATTGTCGGATATAGAAAGCGATAGAAATAACCTTTTTATAAAAAATATCGGTAAAACTTTTACCGTTAAACTGTTGAAATACCCGGTGATAAAAGTATAGTAATATGCGTTGTTGCACAGTAGCACACGGTATTACACAATATCTCTGATTATTGATGCTTACATAAGAAGTCACTCAGTCACATTCAATAATTATTACAATAGTTGCTACATAATATCTCATATTATTGATTCAATTATTGTCACAGTATCATCTGCACAATATTTTATATTATTAAATCAATAATTCAGACGACACAGTTATTCATATTATTAATTGTATTATTGATAATGTCTAGAAAGTTCTGTCAAGGAAAGGTGTTATGTTATTTAATTGCGCGCCAATAAGGAGAAATCATTATCAAAAAGCCTCTTCTTTCCTGGGAATGATCCGGTTGTCAATATTGTGAGTTATAATATTAAATGATAAATAATTGTTCAAAGATTAAAAATGTGTTGAAGATAAATGATTTGTAGTAAATATTTATTCAATTTTTGATATAAATAGAGGGGTTTGTTATTAGGCGTTTGTTATAAGTTTGACTTATTATTTCATGAGGAGATGTGCTAATTTTTCAGACCATTGGTTGAAGTTACAATAGTAAATCAATATGGATCGTTGGTTGAAGTTATAATAGTAAATCAGTATGGACCGCTGGTTTAAAGTTATAATAGTAAATCAGTATGGACCGTTACTTTAAATTTTAATAGTAAATCAATATGGACCGTCTGTTTAATAGTAAATCAATCTAGATCGTTCATGAATTAGTTACTATTTAGTCTATTCTCCTATAAATAGAAGCTCATTCCTTCATTATTTTTTACGAATTTACTGAAACTCTAGAGAGAGAAATTATAGAGAGAAAGAAGAAGATTATTCTGCTACTTCACTATTGCAATATCCAATCTTCTACTAAGGTAAGAGATATTATTCTTTCGTATTCTTAAAAAATGTTATTTTCTTTCAATATTCATAAGGGTTGTCATTCTATTCCTTATTAATCTGTGGGAGTAACCTGTCTACGCGGATTACCGCATGTGTAAGACCCCAACTTTTATGAATAAAGATTAAATTTCTCTAAATATCATTTTGAATATTATGGTGTGGATTTGATATAATGTTATAGTTGTGGGTAATATTTACAAATTTTTTAAAGTAAGCAAGTTGTTATAAAATATTCGTTTGGTCGGAAAATATTCGTTTTATCAAGGAATATTCGTACGACGGCACTGTGGCGTCCCCAAATCCAGACCACACTTGTCTCAAATTTAGTTATCACGTACTAACTCTAATAATAAATCAACATCTCACAAAATGGAATAATAGAATAAATTACATTGTTATAACATAATTGTTCTTATCCCAAGGGTTCATAACTTAAACATCTCTTACATATCTTAATCATAATTAAACACCGTTTGAACATAACTAATACATAATACAATACAACTTAAATTAAACATAGCTTAATAAGTTCTTCTACAATCAAATAATAGTACATTCCTAGCAACATAGAAATAACTACTCCAAAGCCTTCTCTTTACCCTTGTCCTTGCCAAAAGGTTCACCACGTTCTGCCTTAACTGAAAGTTTTAAGGAACGCAAGGATGAGCAACAATTTTCACAGCAAGTAATATAGAAAAAAAGGGTAATCAATGTAATTTATATTTCTCAAGGGTATATCAATAATGATAGTTCAAGATAGCAAGAAGTATCAATGATTATCAATAATAGTCACCATGGACAGAAAATATCAATAATATTCAACGCTTAATCAATTCAAGATTTTAAAGTAATGAATTCTGGAGCAGTCACTAGGGACTATGAACTTCTCCTAGAATTAACAGTAATAAACTGATAACTCTACAAAAACGAGTGCAATAGGTGATCAGCCTAAAGTACCATATGTCGTGCCTAACATTTAATCATTCTCATATGCGAACGTCGATTTCCCGACAAATATATAATTCCCCTACCAAGAGGTTTGTTCAACTCAGTTATAAGAGTCTGAACCAAGTTAATTTGGTTTAAATAGCTTTCGATCAAATATCAATAGTCTAGCCGAAGAAATGGCTTAGACAATTTTCTTTCACAACATATATATGACAATTTTCGTTCGAATCAAGGTTTGTAAACCATTTCATTTCTAGATTACGAAGTATTATACTTTCAAAGTTCTACTTGTACGATTAATAATAGCACAAGTTCAAGTAATGCTCAATAAAGAGTAAGGGTTCGAGTACTTGCCTCAAACGTAGTTTACCAAAATATAGCTTATCAACACTCTTTCGAATCTTAACATAATATAGTACGCGTATATGATATTCATTAGTTATATATGATCATACATGACATGTAAGTTTAAATGCATACATAAACATTTAACTTAGTAGTATACTCTTTACATACTTCATCACACACCTTGCGTACTTATAGCACAAA
This sequence comes from Panax japonicus, assembly GCA_020205505.1. Classification (NCBI taxonomy): domain Eukaryota; kingdom Viridiplantae; phylum Streptophyta; class Magnoliopsida; order Apiales; family Araliaceae; genus Panax; species Panax japonicus. The sequence goes on along the minus strand of CM035112.1, from coordinate 20,542,177 downwards.
ATCAGTTTATAAGTCACAATGAATTCAAATAATCATAGTCTCTAATCATTGTTTTATAGTTTGCAAATACCTTTTGGACTTATCATTTGAAAGTCTATAATCACTTCATTAAACATTATTCCTATCATTTAGCATGCTTCTTAACACATTGAATATGTATTAATCATATAATACATGTTAAAGTAACAATACAAGCATGCAAACACCTTCAAACTAATAGCAGAAAACTGATCCTACTGCAGACTGGCGTGGCCGCGCTGCTTCTGCTGCAAACCAAGAAATGGTTGCTTCTGCAGAAGATCAGTGTACACCCGTCTTGCACATATATGAATAATCATGCACAACACATGTTATTATGTGAATAACTAGTTTTGACCCTACATCAAAACATTAATATAGGTCATTATCCATTTTAATTTAATCAAGACTTTAAGTGTTCATTTTACAAATCCTCTTACATTTATCCGTTATACACATGCTACGTGGTCAATAGATCTCAACTATACATGCCTACATTAAATTAGTCATATATTTCATGTCATGAAATTTTACATCGTTTAGACTTGTCATATTCCCTTTTTGCCATGCACATGTCTAGTTAGGCATTCATGTTAATCACATCCATAGACATACACACCTACTCATGATGGCCAATTTCAGAATACTTATGACACATCTATTATCAAAAACTAGTTTCTCATTCTTAAGATTTCCTTTGAGAATCTTATGTTAAGCCACCAAGTATGCAAAGCCATTCCACTTATTATCATCCTCTCATGTATACAAGTTAGACCACATAAGCATGCTCACAAGTTCTTAACTCAAATGTATATAGCTTATCAAGTTTGTTTTTGAAACTTTAAGTCTCCATTAGTAAAAACTCATTTAAGCATGCAAGATAAGTCCACATAGTCTAAATCATGCTTTCATGCTCATTTGTGTACATACCCAAGTCACTTACCTAGGCTAGAAAGATAAGAATTTGAAGGCATACTATTCATCATGCTTTGTTTTGCGAAACTTCAAGTTTTCCTTTAGAAAATCCTTTAAAATCAAGCTAGCAAAACTTATTATACCCGAAGCAAAATTTTGCCTTATGTTAGACTTGTTTACGTATATGTCTAGGTTATCGACACATGTTCACTAGATCAGAAAGTATATTACTCCATGTTCAAAAATTCTAGTTTTCCAAATCTTTAAATCTTCTTTGAATATTCATATTAAAACAAACTAACATGGCTTCTATATACATAGCAATCTCAGTCCATAAGTTAAGGTTGTTTATGTGAATATTCTAACCAAAGTAGCATGCTCATCATCATACTGGATCATTAAAGTAGTATCTGAGAAAGACACCTCGCGCGACCGCACAATATTAAGCTATAGAAGTGGCGCGGCCGCGCCACTTCGTTCATAGGCAAAAATAAATGGATCTGCTTCTGTAGAGCCTTAGCACATGTATTGCTAATTCTAAAACCAGACTCACTAAAACACTTCAAAGCATACATACCAACTCAAACAACACAGAGACATGCTAATTCTTACTAGTTAATAGAGATTTCATGAGAATTGCAAGAATTTGACAAAACTTAACTAAGAACATAATTTTATACCTCTTGAAGCCTTAATGGATTCCTCAAATGCACTAAGTATTCTCCCTCAATTCTTAGCAACTCACACTTCTATATGCCACTTAACATAAAATCTCAACAATATAGAATAAGAAGAGAAGTGTTCAATTTATAGAAAATTCATTGACCATGCTAAGCCATTGTCCAAGAAATCAAACCAAAGGATGGAAGAAAAATTCATTGGATTAAGAGAGTTTAGTGAAAAGAGATCACCAACTCCATCTTCCCCATATCTCAGCTCATGATCATGGCTATTGTAGCCTTCAACTGTCGATTACTTCATACGTAAAATAGAGTTAGGCTACTGTGCACCACTATTTGGGTCACTTAAAATTGGACATGGGTTTTAAACCTCAGCAACTGTGTTTATAATGCTTAATTTGTCCTCTTGGGTTTCCAAAACGTAATTTTCATGTGTTAATGCTATTACATAATGAAAATTTAGGGATTATTTATGTATCCTTATCATATAATCCATGTACATTAGTCTAGTCTAATTAATATTTATAACATATATGGACTCAATTTAATTGGTCACTAATAATTCAATATCCCCTTAAAACTTTATTATTCCAATTAGACTCACTTATTGAAATAATTTATAATTCTTTGACATAATACATCTTTAATATTCCCACACATCCTTATTGTCACATAATAATTATTTATGAAACTTATAATTTCTTACACTTTACTATATAGTTTTCTATATATTATATAGTTATACTAAAGTGTCACAATACACTTTCTTTTTAATGTAGGAACTATATGTTATCAATTAAATAGATAATACATAATCTAATTATGTAATGTAAGTTATTATTTACATTAACAATTACTCCCTCCGTCCCAAATTAATTGCTCAGTTTTGACTTTTTAAAGTCAAATTGACCATTTTTAAAATTAATCTTTTTACTATTTTTGCTAAAATATAGGTGAAGATATTATAACCAAAAGAAAGTATATACAATTTATTACTAATCCTATTTTTTATAATTTCAGAAATATATTTATATATGTTTAATTATTAATTCTAAAAATAGTCAATTTGACTAAAAAAGGTCAAAATTGAGCAGTTAATTTGGGACGGAGGGAGTAATTAATAATATAATATTAATTCACTAATTTACTTAAATCCTCATTCTCATGCCACACAAGGCATCTTACAATTCTCATCATCATTTTCACATTTTCTAAATTATTATAAATTCAATTTCAATTATTCATTTCACAACACATCAATATTTATATTCAAATAAATATTCATTCTCTTATTTTATCAAAATAATATTTATTCATGAAGTTCCCGGTTCTTACACCCCCCCTTATAAAAATTCCGTCCTCAGAATTGGTACAAGGTTACACGAATAAATGAGGATAATCCCTTTGCATTTTATCTTCTAATTCTCACGTGGCCTCCTCGGCATCGTGGTTTCGCCAAAGTACTTTTACAAAAGATATACTTTTATTCCTTAATGTCTGTTTTTTCCTATCTAATATCTGGACAGGAATTTTTTTCATATGCTAGATTCTTCTCTACTTGAATGGGCTAGTAAGAAATCACGTGTTTGTAGTCAGGCTTGTACAGACGCAACACGAAGATGTGAAACACGTTATGAATGTGCTTCAACTCAGGTGGTAGTGCAACTTTATACGCCACTTCACCCACTCGCTTCAGTATCTCGAATGGTCCTATGAATCGCGGACTCAATTTTTCCTTCTTACCGAATCCTATTTTCCCTTCCAGGGAGATACTTTTAAGAAAACGTGACTTCCAACTTCAAAGTCGCGGTCCTGACGATGCAAGTCTGCAGACTTTTTCTGGCGATCTTGTGTCGCTACTAGTCTAGCTTTTATCACTTTCACCACATCTGCGATTTGTTGAACTAATTTCGGCCCTAACATCTTTCGCTCTCTGACTTCATCCCAACACAATGGTGTTCTATACTTTCTCCCGTAAAGAGCTTCGTACGGTGGCATGCATATACTCGTATGATAACTATTATTGTATGCAAATTCTACTAGGGTTAGTTGATTATCCTAACTTCCTTTGAAGTCCATCACGCAAGTTCTAAGCATGTCCTCCAGAGTTTGTATCGTTCGCTCACTTTGCTCGTCTGTCTGCAGATGATAAGCGGTACTTAACCTCAATTTTGTTCCCATCCTTTCTTGCAAGCTCTTCTAGAATTTTGACGTGAAGCGCGGATCTCAGTCAGAAACAATCGATATCGGCAGTCTATGTCATGAAACAATTTCTTTTATGTACAGATTTGCTAACTGATTCAAACTATATCAGATCTTGATCGGTAGAAAATGAACCATCTTCATTAGTCGATCTACTATAACCCAAATGGCATCAAAACCTTTCTGCGTGACTGTAAGTCCCACCATAAAGTCCATCTTAATGTGCTCCCACTTCCACTCTAGTATTTTCAATGGTAGAAGTAGACCTCTCAGCCTCTGGTGCTCTACTTTGACCCGTTGACACGTAAGACATCTACTAACACACTCCGTGATTTCTCGTTTCAAATTGGGCCACCAAAAATGTTTTCTCAAATCCCAGTACATCTTCGTGCCTCCTGGATGAACGAAATACATCGTGTTGTGTGCCTCGTGCAAAATTTCTTCCCTCAATTCGGTTACCGCTGGCACCCACACTCTCCCTTCTAATCTTAAAATACCGTCTCTATCCATCTTGAATTTTTCTTCCTCATTTTTTGTGATTCTCTTCCTGATTTTCTCGCATTCTTCATCCTTTTCTTGTGATTCCTTTATTCTGTTCAACAAGGTCGGATGAGCTTCTACTACAAACAATCTCTCTTCAAACCTTTCCGGTCCCTTCACTTCTATCTCCAATTTTTCCATTTCCCTTATATTAACTCCTCCTGAGTTGTCAAATGAAATAACCTCTCCCTTCCCTTCCTACTTAGTGCGTCGACCACTACATTCGCCTTCCCCGGGTGATAAAGAATATCGCAGTCATAATCCATAATTAATTCTAACCACCTTCTTTGACGCATTTTCAGCTCCTTCTATGTGAAGATATATTTCAGACTCTTGTGGTCCATGTATATCTCACATTTTCTCCGTACAAATAATGCCTCCAAATCTTTAACACAAAAACTACTGCCTCTAACTCTAAGTCATGAGTAGGGTATCGTTTTTCATAATCCTTTAATTGTCGTGATGCATACGCAATGACTTTTCCATGTTGCATTAGCACACATTCCTCTATGTGACACATCACTATACACCACAAATCCTCTCGTATCATCTGGTAATGATAATACAGGCGCCTTGCTCAATCTCTTTTTTTAGCTCTTGAAAATTTTCCTCACATTTGTCCGTCTACACGAACTTCACCGTCTTCCTCGTTAAATTGGTCAACGGGGTTGCTATCTTAGAAAAATCCTTGATAAATCTTTGATAGTACCCATCTAACCCTAAGAAACTTCTCACTTCAGTTGGCGTCTTCGGTTGATCCCAATTACTCACTACTTCCACTTTCGCAAGGTCTACTAAAATTCCATCCTTATCCACCACGTGTCCTAAGAATTAAACCTTCTTCATCCAAAATTCGCATTTGGAAAACTTTGCGTACAACTTCTCTTTCCTTAGCGCCTCTAAAACCATCTTCAGATGTTCGGTGTGTTCTTCCTCCATCTTTGAGTAGATTAGTATATCGTCGATGAAAACTACTACGAATTTATCAAGAATGGATTGAAGACTCTGTTCATCAAGTCCATAAATGCTGGCGGAGCATTCTTTAACCTGAATGGCATTACCAAAATTTCAAAATGTCCGTAACGAGTTCGAAACGCCATCTTTGATATATCCTCTTCCCGTACCTTCAACTGGTGATAACCCGTTCATAAATCTATATTCGAGAAACACTTAGCTCCCTTCAGTTGATCAAAAAGGTCGTCTATCCTCGGTAATGGATATCTATTCTTAATCATCACTCTGTTCAATTCTCGATAATCAATACAGAGCCTCATCGATCCATCCTTCTTCTTTACAAACAACACTGGTGCTCCCCAAGGAGACACACTCGGGCGTATGTAACCCTTATCTAGCAACTCTTGCAATTGTATCATCAATTCCTTCATTTCTACTGGCTCCATACAGTATGGGGCTTTCGAAATCGGTGCAGTTCCCGGTGCTGAGTCTATTACAAATTCGATTTCTCTGTCTGGCGGAAGACCAAGTAGATCGTTCGAAAATACATCTTAAAATTCTCTTACTATGGATATATCCTTAATTTATACTCCCTTTTTCCGAGTGTCAACAATGTATGCTAAGTAGCCTACACATCCTTTTCTTATCAATTTATCGGTCTGCATCATCGTTAGGGAACATGATTGCTTAAGCGATGAGCTACTATAAAACACCACCTTAGACTTATCCGGAGTCTAAAGGTTCACTCTTTTATCCTAACAGTCAATAATCGCAACATGGTTATACAACCAATCCATTCCCATTATTACGTCAAACTCTCCCAATCTTATTGGGATTAAGTCTATGCTTAGTTCATGATTTCTAATATTTACACGATAATTTCGATAAATATATTCTATAGGGATTACTTCCTTATTTGCAACTTCTATGTTCAAGGGATTTCCTAATTGTTCTCGAGGTAAATTAAGTCGACTAGCAAATTCCTCAGATACAAAAGAACAGGTGGCACCCGAATCAAATAATACATATGCATTTATATCATTGATCGGGGTGATACCTGACACAACGTCCTTCGTAACTACTGCATCTTGGACAGTCATATTAAACGTTTTAGAAGTTGGACGGTTGGATGGCGTTGGTCCGCCAATCATCAGTTTTTCGCTTCCTCCTTGCTGGCTGCTTCCTCCGCTTCTCCCTTTCCTTGGGCAATCCTTAATCAGGTGATCCGCCAAACCACAAGCGAAATAACCTTTAATCTTCTTTGGCTTTGGGAAGTTGGGCAAAATATGCCCCTCTTGTCCACAGTTGTAACATACATTGTGCCCTTTCCAACACTTGCCCTGGTGATACCTCCCACACTTCGGACATCCTTATGCCTTCTTCTTAAACTCTCCATGAAACTTCCTCACTTGATTGTTAAAATTGTTGTTGTTGTTGTTCTTCTTCTTCTTCTTGTGACAACTCAAGAAATTAGACAATTTATTAAAATCTTAAATGATGGATTTAAGGTCAAATAATAGACCTAGACAGAAAATAAGTGTATGCGTTTGACATTTTTGGGAAGCAATTTTGAGGATTTCAAAATTATATAAAGGATTTTGGTGAATTATTCAGGATTAAGTGTATACGTGAATATGTTATGTGTATATGGTCATTTATGTGTTCAAAATGTGGTTAATGGTCAAGGTTTGACCAGATAAATTTTATCAGTGTCAAACCCTAAGTATATATTAAGAACGTCAATGTTCAATTAGAAAGCCCTAGCAATGGATAAGAAACCCTAGAAATCGATTTTAAAACCCTAATTTTAGTTCCGAGAATTCGAAACCCTAATTCAAAAAATTGAAAACCCTAGTTTGGGAATGCAAATACTGGTATAAGGTTTAAATATTATTAATGATAACCTAATTGGGGATAACCCTAATTGATTTAGAAAACCCTAATTTTTGGATTAGAAACACTAATTTATAATTAGGAAAAACCTGATTGTTAGTGTAATAATTTTAATGTTAATTAGGAAACATTAATCCTAATTTTCAAGTTATAAATAATTAGAAAACCCTAATCTAATTAGGAAACCTAATTTCTAAAATAGAAAGATTATTTTTCTATTTAAAACCCTAATTCTTCGGTTATAAACCCTAATTGTTCCGTTTGAAATCTTAAGATACAATTATGGACTTAACTAATAAAATTAGCAATTTTAATTAGAAAATATTAATCCTAATTAGAAAGCTTGAATTATGATTTAGAAATTTTAATATAATTAGAGAATCCTAATTATAATTTAGAAATATTAATTTTCTATTTTGAAAACCATAATTTGGAAGTCTTAGAAATAAATTTGTAAAAGTCTAAGGGTTAAAACCTAAACCCTAAGGGTTGAACCCTAAACCCTAAAGGTTTGGACAATTAACATGTATGCCATTAAAACTAAAATCAAAATGACTAAAGTACCCTTTTTATATTTTTATAAGGTAGCCTGCAAATCTTGCTATATCTTTGGTTGTTCACCAACCCTAGCCCTAACCATGTGACTAATTTAATACATATCAGCCATCTAGATTTCTAAATACATTGAATCATATCATATGTATGGATTAAAGAGAGAGAAAGTGCCACTTTAGTTCTCATTTTTCTCCCAAGACCTTCTCTCTCTAAAATTCGGGAATGGGGAGTGTTAGAGAGTGAGGAGATAAGTCATGATCATATCTTAACTCTCAAAGATCAGATCATCAAGGATTGGTTCAAGAATCAAAGCCTAATACATATAAAAAACCTAAACCTAGAATTCTTTTGATTTGATGTTGAATGTTGTTGTTAATTGGTTAAAGTTATGTTAGAGTGTGTCATTTGAAAATCTGGGTTGCCAAAACTTAGATCAATATCATTTAGATGCTCGAAATTAAAGTTTATAAAAATCTGGAAAAGTGAAAAAATAGGGCCTGACAGCCTAATGTCAGGGCCACTAGATCTTTACCTGTTAGTTGTTTAGTGTGTTATAAGTTATAAATTTATTCTTTGACATGTCGATTATGATCTAAAACTGAAATTAGGGTCAGATCATATGTATATTGAAAGATATAAGAGGTCAAAGTACGTTGACTGACATTGACCAACTAGTTTCTGGGTAGCCCAGAAACCTAGAATGGTCCGACAGTTATTTTTGATACCCTAGATCTTGCTATGGTTTAATTTTTGGGCCAAGTTGTTGTATTAATGTTGTACTCTGCCATATGGACTACATATATAAGCTTTTATATCACCTAAATGCTTAACAAAATCAAAGTTATACCAGGTCAAACCTGGGTTGACCATCTGTCGATGAACATTTCTGGGTTTTCCAGAAATGTTCAAGAGCAGTTGTTGTGGCCTAGTTTGACCGCCCGAGATCTCTTTAATATGTTGATGATAAACTGGTTTAAGGTTGTATACATGTACCTTGACATCTTTACTTCATGATTGAAACTTTATATCTTACAAAGCAAGCTCAGGATGCAAGTTATTAAGATCATAAGTGGACAACTCGGACTGTTCTTCATTTCTGGAAAACCCAGAAATGAAGAACAGCTTCTGACAAGTATTTTGAGAGCTTAGATCTCTCAGTTAAGTTATTATTTGGTCATGCAATCAGTTTGTAGTAGTAGTATTACATATGTACTATATATTTGATGCCATAGACTGCCTAGAAAACACTAAGAGCTAAGATCAAATGATGGTCAAACCAAGCCCCTTGACGTCTGACATGAATTCTGGGTTTGGACTCAAGAACACGAAGAACACAATCAGCGACAGTTTTGTCACTAAAGCCACCTTTAGCAACACTTAAATTTGAAAATTAATTATTTTAATTAATAAATAGATAAAAAGTAGTTTTTAATTATTAAAAAACAAAATAAATTCCTAAATTTTTTTTAAAGTCTGAAAATTATTTTTTAATTATTTTGAGTATATTTCATAAATATTTAATATTTTTGGAATATAAAAGGTATTTAATTTATTTAATTATAATATTAAATAAATTAGTTAAAAATGATTTTAATACATGAAAAATCATATTATGGTATAAGAAAATATTTTAAGTTATTTTTAATAACTTTTGATATTTTTTGATGAATTTTATTAATAAATTTATATTAATGGTGATTAATTTATTTAATGAATATATTAAATAAATTATGGGAAATTTGAATTAATAATTTAAAAATCATATAAAAATGATTTAAAGGTTAGAAAAATATTTTGAGTTATAAAATATAGCTTTTGATATTTTTTTCATGAAAATATTAATATTTTAATATTAATAGAAATTATTGGATAATTGATTTAATTGTTTAAAAATCATAAGGTATTAAAAATACTTTTTGATATTATAAATATATTATAATATTATGTTATTTTTTTTATTAATATTTAATATTAAATAAATATTAATGATAAAAGAATTATATGGTATTTAAATTATATAAATACGATTCTAATGATTGAAAATTCATGATAAATGGTAATAATTATCTGAAAATTATTACGAGCTTATGAAAAATATTTTGACTGATAATAAATTATCTAAGATAATGGTTAAGTGTTCAGCCAGAGTTTAATTGAACTTAAACTCGAGAATTATCCGACTAGACCATCAGGATATTAGAATTTTGTCAGATTCAACTCAGACTTAAATAGTCTGACTTGATGCTAAGTTTTATGTGTTGTAGACTGATAGGGTTATGTGTTATGTGTTTAGGTTATTCTATGTACATATATATAATAGTATTATATTATGATGATATTATTCTAATTTGTATATCGATATTATGTATATATTAGCTCTTCAGTCAAAGCTTATTAAAATGCGTAACGATAATCAACGAAACAAGCAAGTTTTTTTTAACTGTACCTAGAGTTGTTTTATTCAGATATGCTTATGGTTAATCATTACTAATTTCTATATCTAAGAATTATAGAATTGTACTCTGTACATATTGCATATATAAGTCAGGTATTAAAGACTGATCACCTTCATTACCATTCGGTCCAGATATATTTGACCATGTTCAATACTTGTTCGGTCAAAAGTTTGTTTGTGCTAATTCATAACTATATTGTTGAATTATAGCCAACTTATTATTCAGACTCTTTCAATCATGATATATCCTCAAATAAATTATACTTGCTGGGCAAACATATGCTCACCCTTGCTATATCATGATAAACATTACAGATTAAGGCGAATACGTCGGATACAAGGAAAGGTTAAAGATAATTACAGTGTTAGTTTATGTGTGCAGCTAAATTTGTAACAGTAATGTATGATAATATCTTTGTATGTCAGCTAGGATAATGAATTGTGTATAAGTTAAGGTTACTCGACCTTGGGGAATAGTGTGTAATATTTAATGTATAAACAATTCATATTTATATCTTTCGCAATAGTTTTAGAATGATTGTACCAGATCCGTGGTGATTTAGGACCCGAATTTGGGGCTGTCACAGTTCTCCCACTTTTTTTTTCCCTAAATTACTCCCTCCGCTACTGCTTACTCCATGACTATCTCCTCCTATGCTCTTACCCTTCTTCTCTTTGTTATACAGACTTAAAGCTTCCCTTCCTCCATCTGTAATAATGGCCTTCTCTAGCAATGTCGTAAAAGAATTGATCTGAAGAACTGACACCTTATTGAACAACAAAGGCTTAAGTCCTTGTTCAAAACGTCTAGCTTTCCTCTCTTCATCTACCACCCGATGTTCAGCAAACCGGGCCAGTTCATTGAACTTAGACACGTATTGTGCCACCGTCATATATCCTTGCTTAAGTTCTAAGAACTTTACCTCCATCTTATTTTTTATGCTCTTCGAAAAATAATTCTCGAAGAACAGAGTCTTGAATCTCTCCCAAGTTACTATCCCTTCTCCCGCTCTCTGCTGATTTGCCTCCCACCAGTAGTTTGCTTTCGCCTCTCATCATATAGGTTGCAAAATTCGTCTTCTGGTCTTCACCTACACGAGCGATGGTGAAAGCCTTCTCCATCTCTTTGATCCATGTCTGAGACACGATCGGATCTGTAGTGCCTACGAATTCTGGAGGTCCTAAACTCCTAAAATCCTTAAAGCTTATGACTTGAACCACTTGGGGAACGGGTGGTACTAGTTCATTTCTTCACCTAAAAGCTTCCCCTAACAAATCTACCATCCTCTATATCGGATCTAATGGTCCCCTCTCATCATTAACCGACTCTTCTAGTGCAATTATTCTACGTCTGGGCAGCATTTTTCTGCATCATAAAATTTTCATTTTATTATCTAATTGTATTACTTAAATATTTCTCAAATAAAAAGGAATAAATTTTATAACACGTGTCTGAAATAAGATCAATTATATTTGTATGCCAAATAATTACATGATCCTTTCTAGCATACTTCTATAAATGAAACATCATATCCCCTCTTATATCAAAAGACAGGGACAACACCCACATATTACCCCTCTAGTATTTTTTAAAAACTTGAGGGTTTACAACTATCTCACATCTTATACATAAGACTGAGATTTCAATAACAACAGATTAAATAACACATAAATAAATACAATACTATAACAACTAAGTTCTAACACCTAGACTCAATCTATCATCCCGCGCTCCACGGCGCTCTGGTACTCTTTTTGAGTGATGTGCACCACCAACTCTCGACTTATGTTGTGTCGGGTCTGTCCCTGATCTGTCAGGTAGTGATTCAACCCATCGATCAATCTCTCCATGGTCGTACGCACTGCATAGCCCTTCTTGTTCATCTTCCTTCTCTTGCACCACACCTCATCCTCTAGATCATTTGCCCTATCATTGGCTTCCTCCAACTTCTCCTCGAAGTGAATTCTATCCATCACATCTATCTCTACCTGAATATGTAAAGCCCCCAAATCCGGGTACTTGAAACCCGAACTCGATGCTTCACGATACCATTTCTATGAGTGGAACAATATAAATAATAATAACAATAATATAAATATTAAACTTAATTTACATAATTATCAGAATCTAGCTCCCAAGTACGTGACCTTAAATCATTCATTACATAGCATGATAGATAATATATAACATTATCTTAATAAAGTTAACTATTACACAAAATAACATTGCATTCATTCAGCAACCTTTCCTTTTCCCTTGTTCTTAGCAGAGCCTTCAGGTTGTTCACATTTAGTTGAAAACATTTAAATTAATCAAGGATAAGCATTTGAGTGCCCAACAAGTAATAATAATTATAAATATTAACTGAAAGGATTAAATGTTTTCTTTGTACTACCCTTCTACAACAACTCAATAGTTGTGAAGTAATCTGAACCGATAATAATAACATAACAACTCTCTATCAAATTTTTGAAATTACGTATTGACTATATATAGGGTTAAGGTGACATACTATGAACATTGTTTTCAATTTTCAAAAGGTTAAACAGAACTTCATCTGTAAACCGTCATAACTTACGGGCACGGGGGGTGATCAGCCCGTTATGCCCTGTATTGATCAATACTACATGCAAGAACGATGGTATCGTTCACTCTGTCCAACTTGGGTGCATAAAAGTTTTCCTGTAAAAGGGATGTTCATATTTGTCGGGGTTCCAAACCATAGCAATTCGGTTGGATAATAGTAAAGTTTTATCTTATTCAACAATAATCTATAATTCAACATATATATATATATATATATATATATATATATATATATATATATATATATATATGGGTAATTAACAAAGATGTATCAACATGTGAATAAATACAATGTTTATCCAAGTGGGGACACTTGTATAACCATATATAGAAATTAACGAATAGAATATATATCTGAATTACCATATACTAACATGTTGATAATCAATGATCGGATATATATATAACAACAGGGTTAATAAGCTAGCATAATACTAATATTATTCTGAAACATTCTTACTAATGTCCATTGCATAAAGAAAATGGGAAGGTAGGATACTTTCCTAGTACGCTGCTTACAATTTACAACTTAGTTTATCTTTTATGTAATCACCTATCAGTAATAAGATCATTTTACTGATTAGTATAACATATCGTAACACATAATACTGCCTATTGCAGTCAGCACATAACTTAATCACATTGCCACACATGTCCAATAGTCATTGAATCACAAACAAACATTACTAAAGTCAAAATATCTAAGTCCAGATCAATTTCTGAAATATGTCGGTGTACCGACAGATTTATCGGGTAATTATCGAGTCTAAGACTCTAATATGAAGTTCAATATCTGTAAGTACCAGTCATATGACTTAATAATATTTTTTTAAACAGTTATTATAATTTATCATGAATTTTTAAATACTAAAATCATTATTAAATGATTTAAATATCAAATAATTCTATTATCATTAATATTTAATTAATATTAAATTATTAATAAAACCATTACCAAAATATTAAAGTTATTTATAATAACTCAAAATAATTTTAAAACATTTATATTACCCTTAAATGATTTTTAAAATATTTAAAATCATTTTTAAACATTTACCATTAATATTAAAATATTAATGTACTATTTACCAAAATATTAAAAGTCATTAAGTATAACTTAAAATATTTTTAATTTATTTATATACTTTTTAAATGATTTGTAAGTTAATAAAACCTTTTTTAAACTACTTATTTAATATATTTATTAAATAATTTTAATATCATTAATAATAAATAAATAATTATTAATACTAAATTATTAATGAAATTATCCTTTAAATATTTTAAGTTATATTTTATAACTTAAAATATCTTTAAACACTTTATTTTTATTTGAAATGATTTTATCAATATTAATATAATTTTTAAACTAATTTATTTAATATACTTATTAAATAACCTTAACATCATTAATAATAATTAATTAATGAAATTTACCTTTAAATATTGAAAGTTATATTTATAACTTAAAATATTTTTAAATATCTTATTATTATTTAAAATTATTTTTAATATAATAAAATTATTTTTAATTTATTTATTTAATTCATTTATTAAATAACTTAATTATCATTAATATTAATTTATTAATAAATTTCATCACAAAATATTAAAAGTCATTAAAAATAACTTAAAATATTTTCTTATATCATAATATAATTTTAAATGATTTTTCATGTATTAAAATTATTTTTAAATAATTTATTTAATTTAATAATTAAATAAATTAAATACCTTTAATATTTCAAAAATATTAAATATTTATGAAATATATTAAAAATAATTAAAAACTAATTTTTAGACTTTAAAATAATTTTTAATAATTTATTTTGTATTTTTAATAATTAAAAACTAATTTTCTATAATTATTTAATAAAAATATAATTTTTATAAATAAATTGTTGCTAAAGACCACCTATAGCGACGGAACCGTAGCTATAGGTGTCTTCATGTCCATCTTCAAATCCAAAACTCATGTGCAGTTATCGTTTGTACTACTTTGACCAAGTGTTATTCTTAATCTGTAATGATTCAAGGCATGCTTGTGGTCAGATCTTATAGTGTTAGTGTAGATCTACATGTTCCAGGAACAATCATGGCCAACAAGCATAAATTGAGGGAGATCTAAGCCATCAAAGTGGCTGTCAGAGGCTGTTCTTCATTTCTGGGTTACCCAGAAATGAAGAACAGTTCATGTAGCCTACTTTGGGCTTCCACAACTTGTGATATAAGTGTTGTTTTTGTGATCTAAAAGTTCCATCTTTTGGACAACATGTGAGACTACAGATTTATTACAAAACATAACCATATCAACAATAAATCAAGCAGATGAGATCCGGTCAAACCCTGTCAGGCAACACATTCAAATGTTTTTTAGGTTACCCAGAAAATAGAAAATGTGTTCGACCTGGCTAGTTTGACCGGCTGTTAAACCCCATATTTTTTTCATTTATTTGATATTAAGACATGATATTGTATTCTATCTAACATACTATAACCCTATTATAACAATATTTAAAAAACATGTATAACCTGTAAGATCAAAGCCCATAAATAAGCTTTCAGACCGACCTGGGGATATCTGGGTTACCCAGAAACTTTGCAAGTCATGGTCGACCAACACAGTTTGACCTTCCATAACTTGCAATCTATATACGATCTAAGCCTGATTTCAAGCTCAGATCAAAGAGCACATATCAGACTACAACTACAAACTTTCAAACACAAAACTCATTAAAGATTATAGAGAGATCAAGTCTGACATTCGGTTGTCAGAACACAAAACAAAATTTTCCAGACTTTGTAAATCTTCAAATCCGAGCCTCTAGATGTTATGGATCTAACATCTAGCAACCCAGATCATCATTATACACTATATATAACATGTTTAACACAAAAATTTTAACATCTAACAACATATCAATGGTCAGATTCTTGGGTAGGGTTTATACCTTCTATGATTAATTTCTGATTCTGGCTTCTGATTTTGGTATATGTATTAGTGGGGCTTGATTATGTGACTGATATGCTACCAAATTTCGTGGGTTTTATAGAGAGAGATAGAGAGGCTCAAGGATGAGAGTTGTGCAATATTAGGCTACCAAATGATTTTTTTTCTCTCCAATCTATATATACAAGTGGTGGATGCATGAATTAGATGAGGTTGCTTGGTTTGCTGGATATATAAGGTCACATGGGGTTGTTGGATTTGGTGAACAACTTCACCTAATGTCAAAACCTACTTGTTAGCTTCAATTATATAAGAGGGGCAAATTGGTCTTTTAGCTTGAGAATTTAATGGCAATAAATGTAAACTTGGCAAACCCATAGGGTTTAACCCTAAGGTTTAACATAAAGCATTTGTAGGATTTTCAATTGGGTTTGCACAAAAATAAAATTTTAGTTTCTAAAATTTGTAATTAGGGTTTTCTTAATTAGATTAGGTTAATAATTACGTTATACATTAAAATTAGGGTATTATTTACTAATTATAATTAACCTTGCTAAATTTAGTAATTAGGGTTTATGATTTTGATAATTAAGGTTACCAAATTATCATTAGGGTTAACAGTTTGCAATTAGGGGTTCTAAATACATTAAACATGAACATTATGGTTTAAAGTCTACTAATTAGCATTCAACTGTCTAAATTAGCAATTAGGGTTTCCCAATTAGACAGTTAGGGTTCCACATATAAAAATTAGAGTTTATAAACATTAATTAAGGTTTTCAAAAATTAGGGTTTTCCTTAATTAAGGTTAATATCTATAATTCTAGTCATTAATCACACTATCTTGATTATATAATAATCTTGTACTCTAATTTGAGTTTCAAATTAGGGTTTCCCACAGTAATACTAGGGTTCGACATAATACACCATAACTGTCCAACCACTGTAAGTCCACATACATATTTATAGCAGTAAAAAATTAAATATAATTAATATTATATTATATTCTCATTCTTTGATGAAAATCCAAAATTAGAGTTTGGATTCCATATCTGATTTATCTGTCATACTTAACATTAGTTAACTTAATAATCTGTACCAAAATTCATATAATAATTAATTATTATAATTATTTTAAAATCATTTCATATCTTATTTAAATAATATATAATTATATTTTTATGGAAAATAATTAATAAAAACATTTCTACTATACATTTAATTATTATAGGAATATAATTATAATAATCAATAATTCTAACATAAAAATTATTTGCAATAATTCATGTAATAAATATATCTTATTTATCACACATATATACACACTTTGATTTATACATATTTCCCATATTAATTTTAATAAATAAAAAAAAATTATACGCAAAATTTCTGATTTATTTGTATAAAAAATATCGGGTTGTTACATTCACCCTCCGTTATAAAGATTCGGTCCCCGAAATCACCGTTTTAAAACCTATACATACAAGGGTACATAGCATACACAATCATTGCAAGTAGATCTCGATCATAATTTGATCGAACTGATCTTTAACTATTCACATAAAGCTTGTCTATCTGATTAAACGGGAATTTAATTTCTAAAAGAACTCAAATTTCTCCTTCAAAATTTCTTTATAAAGTAATTTACTATATATATATATATATGAAAATCATACATAATAAAATAAAGTTAAATGAATAATACCTGGAGTTCCATTGTCACCTGCCGCCGTATCTTTGACCGTCATGTTGTAGACCCTTGCAGTAGATTTTGTACGACCTCAACTTTTATGAATAAAGATGAATTTTCTATAATTATAATTTTTGAATATTATGGAATGAATTTGATATAATGTTATAGTGTAGGTAATAGTTATAAATTTTGCAAAGTATGCAAGTTATTATATAATATTCGATTGGTCGGGGAATATTCTTTTTAACAGGGAAATATTCATACGACGGCAAAATCATTGGTGGACCTCACAACAGAATTATTATCGGATTGAGTAAACGACAAAAATATTTTATGAAAATAACGACGAAAGTTTTATCATTAACTGTTGAAACACCCGATGTTAAAAGTACAGGAATACGCGTGGTTGCATAGTAGCACACAATATTGATTATTGATGCTTACGTGAGAAGTCACTCAGTTTTGTTCAATTATTACTTCAGTAATTGTTGCATAATATCTCACGTTAATTGATTCAATTATTGTCGATATTTTATATATTATTAAATCAATAATTGAGACGACGAAGTTATTAATATTATTATTTACCATATTAACGATGTCTAGATGTTCGATCAAGGAGATGGTTTGGTCACCTAATTGCGTGCCAATAGGGAGAACTCCTTATTGGAAAGCCCCTCTTTCCTGGGAATGACCTGGGCGATTAATAGTGTGAATTATAATAATGTGATGAAGTTTTGTTTTATTATATTATTAATGTAATAAAACAGAAAAGCTTTTTATATAAATATAATACTTTTATAAAGTTATTCATTTTATTAGACTATAAATAGATATATTATATCTATTATGCATAGTGTTTTTGCATAATAAAATCTTTTTATATAAATAGAATATTTTTATAAAGTTATTCGTTTATTAGATATAAAGAGAATATATTATATTTATTATGCATACGTGCCTGCATAGTGTTTCATAGTAAAATCTTTTTCTATAAAACGAATACTTTATAAAGTTATTCATTTTATTAGATTATAAATAAAATATATTATATTTTATTTAAAAGATTTTGTTTTACTAGAATATTTTATAGTTAAACTAACTGGACCGTCCGTTTAAAAGTAAATCAATCTTGACCGTTCAGGAATAGTTACTATCCAGTCCATTCTCCTATAAATAGAAGCTCATTCCTTCATTATTTTTTACGAATTCACTGAAACTCTAGAGAGGAAACTATAGAGAGAAATAAGAAAAGTATTCTGCTACTTCACTACTCCTATATCTAGTTGTTCTATGGTAAGGGGTATTATTTCTTTCTTTCGTCTTCATGAAGAGAACTTCTGTATTCCATTCGTTGTTATTATGTTGGAATAACCTGTCTATGCGAAGTACCGCATACGTGGTGAAATTCCTTCTGTTATTCCATTCTTTATTATTATGTTGAAATAACTTGTCTATGCGAAGTACCGCATACATGGTGAAATTCTTCTGTTATTTCATTCTTTATTATTCTATTGGAACATCTTGTCTGTGCGTTACGCATGACCTGATTCTGTTATTTATTATTCTGTTGGAACATCCTGTCTGTGCATTTACGTATGACCTGGTTCCGTTGTTTATTAATCTGTTGAAATATCCCGTCTGTGCGTTTATATTATGTTGAAAGTCATCTGTGGCCTGCAGTGCATAGATTGACTTGGTATGATTATGACCAGGGATTATTCGGTATAATCATGACCGTAATGTTACAAATGATGTGGTAAAAGTCCTCATTGGCCCGTAGTGAATTGATGGACAGTTGTTGGCATGATCATGACTATTGATGAATACATGAATATCCTTGGCTCGTAGTGCATGGATAATTTATGGTTGTGATACTAATGAATATCCTTGGCTGTAGTGCAGGGATGATGTGGATTATTTATTAAGCCGAGTCCCAGCGATAAAAGTGATGAAAAGCCTTTTAAATCATAAAAGATAATAGATTTTATTCTCTACTTGACTCTTTTAATGGATTACTTATTTTGCTGCAGTTAAACTTGATGTTTGTTATATTGTATCAGTTTAACACTGTTGAAGGCTAACGATAATTTAGTCTGTATTATCTTAGTCATAATATTTCTTACTAGGCTAGTTGAGCTCACCCTTTTACTTTCATTGTTCTCTTTAGGAAATGAGAACGTAGCAGGGACTAGTCAGGGAACGGAGTGACGATCCAGATAATAGCATTAGTAGTCCTCATTATTCTGTTAAATAGTGTGATAATAAATGTAATGAGGACTCAATTGAGTGTGGATATTGTCTAGATGACAATATTTGTATTAAAACTCACAGCATATGTTTTGTCGTATTTTACACGAATGTTGTATAATTAAGTTGTATTTGAATTTTGTACCATATATTTGGCGACTCAAGATGGGTGATGTATGCCTATTTTGGGGGCTTTAAAGATTTTATTGGCTTGCTCGATGACGTAGGTCTCGTGATTGCTAAAGTTTCGTTGCTCTTGCCTGTATTTACATTCCATGCCTCCGTTCTCCTCTTCGGACAATCCTTCACCTTGTGCTTAGTCGATCCGCATAGAAAACACCCATTGCCCATTCTTGGATTGCGGCAGTTGGGAGAGATATGGCCCTCCTGCCCGCACTTATAGCATACAAACTTTCTTTCAGACATTTTCCAGAGTGGTTCTTTCCATAGTTTCCACACTGCATAACTTGCTTCTTAACTCCTTCCTGCTTCACCTGAACACTTCCAAAATTGCTCCCCTTCATTTTGCTACTACCACTTCTACTTCCACTATTAACTTCCGTCTTCCCAGCTTCTTCGACCTTACTCTTGTTCTTTCTCTCCTTGTTGTAGAGGCTCATGGCCTCACTCCCCTCTTCCATAATTATAGCCTTTTCTATGAGTGCTGTAAATGTAGGAATCTGCAACACCGCCACCTTGTTATAGAGCCAAGGTTTTAATCCCAGCTCAAACCTTCTAGCTTTCCTAGCCTCCGTATCAACTTGATACGGAGCAAACCTAGCCAACTTATTGAATTTTGCGGCATATTCTGCAATTGACATATCCCCTTGCTTCTACTCCAAAAATTTCACCTCCATCCTAGCTTGCATACTTGATGAAAAATAATTTTCTGAAAACAAAGTCTTAAACCTAGCCCATGTAACTACACCTTCTCCTGTCCTTGCCTGATTCGCTTCCCACCAAAAATTTGCCTCACCCTTCATCACGTAGGTGGCAAAAGCAGTCTTTTGCCCCTCAGCTACCCTAGCTATCATGAATGCTTTTTCAATCTCTTTAACCCAAGTTTGGGCTTCTACAGGGTCAGTTGCACCTTTAAATTTTAGCGGTCCCACAGCCTTGAAATCTTTAAAGTTCGCTAAGCGGTTGTCCGGCTGGTTCCCTGCGGCGGGAATTCATTGCTGCATATCTTGTGCTACCATGTTTGCAGAGTGCTGCATCTGGTCTGCTTGTTGTTGTCCCTCAACGTTATTGACAGATTCTTCTGCCCTTTGATTTTGAGTTTGACGTTTTGGCGGCATTATCTGGTTAAGTAAAACCATAAATTATTCTTTACATTCTAAATCTTATCATATAAGTTTATTATATTAAACTTGTTTCATTACTCAAACTTAGATTCATATTCATTTAGCGAATATTTTACATAGCATAGCACATACTGCTTTAAACATCAGCTATCCCTTTGTGACCACAAAAGTCGAGATTTACAGTCTTGACTAATACAAAAGTTGGGAACATTACATTACACATACATACTTATCATATATACATTAAACAGACCTATACAACAGAACCTATACTACCTATTCACTACGCCCTTTTCTTGGACAACCTTTCGCCCGATGACCTTCTATCCCACAGATAAAACATGCTCCTGGTTTTATTTGGGACAATATAGAGTGGTGTGTCCCTCATAGCCGCAAAGATAACATATTCTTTTCCCTTTTTTCTTATCTATTTTTCCTAAGTCACGATCTTCTATCTTTCTTTTCCCCTTCTTGCTTAGAGCTGCACACGATGTGTTACTTGTGACTCCCTTCTGATCAATTTGGATTTTAAGCTTATCTTGTTCTTCCATTATTTTTATTAACGCCTGACACAGTTGACTATTTAACAACTTTTCTATTTTCCACAGTTTTTCTAGAGAAGAAACCTTGTTCCTCAGATCCTGCACCTCCGTTGATGCTTGATCAGTTTCAACTTTAGTGTCCGAATCACTATCTGTCAACTCCACCATCTCCGGATCTGGTATTACGTTTTCCAAAATAACCACCTCGTCTGAGTTAGTTTCATTGCGAGCCTCTATTTCAGCTATTGGCTTCGATATTAGCTCGGGTGTATGGATTTGATCCTTCTTCATGCTATAAGCATATAACAAGCCTTTTCCACCAGACATCTACACACATAAATTATCCTGATTAACATATAATATATAAACACAACAATTAATAGTTTTTATAAATTATCTTTTATTTTGTTTGACGACGAATTTATTCAATTCATCTTTTTTAAACTCTATATGAGTTATTTGTATTTTCAACATTTCCCTCTATTATAAGGTTATAGCCTAAGGTCTACCCCACCTAAGGTTTTTACCCTAAGCTCTGATACCAACCTGTAAAGCCCCCAAATCCGGGTACTTAAAACCCGAACTCGGTGATTTACGATACCATTTCTATGAGCGGAATAATACTAATAATAATAACAATAATATAAATATTAAAATTAATTTACATAATTATTAGAATCTAGCTCCCAAGTACATGACCTTAAATCATTCATTACATAACATGATAGATAATATATAACATTGTCTTAATAAAGTTAACTATTACACAAAATAGCATTGCATTCATTCAGCAACCTTTCCTTTTTCCTTGTTCTTAGCAGAGCCTTCAAGTTGTTCACATTTAGCTGAAAACATTTATATTAAGCAAGGATGAGCATTTGAGTGCCCAACAAGTAATAACAATTATAAATATACCTGAAAGGATTACATATTTTCTTTGTACTACCCTTCTACAACAACTCAATAGTTGTGAAGTAATCTGAACCAATAATAACATAACTACTCTCTATCA